>OZ010585.1:58258873-58266373 GCA_963932145.1 Acanthosepion lycidas | reverse complement strand
TGTGTGTGATTTTATTCTACACCCCACTCCCAAACTCATACACAAGAAAGGATCCCCCCCCAAAAAGATAAGTCAAATGAATCATTTTTAGCACAAATCCAAAGGGGGCTCTCTGTACCTTTGTATACAGACTTCAATAGCTCTATGCTCTGCGAATATTCTATTGTCACTATAAAAAAATGTGCAGGCAACAAAGTGTGGCACCCCCACCACCAACACACACATGCACACACAAAGAAAAACAAATGCTAAGAAAGTGATATGTCATTTTCTAAGTGCCTCAAACACCAGAAAATGCTTCTTTGAAAAGTAGTCATTAAATGTCGGCTACTGAAAAATGACTCATCTTTCTTCCATCGTGCCTTTTCACTTTTTTTTTTTTTTTTTGTCATCAGTCTTTTGAACAGAAAAAAACCCTGAAAGATAAGTTTGGGGGTGGTTGAGACAAAGTACAGACACACATATATATTTGGTTGGTGCAAAGATAATGACGTAATAATGTCGTTTTTTGACATATTTTTAACATCAAAAAACGACATTATTATGTCATTATTTTTGCAACAACCTAATATATATATATATATATATATATATATATATATATATATATATATGTGCATTGTAGTAATGGTAATAGTAGCCTTTTCATTATAAGGAAACTTTTGGTTGGGATTTATAAAATGTTTCTCTGAAACAATTTTTCAGGAAAATAGGTTTTACATGTCCAGTAACTGTTACAGGTTTTTCCAGTGTTGATGGAGGTTTCCTTCCTAATCTTTTGTGTGAAGCAGTTTGGAAAGTCAACATCTTTATTGTCATCATTTTATTTTTGTGCTATATGCATGTTGTATGTGTGTGTGTGTGTGTATATATATATATATATATATATATATATATAATTTTAAGGTATACTATATTTATGAGTTAAAGTGCTTGATATCAGCAATTGTCAGGCAATGATGATTGTGTGTAAACACTAAGCAAACTGTTGGCACTAGGTATTGGCCTCAATGTCCACTTTTATTTATATAAATGTGTGTTTTTTATGTATATATATATATATATATATATATTATATATGTATGTGTGTGTATGTATGTATGTATGTATCTGTGCATATATAAGCCACAATTAAGGAGCCTTAGGTGAAAAGATGCATGGTCGCCAATTTTCAAGGGTGACATATACAGACATTCCTCACTCACACACACATATAGACTTATATGAATTTACGTTACCATATATCATGCACCTAAACATACAAGCATTTCCTTTATATACACATTCATATCCCATTACACAACACACTTTAATGAAATGTTCAAATGTTCCTCACACATATTTATATTTTATCTAATGCGTTCATGCATGTGACAAATGACTGATCAGTAAGAGCTAACCAAGATCATAGCATACCAATTCTCTGCGTCTCTGTTGTTTTCATTTCTATCTCAATCTCTTTAATAAAAGTGAAACATGTTAGAATGAGATTCATTTCCTACTTGTTCTTTATTTTATTTTAACTTTTTGTTGGGTTCATATCCATATCTGATCTAGATTTGATCTTCAGTTCATACATATATATATATATATATTTTTAAGTTATGAAAAACTTGCTAATCCGTATGGGTAATCCCAAGGAGGATGAAATCCTGAGAGATCAATGTTAATCCAGAGCTAATATTTTAAAGAAAAACAGACGACTTTAAGGTACCACTATAATAATTTATTTCACCAGAGCCCTTTTAAAGGACTATGGATCATCAGATAGCACTTCCAAAAATGAAACGAAAAATGAGGGGTAGTGTAAATTTTTGTAATTTAACAGAGAGTGTAAAAGGGGTAGTTAAAGAGACATGGTAGAGTTTAGGGAGGGTTTAATTTCATATCTCTCTCAAGCATACTTAGTATTGGGGGAGGAGGAGTGACCAGACCTTGACATCTTTAGATGGTTAACTTAACGGAAGTGATATATTGAAATGGGAGGGAGAAGAGAGAAAAGAAAAAGGAAAAAGAAAGAAGAGAGAGAGGCTGTAACTGGGTTTTAGCAATTTATGTAAATAATAGATTTTAATGCTTGATAATAATTTAGATGTCTAAAAAAAATCACTTCCGTTAAGTTAACTTAACTATCTAAATAGGTCATGGTCTGGTCACTCCTCCTCCCCCAATACTAAGTATGATTAAGAGAGATATGAAATTAATCCCTCCCTATACTCTACCATGTCTCTTTAACTACTCCTTTTACACTCTCTGTTAAATTACAAGACCTTACACTACCCATCAATTTTAATTTCATTTTTCGTTTCATTTTTGGAAGTGATACCTGATGATCCGACATATTTTAAAAGAGCTCTGGTGAAATAAATTATTATAATGGTACCTTAAAGTGGTCTGTTTTTCTTTAATATATATATATATATATATATATATATATATATATATATATATATATATATATATGTTGAAACTTGACTAATGCATGGAATAATAATGCAACACAAAATGTACTTAGAACAAAATGTATTGAAGCAAGAAAGTGTACACAATATTTACATATAGTCTTTTGTATATTCCTGGGAAGACCGTTCCTGGAATGTGTGTTGACTTAGTCACAGTCGGGCAGAGTCTCTGGTTGAATCTCCTCCGGTGCCAACCATATTTATATGGTCGGTACTCCACTATGTAAATTAGGTGGATCCTACCACAACAATATATATAATGAGAGGTGCTGAAAATCTTCAATAATAAAAGGTAAAAAAATTCTTGTGTTTTGCTAGGTTTTAGGAAGCTGATTACTCCGAACTTTTCTGAACCCTCCCGTCTCTTGTTCAAGATGCTTTTATCTCTGGGCCAGCTGATGATATATTTCATGAGCAATTTATTTGTCCCAGGAGTGATTGATAAGATAGCACATTAAAAAAAAAAAAAATGTTTGTCTTGGGTCTTCTTACCCTGGCAGTGAATCAGATAGTCATTTAAGAAAATTCATAGAAAGCGCTGAAGGCAGTGAGAGCAATGATTGTCCTGGAACAGCTGATGAGATATTTTGTAGATATGACACCACACATTGACTATGATAGTATATTGGAACCTCTTTTTTTCACTAAATTTCTCCCCCAAAATATTATTGCCTGGAGGAAGAAAGAATTTAAAAAAATATTCTCATACCCAAAAGCCATTTTCTTTAAAGAGTTAAAAATATTATTATTATTATTATTTGCTTATCTAGTTGATAAAAGATTAATTTTAACCAGTTATTTAGACTTATAGACAAAATTTCCTAAATTTGATATTTTCCCCTTTATATGTGAAGGTTTTAATTTTCATCTGGCCTTCTTTAAACTTCTACAAATATATTGGAAGGTTAAGAATAATGAAGTTATATGTGTAGGTAAATGTTTTTTGTAAATAAGGAAAAAAAAATTTTTTTGTGAGGGGAAAGAATAAAATGTGCCTGACCAGATTTTGTGACCCAACGAACACTCGTTGTCACTTTCATAATGCTCATTGTAGTAGAAGCTTTGTAACCGCAGATACAACTATAGTACACCAATTGAACAATACTAGTGTCAGACACATTTGAATATCACTTGCACTAATAGTACTTGCTTGATAATTGTTATGGGAACTTACCCATAATAATAATGGACTATTCCTGACATTATAAATACTGCGCCTGTCAAGAGGTATGAGGATATTGTAAGACGAGGAGAGATAATTGAGAGCATATTGTAAGGACATTGGAATAGTGATACTTGTCGAGACAACATGGTTCACTCTAACCAATTCTGATAGTCATTACTAATACTTCTACTTCTTTGTATTATATTTCTGTTGTAATATATCTTTGTATTCCATACCTGTGTTCGTGTTATTCTTTCATTGGTTCTAACCTTGGACCATCACCGTGGTACAAGGAACTTGGACCATAACAATAATACTCACTTGAATAGTAATCCGTATAGTGATCCAAATAGAGAAATAGTATAGTGAATAGAGTAGAGAATAGTAGTCCATATAATAATAGAGGATAGACTAGAAATGAAGATCTATATAATACAGAGGATGGACTAGAAAAAGCGATCCTTAAGATGTCCCATCACTTCCTACTTACGCATTTTCCTCTATAGTCACATGGTCTGCATAATTCAATAATGGAATTGCCTGTGTTTGCTTACTGGCAATCTATGTTTAAACTCAAGTGTCAGCAGCAGCACTTTATTCCTATATAAAACCAGGAAATAAAATTTAATCTTTTTTATACAAAGAAAGAAAAAAATGTCCCCTTCCTTGTGCCCCTCCACAAATTACATGTGACTCTTCCTGTCAAGCTTTATCTTTACCAAAACTCAAATCAGACCAAAAATGAAGATTGCTGCCATATCTGGGATGGAGTAGCTCAATCCTTATTTTTCAGTCTTGACAGAGTTTGCACAGTTTTGTGGCCAATGAATTATTTTCAGACCAACAGCCCCTTTTCTACAGACGTAATATTACATGTCTATCACAGGTCTGTTACTATTTCCATGGTAACCATTCAGACAAGCTATATTCCTTAATTCCAACAGTTCAGATCTTTACAGCTAAGATACGCAATGACATGCACACAGGGTCAAATCATCCTCATTCCCCTCATATTCTACTGGTAAGGAGGAAATTCAACTCCAACAGCTTCTTCTCCAGAGTCACTGCTTTGTGGAGTGCACTCCTGACAGGATACTGCTTCAATCACTACACATTCAACATCTTCAAATCTAGGATCATCAGTTATTTTACATATTCTCATAATCTGCATTTACCTCGTCTGCTTACATCCATACAACAATTTCAATTAGTAACACTCTACTTTGAGTGGCTCTGAATCACTTCAGGTCTTGCTTGATTGGCAGTGTTCTTTGTGGCTGAGTCAAGATAAGCACATTGGATCTAATGGCGGTATCTTCTGCCAAGGGGGCCTCATGTTGAATTCCTGCCAGAGGATGTATATTTTTTTTAATAATGTTTCTCAATTATTCAGGCTGTAGTTGATGATAAAGATACTGTTTAAAAAAATTAAAAAAATGGAGCCTCTCCTCAGATATGGGTACCAACTAAAAATAATTTTTAAGTGATAAAAATCTGTCAGATTTATAAATAAAATTCCATTACTTCTTTTGAAATTGCTTTGCTTACTTTTGGATATGAAACTGAACAGATATGAAATTCCAAGAATCTTTGACAAGAAGGATTTCACTTTTAGGCACTGTTCAGCTCTGCTTTATTAGTAATGTCTTTCATGACTGAGTCAGTATAAGCATATTGGATCTAGTGATGTTTCTCCTGCCAATGGGGATGCAAGTTTGAATCCTATCAGAGGATACATATTTTTCTTCAGGCCTGTCGACGATAATAAATATATTGTTTAAAGATAAAAAAAAATGGTGCAACTACTTAGATAACAATAACTTTTAAGTCAGTTATGGGCAACTTTTTCAAACAGAAGGCCACATAAGTTACAATGCATCATAAGGTGGGCTGCACTACTGAAAGAAATAAGATATTAGGTTGGTGCAAAAATAATGTCGTTTTCTCACATTATTTTTGCACCAATCATAGACATACATACAAAGATGACAGGTGACAATATTCTTTTTTTGCATGGCTGCTTTGACAAAAATTTGGGCCAGGAGTGACAATGAAACCATTCCCGTGGGGAGAAGGGGCAATACTAAAATAGCCTTGTGCCAACATTCACTTCTAGAAGAAAATCACTTCATGCCTGTGAGCCAAAATGAGTAAAAAAAATATAATCTCCAATGCTTGTATGAACCTGAAAAATTGCCAAAGACATAATATTCAAAGTTTTTAAAGAGAACGAAGGTAAAATAAATTCAATTCAGAAAACAAAATAAAAAGAAAGGAAACATTAGTAAAGAAGAAAAGAGAGAGAGAGACAGAGAGAAAGTAAAATAAGTACAGAATTAAATACAAAGAGATATATACAAGGATGATGAACCACAATATTCTTTTTCGCATGGCTGCTTAGACCAAAGTTTAGGCTGTCGGTCTTGAAAATGACCTTGAATCTGTGGTTGACTGGGGTAGGAAATGGCTTGCAGATTTTAATCCATCCAAAACCAAACTGCTGCTATTTACTCACCATAGAGAAACTTCCCTGCCTTCTATCAGCATGGTTGATGCTCAACTCCACAAGATTGCCTCACTGTCCCTTCTCACATTTTCCACTGACCTGAGGCAGAACAACTACATTGAATCAATAGTTGCACCTACCACAAGGACAGTTGGTTCTCTGTGTTGTGACAGCTGGTTTTACTCATCTGAGTCCATTCTTCACATCTACAAATCTATCATTCATCCATGCATAGAATACTGTTGCTATATATGGTCTGGTGTTTCTGCTGTTCATCTTGCGGTTCTCGACAAAATCCAAAGACGGAATAGATATGCAATGTCATAGGTCTTGACGCCAGTCACTTTCTCACTGACATAATGTGGTTTCCCTCTGTTTTTCTATAAATATTTTCAGGGTATCTGCTCTAAGGTGCTATTTTCACTGGTGTACAAACTACATGAATTTAAGCGTGCTACTAGGCTGGCATATAGGTCGCACCCTTTTACTGCTGAAATATTTAAATGTAACTGCCTCTTCTACAACAATGTCTCTGCTTGAATTTCCCATCAGTGGAACTCCCTTCCTCTTACTTGCTTCGCTGATAACTATAATCTTCAAAAATTTAAATGTAATGTCAATTGACATCTTCTGTTGCTTTGATCCCTGTTCTTTTTATTCCTCTTTTTATCCTTTCCTCAACCCTCCACCTATACCCAGTCTTTTCTCTTACTTACGCTTTCTGTGGCCCCTTGCATACTAGTGGCACTCCTGCCTTGATTGGGGTGAAATGATTAAAATGCTTGTTGTTTACCTTCTCCGTTCATGGAATTTTCAGTATCTTTGTGTAGAACCACATTTCTGATGCCTCTCGTTTTTTCCTCTGCTATGGGGAAATTCTTCAACATTCATTGCTATATAAAAAAAATGGATTTCACATAGAAATCTAGAAATTTTTCTTTGCTTCTAACAAAAATTTTTCTGTTTCTCAGCACCTTACTTAGCTTTGGGAATGCTTCTTTTGCAAATCCAATGAATGTTTGGATCTCAGATTAATCTTTATTTTTTTTTAAGAGTGGCACAGACAATTGAACAGATTATTTTGTCACTATAAAGTTTTGGCCAATCCATTCTCCAGCCTTCACCAGCTGTATCATCTATAATTTTGGTGAGTCATTATCATTCTGAGTGTTGTTTGAGCATTGAAATAATTCTTTTTGTTATTACCATAATCTTTTGGCCAGTCCATTCCCCAGCCTTCATTACCTGGACACTCCAGATGAATGATGATATCTGTAACTTTGAGATGAGTTATTATTTTGAGTGTTGTTTGAACACTGAAACTTTTCTTCTTCTTCTTCTTCTTTACCCTAATATTTTGGCTACTC
>OZ010585.1:58181373-58253873 GCA_963932145.1 Acanthosepion lycidas | reverse complement strand
GGGTCAAATACTCCAACCCTCTTACTTCATTGTGCTCAAGAAATTTCAGTTGTCTCTCTGATTCATAGTATGTTTCCTTTTTATTACTTAAAAAAATCAACCTGGCTTGGCCATATTGACCTATGACCCATGATAAGGGATTTGAATTGAGTTGTCCCTCTCTTTGACGACATTATCACTGCAACACTTTAGTATAATTAATCAATCATTTTTTCCAATACTTATTGTCTGTTCTCGTACAATCACCAAAGTTAAGCAATGTTGAGCCTGGTCAGTACCTAGATGGGTGACTGCTTGGGAATACCAGGTACTGTAAACTTGAATGTGCAGGTTGTATAATGGTTAACAGCTCAGACTGTGAAACCAAAGAACAGAGTTCAGTTCCCATCAGGCTCATTATATTCACTTATATATGTGCAAATAGCATTGGGGAAAGGTATGAATCCATCTCTTCTCCCCCAGCGATGGGTTAATTAATAGGACTTGTATCACTAAATCATTATAATCTCAAAAAAAATTCTTACAATCAAAAAATATTTTCTGGCTTTAAATAACCTGCAAAGGGTTGATAATCCATAAAAAACAAATGAATCAATCAATTCTTTAATTATTAACTAAAAGTTTTCCTTGAAAAATTTCTTTTCACTTACATATTAAATTATATATTTGACTTGGCAAACAAAACTTCATGTGTCATAAAGAATATATTTAAAAGTGCAAAAAACTCTAGTAAACTTATGTCCTTGTCTGATTACCCTACTAAAACTAAAGAACCCAGCCTACCTTACTATTTTGCTTATAGTTGGTGGGAGGAAAGATCTAGTTCTTCTTTTCCTAATTGTATTAGTGTGAACTTAATTCAACAACCTTGAACTTGGCCTACCAATTCCATTTTTCACCCAGATAACCATTATGCCACCCACATCAAAGGATAAAAAACTTATTTTTTTCATTCTCATAAATCTCTTTATTCCTCCTTGTGCCAAGTCAATGTCACAGTTTGTATGAGGGTGGCATGGCAAAGCCTAGGGTGTAAGCACTGATCTCAGTGGTGGTAGCAAATATATATATATATATATATATATATATATATATATATATATATATATATATATATACACACACATGAAATAGACATGACAATATGAACTGATGCATGAAAACATGATACTTTGAAAAAAAGAAAACCATGATGTGTGAAAACACATTAGACAAAAGATGAAACTGATATCGCACAAAATAAAAAATGATTTGATAATGGCTTATGAAAGCTGAAAAGGCTCAGATATTTTCAACAGAAAAATAGTGTGAAATATAAGAAAAAAATATATGTTCTGGCCTATAATTAGTTCTACTCAATGGACTTTAGAATAATTTAAAATATAACCATTCCCACCTATCCAATAACCATTAGGAAAACACAATAAACTGGAAATACCTGACTTTGCTAACTATAATGTCCCATTGAGCTAATACTTAACACACATGGACTGAAGATTGTATTCAAGCATGAAACAGACTGTTACTATTGTATGTTGACCTCATTGTCCACTCTTATATTACACATTCTCCATCCATGACGTTGAGCACTTTTACCTGTAAATATAGCATACCTTAAAACTCTCTCTCTCTCTCTCTCTCTCTCTCTCTCTATATATATATATATATATATATATATATATATATATAAATAAAAGGAAAAACTTAACACATCTTAAAAAATCAGGTAATAAATCCACTTTCTACTTACAGATTTGGCATCTTCTTTTATCAAGGTTCATAGTGGACATTAAATTTGATTCAGAACTCTGGTATTTCCTGGCAGGTATCACTTACTAAAAATGTGAATTGAATGCAGCAGCCTTGAATCTGGCCAACCATTTTCTGCACCAGTAACCCTTATGCCACCTAGAACACAAGATAAAATAAGTTTTTATTGATATAATTACATAAAAGAAATGCACATGTTTTTGGAATTTATAATCAACTTCAGGTGTTTATGTGAACACCTATGGTGTCTCCTCGTGTTGAATTCTATAGTCTGGAAATAAATCATTTTAGAATATCAGTAAACAAAATTAATGGTTGAAACATACCTTTAATCTAGTTTGTTTTGTTGTGGTTGTTATGTTTGTTGTGGTTGTTATGTTTGTTGTTGTAACAATATTTCAGGTGATCCCTTCTTCAGCAATATAGTTTGTACTGGAATAATTGGTGGTGCACGAAAGAGTGACTGGTTGTTTTTTTTACAGTTTATCAACCCTTTGCAGGTTATTTAAAGCCAGAAAAGTTGTAAGTTTTTGTTTTTTTTGAGATAATGATTTAGTAATATAAGACTTTACACTATTTATATTTAAACTATTGTCTGCATCTTTGTTGTTGTTATCACAACATTTCGGCCATTGTGCCCTCCAACCTTCCTCAGGTGTATATATTGTGGGGGTTATTTTTTTTTGTTTTTTTAAAATGTTTTTCATGGCCACATTGAAATAGAAGAATGTTATTGAGAAGCAGAATCTGAAAGAACAAGTTCTGTACCTGAAGAAAACCAGAGAACAGATCAACAAAAACTAATGAAACTTTGAAATCAATAATCTCAACAACACTTAGTATAGTGTTCTTAATATATTATGATTTTTTTTTACCTATTGTTCACTAATTACAAGGTCTAAGAGGCACACAAAGTATAGGGTAACTTAATGAAGGTGTTGTAAGTGTAGACATTGGTGGGGAGACGAGTCGCATATTATGAGGATATATAGGATACATAGTACTTAAACTTGAAGAGGTTACAATTGTAGTGAATAGGAAAGCATCCTCTTGGTAGTATGCTAAGATTAATGGTTCAGAAATCTTTCAAGCTAGGCTTCTAGCCACATCACATTGAAACACCAGTTCCTGTATGATCACCAAAGTTAAGCAACATGGGTGACCACTTGGAAATACCACATACTGTAAGCTTGGATGTGTGGGTGGTGTAATGGATAACGGCTCAGAATTGTTAATCGAGGAGTTGTTTCAATTCCAGTTATGCATATATACTCTTGAGAAAGGTATGAATCCACCTCTTCTTCTCCCAGGTGTTCTTCCCTGTTCAGTATTTTCACTTTATTCCACAGGGGTTGATGTATGGAGGGAAAAGGGTAGTCATCCGCTCCTGTGGAATGAAGTGAAAATACTGGACAACAAAGAACACTGGAGAGTTAGATGTCTGAAAGAATCAGTGCATATGATAAGCTATGAGGACCTCCTAAGTGGGCCTAGCATAGAAATAAATATGGTAGCCACTAATAAAGAAAGAAAGACAAATGACAGAAAGTCTTCAACCCCAGAGGCAACAGCAGTTGCAACCTAATCAGCAGCTAGGTTAACTTTAAGACCCTAAGTTTACTACAGCAAATTGTCCTTTGGAGCAAGTGTCCTAGTGAGTAAAAGCATTGGTTTGGGAATTTGGTGACATATTGGTTGTGAGTTCAATCTCTTAGTCAGGCAATGTATATTTGCAGCTGTGGAAATGAGTGAGCAATAACTGAATAGTACTAAATAAGAACTAAATAAGAACGAATAATGAGCAGTGGAACAAAAATAGTATAGTTCAGTTCAGCTGAGGAAGGTTCGAGGGCACAACAGCTGAAACGTTGTGATAACAACAACAAAGATGCAGACAATTGTTTAAATATAAATATTGTAAAGTCTTATATCACTAAATCATTATCTCAAAAAAAAAAAATACTTCCAAGCTAAAAATATTTTTTGGCTTTAAATAACCTACAAAGGGTTGATAAGCTGTAAAAAACCAACTAGTCACTCTTTCATGCTTATATCTCAGTTGAAGATTCTACATCCAATCTACTTTTCTTAAAAGGAAAAAAAAGAAAGCAAGGTGAAGGGGTTTTTTTTTGAGAAAATTCTTTCTTATGCATTAACTTCTTAAGGGTATCTGCATCTTGTAGGTTATAAAAGATGTTGAGCAAAAATCAAAGGAACGTGATGACTTTGAGATGTATTTCAAAGAAATCTAATGCAAATATTTCCGTGATAAATAAAGAAAAAAAAGAAACGGTTGCAGGAGTCTTCTAGAATTTCAAAGTACATATTTGAGAAATATTTTTTTAAAATAAAATTTTTTTCCTGATATTTTAAGATTATTCAACTTGGCAGGAAAAAAATCAAATGATGCCATAAATATTCCAGGTACGATGCTTTTCTGCTGAGAATATTAATGTATATACCAGTGGAAAAAATGTTTTGCTTTTTTTTTTTTAATAATAGTTTTCATGTGTTAACTGCTCTCATTATGAAAGTTAGTGTGAAGGAGACTGCTGTCTGAAAAATGGCTCCAGTTTTAAAAAAAATTAAAAAAAATATTCAGATCTAAAAGTTGATCCCAAATTTTCATCTTTGTTCTTATTTTGTTAAAAATTAAAAAAAGAAAATGAAAACATCTTGAGTTTTACAAAACCCAATCCTTTCAAAAAAAACAAAAAAAAACTTCACTCTTTGGATATTTTTTAAACTAATTTCCTGAAGCAATAAATCAATGTTGCATTATTTTTGTCTGTTGTACACTCACATGATGTAGTTCTTTTTTTAAGATTTTTAGTCATTGTGCATTTTCCAGGTTGATGCTTCACTGTAAGGGTGGTGGGTGGGTGTCCAAGTGGTTAGAATATTCACTTTCTGTTCATGAGATTCAGGTTCAAATCTCAGTATAATTGCTTCTTGTTATCAGCCTGGGGCGGCAATCCCAGCATGCAGCACTTTCAGAAAATGCCTGAAAACCATACAACAGGTTGACCCAAGCATTGTGAATTAAATTGGATAGACAGAATTATTTGAGAGCTGTCAATGGTTGTGTTAGCATGAAGTCACAAGTCATCATGACTGAAAGGGTGAACATACTAGCATTGTTCAAACAGTTCATCATGTCAGATAATGTGCCCTATCACATAAACTGTAACTAAAGTTTGCTCAGCATAGTTGCAATATAAAACACTGATGGATTCTGTAGGTGTTGAACTAACATAAATATGCCTGAGCAGGTGTCTACAACAGGGATTGGTTAGCCATCCTAGTAGACAGGCATACATAGATACAAGCAGCCAGCCAGCATCACCTCCCCTTAAGAGGCCAGGCTGCTGAGGAATGAGTGTTTTCATCAAGAACTCGTCTCTAGATAGATTACCAACTAAATTGCAAATTCACATGACTTCTTCTTTGTGTTGTGTCCCTTCAGGACATCGATGAAGATGGCTCTCCACAACTTCCTATCTCGTTTTTCCTCCCTTTGCTACAGCTCCCATGCTCATACTGCCTTTCTTGATCTTTCTTTCACAAATATGTCCCATGTGAGTTCAGTTTTCCAAGACCTCCTTCCTCATTATGGATCGAAGAAATTTCAGCTGTCTTTTCCTAATTCTGAGTTTAAGTTTTCTTTCTGTTGCCAGTCATTGTGCATTTTTCAGTTTAATACCTCCCTGTAAGGGGCCAGGCTTCTGGGAAATAGGTGCTTTCATCAAGATACCAACTCAAGGCAGATTAAAACCAAACTGGAAAACTTACATGACATATTTCTTTCTAATAATTTCAGTCATGCATTTTCAAGTTTATACATTACTGAAAAAGAATGTGTGAATGTGCAGTTCGTGTAATGAATAACAGCTTGGAATGAGAAATCATAGAACCGAGTTCAAATTCCACTCATGTTGGTTACATTCACATACCCTTGGGAAAGTTATGAATCCATCTCTTCTTCCCCAGCTATATGTAAATAGCAGAAAACTGGGCCCTATAGTTTTGGTTGGCAACAAACTAGAAAGGGTTGAAATCCATCAGGCTATCTTGACCAAGACACGCCACTGCTGTAATGGCTGCAGAACATGTGGTGTCCCTGTGACCATAAGGGGTATCAGGACTCCTGATTGTGATCTTGACCATGCAAGGGAATGGGTATTTTATTGAAACAGGTTCATTGTGTGTTGACGTCAGTTACTACCCCAACATATGAACACATGATCGAACCAGCAGCACTTGCAATGTGCATATATGGGACTCAGAATTTCATGGTTTTCCCTTTCATCAAAAAGTTATGAACCTAATGAATGGAAAAGCCATGAAACTCTGAGTCGTACTATAAATGTAGGTATATGTGTAATTATTAATATAGATTTTATAGCTCTGTTTAACTACGTTGAGCACTGTTTTGTCTACACCATTGCTTAAATAGTTATTTGCCTACCTGTATATATATATATATATATATATATATATATATATATATATATATATACATACATACATATATATATATACATACATACATACATATATATATATATATATATATATATATATACATATATATATATATATATATATATATATACATATACATATACATATACATATATATATATATATACATATATATATATATATATATATATATATATATATACATATATATATATATATATATATACATATACATATATATATATATATATATACATATATATATATATATATATATATATATATATATATATATATACATATATATATATATACATATATATATATATGAGGAGGCACGGTGGAGTAATGGATAGAGGAATCGGAGAGCCGAGTTTGAACTCCAGTCAAATCCATTAAATTCCCTTACGTGCTAAGAGCCTTGGGAAAGTTGTGAATCCTCTTCTTCTCCCTCCAGCTATGGGTAAATAGCAGGACAGACTAGGTTCTATAGCCTTGCATAGCAACTGGTCTAGGAAGAGGACAACTCTGAATTCAAAACCTGCGAAGGGATGTTTAGTGGCCCTGTGGCATGTAGTGCACCAAGTCACTGTATTTGGCACTTCAAAAAGTGTGGATGTTTCTGCACAAACCTTCACCAATATAATCAAATTTCATATTCTGGCGTCAGGCTGTCAGTTTCCTGGGAACTGATCTGCTTGACCCTCATACGTAGAATTGAATGGGAGAGTCGAGTATATATATATATATATATATATATATAAAACCTTCACCACTATAATCAAATCTCATGTACTAGTGTCAGACTATCAGTTTCCTAGAAACCGATCTGCTTGACCCTCATACGTAGAATTCAATGGGAGAGTCAAGTATTTTTTTTTTTTTGCAAATAGAGTAAACCATTTTGCTTGCAAAACAATGGATGACATCAAGAAATAGAAAAAAAGGTCTTTTTATTTCAAGACACCAACCAATTGATTGAAAATTTTACCCTTAAGAGAACTTTCACTGCCAATTTCTTTTTCTTTTAACAGTAACTTAAATATGCCTCTGGTTCTTCATGCTATATTTACAACTTGATTCTAGGATCTTCATGTAATTCTGACAACGGTGTTAATATTAAAGGAGACCATAGTAAAAAAAACCATGGGATTCAAATAACAAAGTTTATCAGACGTAATCTTTCTTTTTATTCTGTTATTACTTTTTATTATTCCTGTAATTTTTGCCCCACTTTCTCCAATTTTAAAGACTTGCCAATTCTTTGAAATTTTTTCTGTCTTTTTGATCCCTTTAACAAATGAGGCTTGACTGTTTATGCAGGAATTCTCTTCAGCATTAGTGGTTAATTGGCGATGTGATAAAATTTTGTTTTGACTCAAAGATATAAAAGATTTTGCTCAAAATAAACCTCCATTGGGTGCAGTCTGCTGTCTTTGATTCTCTATGTGAAGTTATTTCCAAGAGATGTTTGAACAGTCTGCAACTTTGTGTGTCTCAATCTATTTTTAACTCTTAATGTGTTTCTCTCGGTCACCATTCTCTGTGATGACAAACAAAAGAGAGCAAGACCAAGCAATCATCTTCCTCCTCAGCTTCCACTCCCTTGAACTGAGGGCAGTTTCAGCGGGTTTGCCAAGAATTCACTCTTGGATTTACTATTCTGAGCTGCAAAGTACTAAAACCCATTAGTGCATAATCCCTTTTGTTCTGTGCTTAGATCTAATAGAACCATTATCTACCAATTTTAATCACAATTTTTAAGTTTTAAGATAAAGTATTAGTTGCGTGCAAAAGTTCTTAGCACTCGTTTTTGAAAACTCCAGACTGATTACACAGGAAAACATATACATAATGTTATCATTATTCCATCTGTTATTCGGACGAATATCTCTATCTTTGTCGTTTTTATCACATTTCAGCAATATACACTCTGCAGTTCTGAAATAATTTCTTTTTTATTTATAATTCTATAAATTAGCTAAATTACTATCATCGTTCCAGTAGTTGTCTGCAATACTGAACTCATCAGGTTTTTTTGTTGATTTTCTTGTTGTCACCAACCTTTCAGCTGATTCATTCCACAGCCTTCTTCAGGAAAGAAGAAAAGAGAAGGGTCAGATTTTTGTAAAACTTCTAAGACAGTTTTGTGGAAACAAGTGATAGTCTGAAGTGGATAGGTCTAGAGAAAATATCTTACATGGAAGAATCAAAAAAAAATATTAATACCATGTAAAATCCTAATATTTTACACTTATTAGAACACAGATGTTTGATTACAACTGTTAACTTTAAATCTGTGCTGACAACATTGATATCTGCATATAAAAACAGACTTTGTTCCATTTTACAAAAAAAAGATTTCTTTTAAATAAAGACCAAATGAATATCTAAATTTTTCTATGTTTTATTTTAAGAACATGTTTTAAACAAGCAATTGTTTGGCAAAATATATTTTTGTTATTAAAGTACCAATACATGTATACATTTTTAAGGTAATGCCACATTTTTATTTAAGGAACAAAAATTTATATAAATTAACAAAAATATTAAAAAATGTGATGATATCACCAATATAAACACATTTTCAAGGCATAACATTTGTAAATAAAAAATCTAAGTGTGGATAACTCTGTAAAATTCAGGGATCAATTTGTCACGACTTGAGGATGGTTTAAAGAATGCTAATCTACAAAAATTATCCCTGATGAATTGGTTCCTATTTTTTTAATTTTTTAAAAGTGGACCACTCTATTTAAATGGTACCATTTTTTTTTTTTTTAAATCATTTTTTTTAATTATTTATAGGTGTTACTGTTGAGTTAATTCCCCCTGGCAAAATGTCAGTTTGGAGATAAAATGATTGCCTATGTACTCGCCAACCATGGAGCTTCAAGTTTTGAATCATTGAAAACTGTCCAAGAACAGTTGACAATCACTGTTTGATTTTTTCATTTTGTTTTTTTTTTTTTTAATGTGGATTAAAAAAGTGCTGAGTTAATTTTCCCTAGCAAAATGGCAGTTTGGAAAAGGTAGATCTATACAGGTGGCACTGCTAAGTTATTTGCATTGGGGTAGCTTCCTGTATGTATGTAGGTATATGTGTGTATAGCTATCTATCTATCTATCTATCTATATATATATATATATATATATATATATATATATATATATATATATATATATCGAGAGAGAAAGAGAGAGAGAGAGACCAGTGAAAAAGGTGAATCCAGAAGGAGTTTAGCAGTTACTAGCATAATAAAAATACAATTAAAATGTTTAAGAAAGAAATAAAGAAGATAAAATAAAAAAACTTGAAAAGATGACCAGTCTAATTAAGTAGTGTCATCTTTTTCAAATGTTTTTATTATTTATAGGTGTTATTAGCATAATAAAAAATGCCATTAAAATATTTAATGGTGTTTTTATAATTACTTTTATTATATTATTTATTGTTACTAGCATAATGAAAACACCATTAAAATTTTTAAGAAATAAATAAATAACTTAAAGTATAAATATTTTAAAAATGAATTAATACAAAAAAAGCAAATTATTTTTTTTTCTGTCTGAATTTCTGGGATGAAGAGTTATCATTATTTACACTATTTACATTTAGACTATTATCCTCATCTTTTTGGTTTTATCACAACTTTTCAGCTGCTGCGCCCTCTGGCCTTCATCAGGTGTATATCAATATTAGCATACTATAAGGAAATCTGTCAACCCTTTATTTAATCTATTGTTGTAGATAGTTCTTATTTTTAGTACTGCTCAGTTATTACTCACCAATTACCAATGAGCCCAAGTACAAACTACCCAACACAGGGATTAAACTCACAATTACAATGTCACCAAGTACCCTAACTAGTGCTTTAAATCACTAGGCTATTGACCTGGAGGCCCAGCCAGGCTGTGTGTACTTTGGCTCTGTGGAAACATGGTGAGCAATAACTAAGCAGTGCTAAAAATAAGAACTAGATGAGATATCCTTAGACATGGGCAGTGAAATGAGAACTGTCTACCTATCTAGACTAAATAAAGGGTTCAGTTCAGAATTCCCTGTAGGTTATCCAGATTGATATACACCTGGTGAAGATTAAAGGATACACTGGTGAAATGTTGTAACAACAGCAACAAAGATGAGGACAATAGTCTGAATGCAAATAGTGTGAGTAAATTAATGTTTACTGTAATTTTTATAAAAATTGGGGTTAAATCGCTTTGAATAATTTTACATAGAAATTTTCTTAATTTACATAGAATAACTGTTATCAGATCTTATGAATTTTACTCTGTTTTCTACATAAAGAATAATATTGCATTCCAACTTTTCACAACCAAAATATTTTAAGTCTTGTCTTTATTAAAACAAAAATGAATTACACTTACCTCCTTCACACTGTGACTATATATTCCATGCTAGTTAGTAATTTTTAATTTAACTCTTTTATTTTCATTTTTAGTTCATGATAAAGAGAAAAAAACAGAAATTGCATATAAATGTTTGTTAATGGTTCAGTCAGTTTTTTAAGCAAAAATTGACAGAAATTAGTTCATAAAAATACCTTTTCACATTTACAGATATATAATGCAACTAGTCGAATTGCCCACACCTTGCTGCATGTCACATATTTTTTTGTAAGAAAATGATGATTGATTATAAATCAATGTTATAATTTATGGAGAAAAATGATGCTTTTAAATATTACTCAATGATCTTGCTGATATGACCTCCATCTTTTAGCTTTCTCTTTCTATATTTTGGATAGAAGTCATTCCCTTGTTCAATTTTAAATTTCATTTAAATCAAAGGAAAAAAAAATTTCAGTGGGGGTGTATGCAGAAATACCTCGATCTGACCCCTTTGATATTATATTGTATGCAATATTTGATTGAATGAATTGATGAGCAGATTTCAACATTGATATGACAGTTGCATTGTCACAACAAATATGTATTGTATGGCACTATCCACTGGTTATTTCTTGCTCAGTTTAACATCTCATTTTGATCTTGCTGATGTGACCACCATCTTCTGGCTTTCTCCTCCTATATTTTGGATAGGAGTCATTCCCTTGTTCAAATCTGTCTTTTGAGTATCAAATTTTCCAAGCCCTCTTTCCTCATTACGCACTGTAGAAGTTTCGACTTTTTCTTTCTGATTCTAAGTATAGGTGTCCTTTTTGTTTCAATCTTCTCTAAAACTTTCTCACTTTTTACATTATGTAGTAGTAATATGTGTTGGGATGAAAGAAATGACTTACCCCAGAGATCAAAACGAGCACGGACGTGTCTTGCATGCAAAGTGCTGAAAAGAAAATATGGCCACTCTTGGGGGTGCAATTTGTCTCGTCTAAGTAAATTGTTTTACTTATTTGATTTTGGTATCTCTGAGTTGTAATTTTTCATGTAGTGCTTTTCATTTTGCTAACGACCATGCATTCAGTTGTCTTACAATTTAAATTTAGTCCTTTCTTCTAGCTTTCCTTCACTACCTTCTGTAGGAGTTCTTGTAGTTTCCTTTCTATGTCTGCTATCAACACTGTGTCATTTGCATGTCTTATGTCTTTAAGATTCTGACCACCAATAATGAATCTTGGTAGGGTTTCTAATTCTCTCAGAATCACTTTACTGTATATGTTGAATAAATCTGGTGAGAAGACACAGTTGTGTCTTTCTATTTTTGTATATTTGCTGAACTTATTTTCTATCTGTATGCAGATTATTTGCTGCCAGTATGGGTCCTGTATTATTCTAATATCCTTCCCAAATATGTCAAAGTTATCTAGCAGTTCCAACAGTTTTTTGTGACATACTTTACCAAACACTTTTGCATAATCTATAAAACACAGGTACACATCCTTCTGCATTTGTATTGCTCTTTCTGATATCATTCTGAGTAAAAATATTGTTTCAATGTCTTTGACAAACCTGCACTATTCTTGTCCTGTTTTTGGTCTGATTCTGCGACGTGCTTGTCATTTTTTGTTTGTGTATTTGTGCATGCTCTATTTATTAAAAGCCTGCCAGAATTAAAAAATTTCATTTTTAAATTTAAGAAATTACTTGCCTTTAAACATGAATAGAATTTTAATCAAAATTTCTTTATTGTCTGGGCATCATCCCCAAAATAACCTAACCAATCATCCCAGAGTAATGTCCTATCATCCCCAGGATGCAGGAACAATGTTAAACTGAAGCTCTGCTTTCTAATCTCAGCATCTATTCACAGAAAAACAGGTGCATCAATCTCATCTGGATTATGCACACCAACTTGCTAAAAAACAATGAGCTTTCTCAATTGCAAAGTCAACAAAATGTATCGTTCTGATATTTATTTTGTCTCATCCAAAAGTCGTTTGTTTGTTTTCTTCGTAGCAGCAAAAAAAAAAAAAATTCCTTCCAACTGCAGCAATCGTTATATTTACAAATAAATTATCCTTGTTCATGTCTCTGAGATCTTTTTCTAGTTTAGGGCTGTTTTTATTCATGGCTGCTATCGTTCTCCTTGCAACTGATACACCTGATTTTTGCATTAACCTTTTTAACGCAATCAACAACTTTCATTAAATCTCTGTGCAGGCTACTGCATATTGCTCTATCTCACCACAGTATTTGATAACATTTAAGGAAAAAAAATACACGTTATTTATTTTGGCAGGCTATTAAGAGCTACCAGTAATCAATATTTATAATTACATGGCTTTTTTGTAAACAGTAAATTAACCCTGCAATTATTGTACATGTTTTATTATTATTATTATTATTCCTGTATTTTCATTCCTTTTACTACAAGGTTACTCACTATTCAATTCTTCAACTTTGCATCTCTTTGAGAACCTCAAGGGAATAAGGTTAATTCTTGCAAATTTTTTAAGTTTTCACATATGCCTTTGTCTTTTTTTTTTATTATTGTTTTCTTACAACCTTTCTTAACAAAGTTTTTTTACTTCCACTACGGTGTAGTAATGGATAGCAGCTCAGATTGAGAAATCTGAGTTCAAATCCATTACATTCACTTACGTGCTATTACCCTTGAGAAAGGTATGAATCCTCTTCTTCTTCCCTCTCCTATGGGTAAATATCAGGACAGACTGGGTTCTATAGCCTTGGATGGCGACTAGTCTGCCACAGAAAGGAATGTCAACCTACCGTGGGAAAAAATCTGCCTCATCAGTTATGTGTCAAAAAATACATGATCACCTAAGCGTGTAACACATATGACACGTAACAGACTGAATAAATTGTCAGTAATATCTTGAAGTCATCTTTCATCTTCTATGTGCCATATCCATTCAGGACATAGCTCTCCACAACCTCCTGTTCACACATCATGTTTCATCCACTCCCTATACTGCCATCCATTTACATAAGCCTGTTAGGTAGGTTACTTGCTGTTTCTCTGAGCTCTCGCCTTCAGTACCTCCTGTGAGTATCAAATTTTCCAAGACTTCTTTCTTCATTATGCCCCAGAAATTTCAGTTGTCTCATTCTTATTCTGAGTACATGCATCTTCTTCTGTTTCCATTCAACTTAAAACTTTTTCATTACATGCTCCATTCAAGACATTCTCAGCATCCTTCTGAAGAACCAGATATCTGTTTCCTCAATTGTCATTTTCATCTGCGAGAAAATTGTCCCCATAGGAAGACTGATAATTCATAACAGATGAACACTGTTTTCTTTGTTCTGATTGAAATTTTTTTTTTTTTTTTTACTTTGCTTAACTTTTGGAAGGCATCTTTTGTTATTCATATGCACCCCTCCTGATCTCATTAGATATTTTATTTTTGCTTTTTTTTTTTAATATCCATATTTTTCACTGTAAGATTCATGCTTTGGTGGGATCTACTGTAGTGCAAATTAAATTCTTTCTCAAATTCCAACTGGTACCTTAGATTCTTATTTCAAATATATTCGTATCTGTCAAATCTATTTTCCTTTTGTTTTTAATCAATTCACCCCATGCAATGAGATAATGCCACTAAGATGCAAGGGTCTAATAGAAGTGAAAGAGAAGGCAAAGACTTTAGAAGGAACTGGACATCCAATCCTAAACAAGTGATAAATCTCTACTCCTGTTCAAAAGACCAGAGAGGATTGTGAACTGGGCGATAGATGAACTTATCTACTCCTGTTAGATATATTAAAAGTCTATATCTATAAAGTTGTAGTTGGTGTCTGTCTGTTATCAAACTCCTCCGAGGGTTTTGTAGATAGACCCAAATAACCATATATATTCTGAAACTACATTACCCAGGGTACTTGGATAAGTATATTTCATTTTGATCAAAGGGGGTCCCTGATGTCTTCCCCACCCCCAATTTTTTTTTCCTTTGATTTAATTTAAATTTAAATTTGAACACATGAATGACTCCTATCCAAAATATAGAAGGAGAAAGCCAGAAGATGGAGGTCACATTGGCAAGATCATCAAGTAATTTTGAAATGTTTTAGTTTTCTCTACAAATTATAACAATGATTTAAAACCAATCATCATTTTCTTACAAAAAATTTACATGCAGGTAATTCAGCAAGTAATAAATAAAATTACAAAGTTTAGGCAGAAATGTTAAACATATAGAATTGAAGTAGACTTTAGAAGGAACCGGAAACTCAATCCTAAACAGGAAACAATGGATAAACTTCTAATCCTGTTCAAAAGACTGGGGAGGAGTTTGAACCGGATGACAGGCAAACTTATTTACTATTAAATAAAAAAAAAAAAAAGAAAAGAACACACTTAGACTCTTAGATTGAATATCTCCACACTGGTATAACATAATGCATTGAAAAGAAAAATTTTTAAAGGAAGTTGGTTAAAACTAAATGCTTGTTAGGTCAACGGAATATTCCAGAAGAATGTTCTGATAGTATAATGAATATCTGAATTCAAATTCTGGGTTAGTCTGTTGCATTCACTTTTTCACAAATACCCTTAGGGAAGGCATGAATCTATCTCTTTTTTTCTACCCTCAGCTATGGGTTAAATAACAGGGTAGGCTAGGCTGCTTGCCACACAAAGCTAGGCAAGCAGTCTTCAAAAAGGAAAACCCTGAATTCTAAACAATGGTGAAGACAATGGGAAACTGCTCCACTTTCTTTCTCAAGAATGCATGGCAATTCACAGATAATAAAGAAGGTCTGTGAAGTCTAACATTTACATCTACGTTCTGAAGGCATATGGCATGAAAAAAGAATTCTGCTTTCATTTTACTTTATTTTTTTTAATTTTCCATTTTTGGGATCTTGACCCAAACAGCCTATAAACATTGTGATTGAGTCAAATAGTATTATATTTTTGTGTTACTGTTGTAATTCTTGATATATATGTTATATAAAATCCCTAAAAGTCTTGATGGGATCTCTTGTAGCACAATATTCAACTCACTCAGCATATCTGTTACCAAAATTTGAATTCCTTCTTAATCTTATAATTCTGTTTTATTGCAAGGATGTAGGCATCAGGAAAATTAGTTTTGGAATACTGGGAGAAATATTATATTTCTTCATGATATTTATATATAATTATGAAAAAGGAATGTTGACTTACTTATTAATTAAGTATATTCATGATCAAATGATATGAAGCAGTTTATGCACAACTTTTCTAAATTAAATACAAAAATAAGAGTGAAAAAATCTTATGAGGTCTGTTGGAAAAGTAACGGGACTGGTGTCGCAAAAAATCTTTTTTTAATTCCAAACAACAGACTACATGGTTCCCCCTTCAAAGTAACCCCACCTCATGTCTAATTCACTTTTCAATCCTTTTCTGTCAGACTTCTATGCGCTGCTTGAAGGATTCTTCTTGGATGCCCCTTACCTCTGTCATTACAGCCTTCTTGATGGCTTCCATGTCTTCAAAACAGGTCCTCTTGATGATCCCCTTTAGCTTGGGGAAAAGATAAAAATTAACTCTGAGCAAGATTGGGTGAATAGGGAGGTTATTCCAGTATGGCAAAGTTCTTCTTGGCCAGGAACTGACGGATGCTCAGGGTATTGTGAGCAGGTACATTGTTGTGGTAAGCAGCCATGTTTTGTCATGTCACAACTCTTGTCTCTCCTTGTGCACTGAATGAATCTCTTTGTAGATTGATCGAGAGGGATTACTTTGATTGGGAAACCATGTAGTTGTTATTTGAAATTGAAATAAATTGTTTGTGACATCAGTCCCATTACTTTTCAAGCATACCTCATACAATTCTTTAACATATTGACAAAAACAATTTTAAAAATTGGACCACAGTTCTGCAAAATCAATGGATTGAACTCTTCATCTGTCCTGTGAATGACAGAATTGTAGAGTGCAGGATATTCAGTGACACTTGGTATGTCTAAAGATCAACAATGAATCAACAAGAATATGCAATGTTATTGGTCCTGTCCTGGCTTCACTTACTTTCCCACCATAGCTTCCCTGTGTTTTTCTATAAATACTTTCTTGGTAAATGTTCTAAGGAACTTTCCCCTATAGTACTTAGATTTTATGAATTTAAGTGCAGTTCTAGTGCTTAACCTATTCACCATTAATTAGAGCCTAGTTATTGATGTAGATCACAAACAACATATGTATGATGCTGGAGCCCTGGGGAACCCCTGCATCAATATGAAATGAACTAGAAGTATGTCCATTCAACACACCATTCATTACACGATTTATTGAGAATGATTGGATTAGACCAAATATTTGTGCAGAGACACCATGGCCCTTCTTGAGTTTGTGGAGAAGGCCAGCATGCCAAACCCTATTGAACATTTTGAAATATCTAGGGCCACAGCCTGAGCTTCACCATCCTTATATAAAAGCCTTGAGTTTGTGTAGCCATCCTTATATAAAGCTTGATAGACAAACTCAACAATGGCTGTTAACATATCAGACCTGGAGAAAAGAAAACCATATTGTTTATCCGAAAGGAGGTCATGTGAAGATGCTTAAACAATTCAGCGTAGAGTATCTCGTACTTTGCCAAAAAGAGATAAGAGACTAACAGGGTGATAATTCAAGGGGTCAGAAGATTTTACAGCATTTTTTTTACATGAGGTCAGGTTTGTTTACCTCCCCAAATGAGACTCTGCCCTTCAGCATAGCTCCACCTGGGTTCCTCCCCACCTGGAGGCAAAGAGTTCATCACGAGAGGAAGAGAAAGCCCCCCGCCACCTCTTGTTTACTCCTTCTACTGACAATTCTCCGTGTCTGTATTTATGTATTTGAATGAGTCCAAATCCTTTTCTGGAGAGGTGTGTTGATCTCCACAACAGAAAGCAAGACTTATTGAGACATTTATTGTAAATTTTTTTGCATTTATCTTGAAAACATCATCACTTTTGACCTATAATTTTACTGCCTACAATACAAGCCCAAAACAGTTATCTAAGTCATGTTGGTTGACTATTTTCTCAATGGACCACGTCTCTAATCTATATAGCATGTCTCTTTAATGTATCTTCTATATTCATCACTAAGTGCCATATGTGATACACACTTGGGCAATCATGTGTCTTTCAATACATGACTGACAAGGTAGAAGATTTTTCACACAGTAGGTTGCTATTTCTTTCTGCAGTAAACTGTTTGCCAACCAAGGTTAAAGAACCCCAGTCTGTCCTGCTATTGAACCCATAACTGAGGGGAGAAAAGATATATTCATACTTTTCTCAAGGGTATTTGTGCATAAGTGAATATAACTGGAATTGAACTTGGCACTTCAATTTCTCATTATGAGCCAATATCTATTACACCACACCCAATTACTATTGAGAAATCAGTTGTCTCA
The DNA here is from genome assembly GCA_963932145.1 of Acanthosepion lycidas. NCBI lineage: Eukaryota > Metazoa > Mollusca > Cephalopoda > Sepiida > Sepiidae > Acanthosepion > Acanthosepion lycidas. The sequence continues at coordinate 58,235,838 of OZ010585.1, read as the reverse complement.
TACTTTTTTTTCCATGATTTACATGTTTTCTCTTTGTTGGTAATTTGGTTACTTTCATGCCTTTCAGCAATGCTGTTAAATATTCTGCTTTTATTCTCTCTCCATTTGTAAGTTTCTTCAAATATTTTCTTTGCAGGTCAATCCACTTTGTCTTGCTTCTTACCCTTTTAAATTTTATCAAATCTCTTTTTGTGACATTCGTAAAGCAATTTTCTTATTCCCATCTTACTGATGTTTTCAATTTCTTTTTCTGTTATCTCTGTTCAAATTTTAGCTATGTCCAGTATTGTGCAGGGTGGTAGCACCTGTTAGGGTCCCAGCTATGGGCAAATAGTGAACCTCCCAAACAAACAAAAAAAATGCCATGAAAGTATAAAAATACCAGAAATACATTTTTAGATAAAAACAATTATCAACAATACATATTTATTGTAAAATTACCAACAATACTATTTTAAAACAAGACCAGCAATACATTTTAATTTTATCTGTAGTTGAAGGCATACAATTGCATTTATAATATTAGTTGAAGCCATGAAATTGTGTTCAAAATATTTAGATTTTGGTATTAAATAACCCATATACATGTTGATATACTACGAAACAAAATCAACCGACCATGTTGTGTTCCTATCACACAATGACTTAACAATTATTTGAAATCATTCCTTTCTTATGACCTGCAGTAATATTTATATATCTGGAAATAGAGAACAGATCTCAATAATTATCCTGTAATATATATTTATATACAATCTGATGAACAATGCTCGAGCTGCAAAATAAATCCCATACTATTCGTCTGTCCTTGTTTGAGTTTCTAGTGTCTTGGTTGTCTTCATCCTGAATATGTGGTGTGGTCACGTGGAAATCTTGTTCATGCTCTGCTCATCATGATCCAGTGTTCAGATCCTTTAGTGTTTGATTCTGCTGCAGCTGGTTTTTTTTTCGTCTCACCTTGTTGGCAGATACCCAACCAATATGAAGAAAATCTTTCAGTTAGCTAGAATTTATGTGTTATATTTGAAATATGAATATATCTTGAGAATTTTACCAAACTATATTTCTTCATTCATATATATATATATATATATATATATATATATATATATATATATATGTGTGTGTGTATGTGTGTATAAAAATATATAAAAATAAAATAGAAAAGAACTCGTTAGGTAATTAATCCAAAGTTCTTCAGTATTTTTGTTATTATTTTTAAAAGACAGTGCTCAATACAAAAGTAGAGCCTAAATATAATTATTTATTTGAAAATATGAAAAAAATATAAAGGTATCCATAAAAAATAACGTTTGAAGTAATAATAATGATTATATATATATATGTATATATATATATATTTATTTATTTACAAATATGATTCCATTGCTACATAAGAGTTCTCATGTTTCAAAACAAGAGCCGAAAACTTCAATATAATTATTTGAATTAAATTGAATTAAAGTACCAACCTCTATTCCATCTTCAAGCAAAATTTTTTTGGGAATAACTAATTCCTGAAATTTACACGTTTTATAAGCATATTCATTATTAAAATTAAAATTACCAATATTAATAATAAACCTGATTGGTGCAATCAGGTTTATTATTACAGTTCGATATTGTGGATTACTACCCATCAATATTGAAGGATCTGTTCACGACTGACCTGGAGTTTGCTGCTGTGTATTCTGACCTTACAAAGGAAGAAATAAATGTAATTCTCAATGCAAAAAAATCTGTCTTCATTCATAATTGGGACCAATGGATTAAAAACACTAATGACCATTTGACATCACTATGGGATCTTTAGACTCTGCAGAGTCTTCTGACCTTGTCAGTCTTTTAATACTGTAAAACCTGACCGTGCACCGTGAATTAGATATTAATGACATCGGGCTGTACAGAGATGATGGGCTCATGGTAGTGAAGAGTTCCACTAATTTTAAAATAGAGAAAATTAGAAAGATTATATATAGTGAATTTAGAAATCTAAATTTAAAAACAACAGTCTGTACTAAATTAAAAAGGGTAAACTCTAGATTTAACAAACAACACATACCTACCTTATAGAAAACCTAATACTAACCCCTTGTATATACACCTAAGTCAAACCACCCTCCATCCATAATTAAGCATATACCCTCATCAATAGAGAAAATAATCAGCATTAACTCCGCTAATGAAGAAATATTCCAACAACACAGTAATCTTTATAATGCAGCCCTAAAAAATAGTGGATACAAAAATGCTAACATCAGTTATAGAAACAATTGTACTAACCAGAAGAAAAACAGGAAAAGAAAAATCATTTGGTATACCCCTCCGTTCAACCAAATGGTTAGTATTAAGCTAGGATAGAAATTCCTAGCTTTAATTGAAAAACACTTTCTTACTAATAGTAGACTTAATAAAATATTTAATAAAAACACTCTAAAATAAAGTTACAGTTGCACTGAAAATCTAGAAAGTATAATAAAAAAACACACAAGAATAAAATCCTGAATAACCCCCCCCATGCCAGAATAGTATTAATAAAAACCCTACACTTAAATTAGACAAAAATAGTGAAAAATTATGTGATTGTAGAAACCCAGAAGACTGCCCACTGGAAAATATATGCCGCGTAAAATCTGTGGTATGCCAATGTACTATCTCATCCATTGAGAATCCTAATACTAATATGATATACATTGGGTCTACGAAGAATTAATTTAAAACCAGATGGAGGCAGCATAAGTGCTCTTTCAACAATATAAATAAAAGAAATCAGACATCTCTATCTAAATATTTTTGGCATTTGAAGGAAATGAATAAAACACCAAAAGTAAAATGGAAAATTATGAACAAAACTAGAACTTGTATTAGGTTGGTGCAAAAATACGTCAAAAAACGGCATTATTTTTGCACCAACCTAATAAAATTTGGGATGACCCATGCCCTTTATGCCTACATGAAAAGTTACACATTATCAAGTTTCTAAATAATAAAACTTTATTAAACAATAGACATGAGTTAACGGTTTTTTGCCGACATCATCAAATTTTATCATTGAATAATTAGCATAAAAAACAAACAATAAAATAATAAATACAAATTTTAAACTCTATATTCTAAATAAAATGTTTAAATGCTTTACCCCCCCCCCCAAAAAAAAAAACAAAAAAAACTAACGCTTTATGAAATCGTCAAAAAAACAAATGTTAGCAAATTATGACTGTTTTTTTTTATATACACAAAACCCTTTCAGGAAAAAAATAAAATATAAAAATAAATAAATCTCCATAGACACTTAACCAAACTAGACAATGTCATCTTCCACTTTGAATTTAGACACTCCAACCTTACCCTGACTTGACCTCTTTGAATATAACTGAGATATTGATACAAATTATTAACCCTTACGCCCCTTTTTTTTAAATAATTGCTCTAGCCGTTACCATAGTAATTTTAATTTTAATAATGAATATACTTATAAAACGCGTAAATTTAAGGAATTAGTTATTCAAAAAAAAATTTCGCTTGAAGATGGAACAGAGCTTGGTACTTTAATTCAATTTAATTCAAATAATTATATTGAAGTTTTCGGCTCTTGTTTTGAAACATGAGAACTCTTATATAGCGATGGAATCATATTTTTAAATATATATATATATATATATATATATATATATATATATATATATAATTATTATTATTATTACTTCACACGTTATTTTTATGGATACTTGTGTTTGAAATAAACTCCCTATTGGTTTTTTTTTAACGAGTGTATATTACATCTATTGACCTTTACATTCTTAATAAAGAAAATGTTCTCTCTCCCGGAGGTCGAACCTGTGTCTCCCTTTGTAACCACCGTTTGATCTCTCGTTATTCCTACAAAGTGGGACGCAGGTTTGATCTCTGAGAGAGAGCACATTTTGTGCTTTAGGCAAATCGGCCACAGAAAATGTCACAACCCAGCAAATTCTATTTGTTGTGTTCAAAATAAACGCCTCATTTTTTTAAATTTAAATAGGTGAGGGAGCACCTGGGCAAAACCATTTATCCCCAATTATCTTACTTGACCAAGTAGTACCAGAAGAATGCTGGAACAACCTTGACTAAGGTTGACAGGTCTTGGAGATTTAATGAGATGGACTTGAAAAATGTTTGCTTGCCAGATTGTCAAGTGCTAACATCTAGTTTGCAATACTTACCCTGAATAAATAATAGCATTTTGGATTGCCTATAATATATTGGAAAATAAGAACATTAAAAGAAGCTGCTTACATGCTATGTTCAAGTTATCCACTCAGTCGAGCTAGAATCGATATCAGCATCATAAGAAAGCCGCTGAACATAAAATAGGTGTAGACATTCACTTTTTTTTTTCTTTTTAAGCATTTCACCCCATGCAAGGGAGTTACAGAGAGTAAAAGTGAGAGAAAATATTGTGTATAGAGGGGATTGAGGAAAAGATAAAAGAAGAATGGGGATCAAGGCAACAGAAGATGCTGATTGACGTTGCATATAAATATTTAGAGATTGTAGTTATCAGGGAAGCAACTAAGAGGAAGGGAGTTTCACTGTCGGGAAGTGCGTGAGAATAAACTGCTGGGGTAGAAGTGGCGATTGCGTTTAACTATTTCAACAGTAAAAATAGTAGGACCTAGATGCCAATTTAGTAGCACGCTTAAATTCATGTAGTCGTGTCATCAGGGAAGATAGCTCACCAGAATTGCTGCCATGAAAATACTTGCTGAAAAGACAGAGGGGGAGATAAATTACGTCTATGAGAGAATGACTGAAGTCGAGATGTCAGGACTGATTACATTGCAAATCCTTCTTTTGATTTTGTCGAGAGCCTCGAGATAAACAGCAGATTCACCAGGCCAGATATGCAACAGATGGCAACAATAATCAATGCATGAGCGAATGGTAGATTTGTAGGTGTGTAAGATGGACTCTGACACGACACAGTGAACCGACAGAAGATGCAGCTATTAATACAATGAAGTTGGAACACCTCAAGTCATTCGAAAACGTGAGACCAAGAAGATTCAGCGAGACACTATCAGGGAGTTGAGAATCAACCATGCTGATAGGGGTCAGTGGTGGTTAAGTGTGAGCAGTTTAGTTTCGGAGGAATACGTGAAAGGTATCACTCCATCACATTGAAAAAGATATGAATCTATATCTTCTCTCCCCTCCCAGCTATGGGTAAAATAAGACAGACTGTGTCCTATAGCCTTAGGTGGCAACCTGTCTAGGAAAAGGAAAAGCTCTGAATTTCAAAACCAGCCTGGAGAGGGTTGGGTTCCGTCAGGTTATCTTGCCCTATAAACACCACTGCTCCTACGGCCAAGAGTACATGTACTGCCCATAATGGGTTTACGGTGATCGTGATCGGATCATAAAAGTCCGTATTAAGTTTTCTTTCTCACCTAGTAAGTTAAAGAGCGTTTGTTTTTGTTTCAGTGCGTTTGAGGATAAAATAAAAAAACAAAAAAACACCTACATGTCGGAATATGAGCGCGTGTAAAAAATATAAATGAAGGAGAAGAATCGAAACGTTGTGATAAAACAAGTAGTCTAGTCGGAATGAACCAGAGTGTAATAGCTTAGAATGAGTTCTTTGATTTACATTACGCGTATAATTTAGTACAATGGCAGGCACAGTGCCTCTGTGTTGTTAAGTAAGCATACTACAACATAAACGTTAGTGTTTCTTTATATCTATGTTTTGATAAGTATCTTCAGTTTTTTGAGATACGTCAAGATAAAACCGATAACATCTTAAATGTCACTTAAGTCTGAATTTAAGATGACAGTCGTACTTGTAGCTGTGAGATTGAGATTAAAAAACTTGATTAAATTTGTTTTCTTTCTTAAACGAATTTGAATTTTACTTTATACTTTATTATTGTCGATGTTTTTTTTTTTTTTTTTTTTTTTCTTGAGATTGTTGGCAGAGAATTCTACGCGAAATGTATATTTAGAATGGCAGACACTTTGAAAACCACACAATTTGGTCTTCTACTCTTTCTGTTGGATTTCAATAAATTGAAAAACAGGAAAGATTATAGATACGAATACATCTGGGTTTTTTTTTAGCACTTTCACACATCTATAAATATTTTCATGGTAGTTGTTCTGACGAGCTTTCCACTTTGGTACATAGAGGCACGGTGGAGTAATGGATAGCGGCTCGGACTGAGGAATCGGAGAGCCGAGTTCGAATTCCAGTCGAATCCATTACATTCATTTACGTGCTAATACCCTTGGGAAAGGTATGAATCCTCCTCTTCTTCTCCCCCCCAATCTATGGGTAAATAGCAGGACAGAATAATACGAGAGCAATGAATGACTTAAAAAAAATGGACCAATCACTCTTCTTGTAATGATCACGCGACCCCAATCTATATTTCAAGATTCCCCACGATTTTTTCTTCCAACACGTTACTTAGGAAGTACAAAGTAAGTATTCTCCCTTCACCACAATTTCAGTCAGTGATATTAGGTTACGGAAGAATGGATCCGGAAACCTTAAGAGAAATTCCTACTGCGTAAAGAAGCTAACCGTGGACTGAAAAGGACCTCATTTTCAACAAGGACACTTGTTAAGATACCCAGATGTCTTTTCTCTTAAGCAAAGACCTCAAGTCCATATTGTCTGCAAAAATTTTTTTTCTTCTCTTTTCTAACTGGGCATTAAATAGCGCAGGTTGTTTCTTCTTTAAAAACTATCACTGAATTCGTTTGAGTACATATGACTTAGCACTAAGCCACCATAAAATTGTATTTGTATCCTGGTGTATTCTCGTGGATATAATCGTCATATATGTTGTCAAATACAGATAAAGTAGAACAGCTGATAAATTTGATTTTCTTATGCAAGTCAACGGAATTACCTGTAGAATTTTATTTTACCTGCGTTTCATTAATATTTCACTTGATTTTCATTTAATTTTACTTTTACCTTGTACTGATTTACGGGGTGTTTTGAATGAAAGGTAGAATGATGTGGTCAGCTGTTGGATTAAGTGTATTCTAACGTGACAATCAGTAATCCAGCAAAATATCTTATCCGACACAGGACGTGCCCTAACGATGCCGAGTTAGTGATAGTCAGACTGCAGTCAAATCTACAGGAACAATACAAGCTTTTGCCCGGAGATTAAATCTCTTATTGCATGTACATACAAATGTCTGCTAATTACCACGACTCAGTCTAAAGACTGTTGTTAAATTACCAAGTACATTTGAGTTTCAAATAAACAGATCAGGACGATTATTCTTTTTGGAGAAACACGCACAGGAGGCATCCTTATTACAACCAATGTTTTTATTAGATATTCGAATAAAAATCACTTTGTTGTAAAACATTCGCAGCCTAAATTAAGGAGTGGGGAGGACTTTCTTTAATACCTGATAAAAAGGGTGGTTGGAATAAGGATGACCTGGTTGAATTTATCTCCAAAAAATATTCGTACTGGCCCGTCTATTTGAAACTCGAAGGTAAAATCATTACTTGCTTTTTTTAATTATGGCTTATACCAGTTAGCTTTTACGAGTACAGGGTTCCCTCGCTCCCTGAAATGGTGTTAAGTGAAGTAGTTATTATGGTTTTATAAGAGAACATTAGTGCCCCCCAAAAGAGCACGCAGCAGAATCAGGCCAGAGATAGGACAAGAACTGTTCGGGTTCGTTAAAGACATCGGAACAAGGAACGCAATATTCATGCTCAGAATATTAGGTTGGTGCAAAAATAATGACGTAATAATGTCGTTTTTTGACGTATTTTTAACGTCAAAAAACGACATTATAACGTCATTATTTTTGCACCAACCTAATATTATCAGAAGAGCGATACAAATGTAGAAGGACGTGTTACTATATTTCATAAACTACACAAAGGCCTTCGACAAAATACGCCACAAGGATCTGATGGAACTGCTCAACAACCTTGATATATTCGAGAAAGATATTAGAATAATCAAGAACCTATACTGGCAGCAAACAGCATGCATGCGCATAGGGAACGAGTTCAGCGAATATACAAAAATAGAAAGGGGCGTAAGGCAAGGATGTATTTTCTATACAGCAATGCAATTCTGAGAGAATTGGAAACCTTAGCGGGAATCAGCACTGACGGCCACAATCTTAACAATATAAGATGACATAGTACTGGTAACAGACACGGAAGAAAATACAAAATCTCCTACAGAAGGTAGCGAAGGAGAGCAAGAAAAAGGGACTAAGCAGAAACTACAAGAGGACAGAATGCATGGTCATCAGTAAAGGGATGAACCCGAATTGGATTTGTTTTATTTACTTTAACGCTTTTTGGAAAGCAAGAATGCATCTTTCTTCTCTCCAGTTATGGGTTAAATAAGAGGATAGATCGAGCTCGCTTACCTTAAGTGGCAACCAGTTTAAGAGAAGGAAATCTCTGAATTCAAAACCGTAGACAAGCTACTCCACTATATTTCCAAATAATGCATGATAATTCACGGATAATAAAGGAAATAATTCTGTGTAGTGTCTTGATAGCCTACATTCTTAAGGAACATGCCATACTTTTAAAAAATGCTATGTAAAAATTCCGCTTTGGAAGGGTGGGGATCATATTATTATTCACTATGAGTGTGTACTTCATGGTTTATCAATTAGTTGCATTATTTTGGGTTCTGAGAACGCTCAAAAAGTATGCCCATATAATTCATTGCTAACTGCTTCTTCACTTCACGCCATTCCGCCTTATGAAAGATTTCACACGAACACTCTAGTTTCGGTTAGCAGGTAAAATCTGTACGTGTGTGGTGCGGCTGTTATTTTAGTGAGGAAACTGCATGATAATGGATGCGTGGTTGTTTCACACGTACACCGGGCATTCCTGGCCTGAAGGAGGCTTACTTCGCGCAATAGTCACTTAATAGCGACATCCTTTGAATACGCGTATACTCATCTTTTATATTTGTACATCTGCAGTATAAAAAAAGCCCCATTTTTGACAGCTGGGTAACATGTGTCGGTAAAAAATGCCTACAACATTTTAACATGTTAATTTTATTGTAATAATCGTGTTATTCATGACAAGAAGACTAAAGAAAATTCTTATATAAAACCTATATGTGTCCAATGTATATTTTTTGTCTTTGAAAAGTCTTCCATATCGTTAATTTCCATATTTTTCTCTTTATGCAATGTTAGAATATTTTACATTGTTTCTTCATTACTTTAACGAAAGCTTGTTGAGAAATAAAAATCTCCAAACCTTATGATACACATTTTATACAAGTTAAAATAATAAAACCTTTTTTTTTATACTAATACAAGGCCCAATAGCCCCTCAAGGTAGAAGCTTACTGTGTGGTGTTTATAAGTTTAATAAAGAGCAAGAAGAGAAGCTCATGGGGCGATGTAAAAAAAAGATGACGGCTTACTCTAGTCTTGAGGAGGTCAAGATAGTAGTGGACGAGAAAACTTTCAGTCGGGATTGTTCTACAAAGCAACAGTTCTTGGGAAGAAGCTGTCCCTTGTGTACGTGGTATGTTGTAATGGTTAGGGGTGGTGGTGATGCTCTTTTCCAAAACCAAAATATAAGAAAAGTGCGCAGAAGTTTCTTTTGTTTTTCCTTTCCGTAAGATGTCTTAGATTTAGGCAGTTTTTCTTGTTCAGTCCACTTATGTGCCATGCGTGATACACGCTTAGACGATCATGTATCTTTCGATACACCGTCCTGGGTATGACGATAAACTATACTCGCGTCCTGGGTAAGACGATAAACTACATCTGACAGTAAGGCTTCTGATCAGGATGTTTTGAGGGGCGTGGAACCACCTCTTAATTGCTGGTGTTCCCAGGTCCACCCTGACCATGGGTGGTAGCACTTGTTAGGCTACCAGCTATGGGCAAATAGTTATGAAAGTGTAAAAATAGGTTTTAATAGCAGCAATGCATTTTTGGGAAAACATTATTCTAGCAATACGTTTCGGAAAAAAAATACCAGCAATATATTTTTGAAGGAAAAAATTATTAACAGGAATACATTATTGCCAGCAATTCATTTTTGAAAAAAAGAATATTACCAGCAATACATTTCTGAAAAATAAATATTAACAGCAATAAAAATCTTTTCGTCATTAAATAACCCATTGAGGTTGATATACTGTAAAACAAACCAAATCAACCGAAATCTTCAATACATGACTCACGAGGCATATTTTTTCCGTAGTAGGTTGCCATTTCTTTCTGTGGTAGACCAAGTCTGTCCTGCTATTTACCCATAGCTGGTGTAGAAGAAGAGGATTCATACCTTTCTCAAGATTATTAGCACGTAAGTGAATGTAATGGATTCGATTGGATTTTGAACTCGGCTCTCCGATTCCTCAAACCGAGCCGCTATCCATTACTCCGCTACACCTGCTTTCTTGTTACCCTTCCTAAATTTTCCGTTCCCAGCGAACCTCGTGTCGCATTAAACCCAACACAGAAAGTAAAGTGCACACAGTGGCCTGAGCTTACTTGATTAAAGACAAACATGTTTATAAATTCTACCAATGCAACAAGAACTCACTACAAATGTACCGTTGTGGGCAGAATTATTCGCCCCCACTGAATATTTGCATATTTTCTAAGGAAACGCGAATATTTGCAAGTATTTACTGAATTTACCATAAATAGTTGATTCCGTATTTAGTTCTGAATAATTCGTGAAATTTTTAGAAGTTTCGATCTGTTATATTCATAGAGAATTTTCTAAAAATTGGTGCAGTTACAAATTAATCCCTCCCCACTTATAGATATTATGAAATTTATATTGCTCCATGGCAAGTTATTTCTTAATTTCACATTTAATAAAAACACCCTTTGAAAATGAAATAGTATTGACCTGATTCTATAACATTCTAAATGGTAATGAAGAAGACAATGTGTGATTGCAACGTACTGCGATCACTCATTCGTTCTTCAACCATGGTGAAGACCGCTGAACTTGACAAGAAGCCTCGAAGATAGATGACACGTATAAACATGGTGATAGATATACAACACTTTCCAAGCGTTTAAATGTTCCTAACTCAGCAATTTGTAGCATTATCAGGAAGCAAAACGAGTCTCAATGTGTTGAGAATAAATTAAGGACTGGCAGAAAACGGTTAATTTCTGAGAGACTAGAAAGGAAAATTGTTCGAGATCTCTCGAAGAATACTCACTTCACGACAAAGGATATTGTCAATGATGTAAAGACATCAGGTTAAATGTACCGACGAAGACAGTAACTAGATGCTTTCATCGAGCAGAACTTCAAGTTTGCCGCCCAAAGAAAACGCTGTTGCTTAAGGCTAAACACCTAAGATGCAGATTAGCTTATGCAAGAAGCCATCTAGAAAATGGATGTAAATATTGCAACTCTGTTTTATGGTCAGCAGAATTATTTGGTCACATGAACTCCCGTTATGTATAGAGGAAAGTGAATGAACGAAAAAATGCCCTCCGTACAATTACGTATAGTGGTGGGTGCATTTTTACTCTTGGGGTGTTTTGCTGCTTCTGGACCAGAACTAGTGCGAGTATCATAATAAAGAGCAGTATTTGGCTATTCTTAAAAATAATATAAAACAAAGTACACGAAAGCTGTGTTTGGGGCGTCACTGAACGTTCCAAAGAAAAACACATCACGAATTGTTACAAAATACTGACTGCAAAATTAAGGTATTGGCGTACCCCGCCCAAAGTCCTGGCCTAAACCCCATTGAAATGTATTTGAAGAAAAAAGTAAGAAACAACGTCCTTCGAATTTGGAGGAACGAGAAGCTGTTGCCAAGGAAAAATGGAGGAAAATATCTATTATTGCAAAGAATTATCAAAAAGCTTAAACGCTTCAAGAATAAAAATTGCACAATTAGTTATTGAGCCAAGAGGGTTAATAATTTTGTCCTATATTAAATGTTTTTTGTTGTTTTTTTTGTTTGCCATTAAAATAAAAAATATTGTTGTGGGCATCACTGCGTATTTTCAAATCCATTATTTTATCATTTGTGAAAAAATGCACATGAAGTTTCCATAAAAATTCGAGATATTACAGCTGTATTTATAATTATGGAAGGTGTGGGGGATAATTCTGTCTACAACTGTTCATCTCTTACAACCTTTCATAATAAACACACGGTCGTTCTATATACACACCTTCATTCAACATTTTGTATTCTTTCTATTGAGTTTACTGAAATATTCTTGTTAATTGTACGTAATTGTTTGTATAATCATTCTTACAGCCTTGTTTGTGGAAACTATGCTACGCACATTGTAGCAAACCATCCACCTTCCCTTTGAATTCCATTGGTGAGATGTAAGTTCCACTTCTTCTCACAAACCGCTGCTTTGTGGAGCCGACTCTCAAGAGGATACTCACCCCACACAGACGGTCGCTACAATAACGGTTAACCTCAGACTTCCCCATAAATCCCCGTAATTTGTGTCTCTTACTCTGCAAGCTTCTACCTCGAGTGGCTCTCGGGTTTTGTACAGGTAGGACAACATTGTAAAAACAAACTCCGATGCGTCTGCATACGATCATATCAATGATCCTATCTGGAAATATTCGTCAACAAATTGGAACATGCCTAAAAATCTTCTGACTGTTTGGGGTGGAAACAATTTGGCTTTGTTAACGAAGCAAATTTATCCTCCCTCGCACTTACTTTATCTGACAGACATCTTTCCCCATTCCCCACCCTTTAACATAAATCCTCGGGTAGATTTTTTTGATGATAATAAAGTATATTATTATTACTTTTTTTTTTTCTTTTTTTTTTTTTTACTTCAGATTGCCGTTAATTTTGCTTAGATATAAATAGAATTTAAAAATCGTATATTTAGGCAGCATCCCTTCATTTAGACATATTTTATTCAATAAAACGGACAAGGAGTGTCTGTTGAGCCTTTTGGTGAGTTTCTTCTGGTATGGAATAAGTCGTTGTTTAATGTTGACTGGAAACTTGTAATGTTCTGAAGAGGTCGAAAATATTTGTCTCGAAAAATATCTTTTCTCTTGCAATGCGTCATTCAAATGAACCACTTGCGCATTATAGTGTTCTCTTGTAAGAGGTTCCAGCAATTCGTAATAAAGAATTCTCTTTGAATGGTGATGACATAGGTGTTCGTGTTTAGCACAAGAATGATCTTGAATTCGAACCTTAGATAAACTTCAAAAGAGAAACTGATTTAGAATTGGAATGTGAGTAGTAATGTCAGCTAACGTAAAGCCATCATAAAATTATAAAATGTTGAATTGATAAATTCTAAGCACTTTAAATACTTCGATGTCTTGATAAGTTATAGCAAATTACTTAGCACCGTAAGATGCTAAAAAATAAAAATATTGATCGAAAAAGTCAAGTCGTGTTCTTAAATAGCCTCCAAGTGTCTAGACGTTCATTTATGGATGTCATGCATGGCGCCCACCTCGTTTAGAAACGCTGATCTGTAATGTTACGGGACTCACCTCTTTTGTTGCGAGGTGTAGACGTCTTTCGGTAAATGTTTAATGGATCATGCAACATTGCCCCCGCAAACAATATTTGGTGGGTAAAAAATTAAAAACAAAACATGGAATTTAAAATAAACAACAATTAATATATATATTAAAACAAAATAAATTACAATAATGTGTACACAGTTGAAAGTAAAGGAAAAGACAAAAACTTAGATACAGGGTACTCCACAAAAACAAAAAACAGGAAATTTGGTACAGTTTATGTAATTGTTGGAATTTTTTGTTACAGTTATTTGAAACAAAAGCGAAGAATAGAAATTTAGTAGCTTAAAATAGAACGAAAAAAAAAACAAAAAAACTATGTTATGTGATGTCCAAACTGAAAAAGTTATTTTTTTTTATATGTCAGTTAATTTTTTCCATCATATATTAAATCTAAAATTTCCTGTTTTTTTGTTTGGCACCCTGTTTGAAGAATGGGCTTGTATCTGTGTTTGATACACACGCGTGTGTGAAAGAGTTCAGTAGTCAGCGTGCCGGGAAAACGAACGAGCCACCGCGGGAGCATTATTACCTACGACTTGAAGCAAAAGAAACGAATTTTTGTTTTTTTTATAGACTTAAACAGCGCCGCCTAATAGACATTTAGCGATACCAAGTCGGGATAACCTACAGTATACAACCACTTTTTTCAGCTCAGTGGTTAAAGCATAACTTCAATCGAATAAATCCTACAAATCTTAAAGAAGACGATCCATAATCAGACCCTGTAGATAGGCGGAACACAATCACAAAGAGCGTTACCAAATCGTCATCTGAGATTAAAAAGGTTTTATATGCAATTTTCGTTTTTTTTTTTCTTAGTTATGGCCCGTGACATTTTTTGTCTGCATCGCACTATAGGACAGTTGACGGAATAACAAAAACAACACCATATTATTTGAACATTTCCAACAGTGGCAGCAACAATAACAAAGAGGGATAACACATGTAACGAGACGAGAAATAATTATATAATCAACTTTCTGCATTTCCGGAAACAAAAAAGTTTCTAGCTATCTTGGCCTTTCTATCTATCTATCTATCTATCTTGTCTGTCTTTCTCTCTATCTTAGCCTTTCTTTCTCTCTTAGTCTATATATCTATATTAGTCTTTCTTTCGGTCGATCTTAGTCTTTCTTTCTTTCTTTTCTATCGATTGATCTGCCTTCATTATTCTCTCTAGCTTCATCTATCTATCTTTCTGTTTATCTTCGTCTTTCTTTCTAGTTATCATCTATGTCTGTCTGTCTCTCTCTCACGCTCTCTTTTTTCTATACATACATATATATATATATATAAGGTTGGTGCAAAAATAATGACGTAATAATGTCGCTTTTTGACGTTAAAAAATACGTCAAAAAACGACATTATTACGTCATTATTTTTGCACCAACCTAATAGATATATATATATATATATATATATATATATATATATATATATATATATAATATCGGGTTAATACAAATATAAAATATAAAATGTACCACTTAGCTGATGATATTTTCAGCATCCCGACTCTAGAGTTTAGTAGATGGTCCTCCAGCAATCGACCTGTCCATTCGTCAGAAGTTACCAGCAATTGACTGTTTATTTTCTCGTTTTTTTTTTTTTGCACATTTTCATTGGTACAAGTTTTATTTTATTTTTTTCTTCTTTCATTGTATGTGTGTGGACGGTTGCATGCGCCTGCCCACGCGGATGTGCGCACGTGTAGAATGTCTTGGTTATTTCTCCTCAGTTGATTCATATCAATCTATCTTTGTTATAGTCACACCATTTCAACTGTTGTACCTTCCTGTTTTATTAATCTCCAAAACTCGTTATTATCCTTCTTCTCTAAGTGGATTTATCTATCTAAACGTTATTATTCCTGAATATCCTTAGAACCCTATTATTTGATTCTTTGTTTCTCTTTTGAGGTGGGAAGACAAGTCCCAAAACATTGGAAAGGGATCATAAAACAGATATATGAAGGGCCATATCTCGATCTTCCTCCGTACATGTTGAAATCTTTGAGACAACAAATGAGGAAAGGGGGCTTTGAGAATTCGACCCTCACAAGACATACTGAAGACAAGAAAAACACCAATACAGCAAGGAATCTGCATAATAAGCTTATGCCGATGGCGAGCAGAACAGGAACTACATGGGGATAAACAAAACATTATGAAGGATGGGAAGTTGTGGAGATCCATTACCGCCCATATAAAAGAAACTTTATCTATGTTGTCATATTTCGGCTGTTGCACTTTTCAGGATCACTTTCCCACTGACGAGCATGACATCTTTCTGTCTTTTCTATGAATATTTTCATGGTAATTGTTCTAATTAGCTTTCCTCCTTGGTAACCTCGACCGCGTGAATTTAAGCGCCGTACTAGATTGGCAATTAGGTCTCGTTGTTTAACTGTTGAAATAGGTGTAATCTTAATTTCTATTCTAATATTTTCTTTTCTCGTACTTCTTACCTGTGAAACTTTCTTCCAACTTCTTGATTCCCTGTCACATACGATCTTCAAAAATTAACACCAATCGCCATCTTTGGTCTTCTTGGAACCAGTTCTTTTATTGTCCTTTCTCCTCATTGCTCATTTTCTTTCACTCTCAGTCGCCTCCTTACGTCTATGTGGCATTATCGCCCTTCTTGGAGTGAAATGATTAAAAGCCACAAAACATTACAGTAACAATGAAGAGTATATCGACACCGAGGCTTCTGATAAAAAGCAATGATGCCAACACAAACCAAAACTATTAGGTTGGTGCAAAAATAATGTCGTTTGGTATTGAACTCACAACTCGTTGAGTCTAGTCACTGGATCTAGCCAACGTCTTTATCCACTGGGCTATGTGTCCTTGAGATGTATGAATTTTGGGGACTTATAAACCTAATGTCTCAGCAACCATTTTTTACCTAGCATATGTGCTGATTCCTTAAGTTTTCGTATTTTTCAGTGATGCTATCTATTATTTCAACCTCATCTCACAGGGAGCTGGCGTTAAAAAATACGTCAAAAACGACATTATTTTTGCACCAACCTAAAAGTAATAATGTGAATAATAGTGAGATTTTATGTCAAGTCACCCCACGAGTGCTACCTGACGCATAGTCGGGTCATCGGGGTCTAAACCGATTCCCCCACCAATGAGGAGAATGGTAAGGAGAATGGCTAAACACCCAGTAGAATTAAAAACCTGACTTGTCAAACGGCAGATGAACTTTTCTTGTAGCGTCAACGGACATCTAACACAATGTAGTACACTGGGCTCCATATCTATACTTGAAGACAGTGAAGTGGTTACACGACATCGCTGGACGAAAGGCTTCCTAAAATGAAGTCAACAGCTAGATGCAATCAATGTCACGTGTCCATGACCAAGATGAGCCTTCAAGCTGGAGGAGATTTGACATGGAGAGGGACGAGCTTCGGCAGGTCTACTTGCCCAAAACACGCTACGCATGAATGAATACCTCCTCTACTTTCAACCTCGACCTGTAGAACTGGTCAGGTTCTCAACTGCGAAGCGACCCTACAGTCGGTCATAAAACTGAAGAAGAAGAAGAATGAAGTGTACAACCATACAGTGTGTTTTGATAAAAGGCAACCTTAATAAGATGAAGTAAAACTTCCATTGAAATCATATTAATAATGACAAGTGTCTGTACCAAAAGTTTTGTGAGAAAAAAACAAACAAACAATAAAATAAGAAAATGTATCAATAATAATGATATTGTTTTTTTTGGGGGGATTATTCCCACTTGGCTTTCCCAGGTTCGCCAAGCGATGTTAGGTGGCGCTCTTGAAGGGCTATAAAAACGAGTGACTTTCTATGACTTCCTCTTTTCTCTCTTTTTCTTCTAGCATGCGGTAGAAGTAACGCCAGCACGGGACTTGTTCCCAGTTTGGGGATATCTTTACCCTGAGTGACAGGACTTTTTCATAGACATACACGCACGTGTATCACACACACCATTCCGAAATTGTAGGTAGCACCACAGAAAACGCGATACCTAAGGTTTCAAATGATTTTTTTAAAATGAAAAATCATTCTTAAAGATTTTATTTTAGTTTTAATTTCAAGCTAATAGATTTAATTTACTATTTCCAATAATGAAAATACTTTGATGGATTTCAAAAACTAATTTAAATTGACTGGAAGGATTTTTTTTTTCTAAAATAGCTGATTAGCGCCCTTTTTTAGTTGTCTTTCATCCCAATGTAATTTCCTTTATTAAAAAGAATCTCCTAAAAAATAAAATTATACATTTTTGAGACATAATTTAAGGAATATTACTGACTAGCAGTAGAACCTGGCGTTGTCCGGGGATGTAACAGTAAGAGATAGATCAAGAATCGACCATCATAAAGACTGAAAAATGAAATTGACAAAGATTATTGTTTAAGGTTGACGGACACGCATGTCTTAATAAGTTTTTTTTTTTTGGTTTTCTTTTTGTTTTTTTTACGAATTGGTCAAACCCAAACTCAAACAAAAACATTGTTTTCAATCGTTATGAGTCTACCGATTGAATAGAATTTTATTATAAACAATTGTCTTGTAAATGGAATTTTTAAAGCATTCTGAATGTAAAAATAAAGAAAAAAGTGTACAAGAGAATAAGAAACACTACCTGCCCCCCAAAAAGTGAAGTTTTGTTGAAATCGGTTGAAAAATGTAGGAAATCCGATCCCATATATAAACGAACACACACACAAACAACCAACATGGGTTTTATAATAAGTATATAACTCGATAACTCGATATTAATAAGTATAACTCGATATGAGTTTTCCCCCTTTCATTAATGCCTCTTAATCGTGTTTTCAAATTGATTTCATGCAAAAACAATTGTGTTTTTCCAATTTTTGGCGCTGTCAGAACCACCGCAAGGTAATTTTACGTAGTCCTGTGAAGTTTTGTTGAAATCGGTTGAAAAATGTAGGAAATCCGATCCAATATATAAACGTACAGGCACACACACACACACACACAATCTGCGTTTTATAATAAGTAAGATTCAAAGTATAATTAATCTGATTTGAAACACATATTATTTACTTTAAGTTTGAAATATTGCAGAAATACATTTTTTAACACAGCGGTAGCTATTTATTTAAGCTGTTATCATGTTTGACAGCGTGATGACAGATTGATGTTTATCTAATGTTGTTTTATGGAAACTTTTTTAACCAGTTGAATATAGCGTGAGTGCCTTTTATATATAAGTTTTAAGTACTCAGTAATCTTAAAAATTTAGGAAAATATTCTCCGTAATCTCATGAATTTAATATACTTTCTGACTTTAAATTTACTATAGTTATCGCTCTTACTTTCTGATAAAGTGTTTTCGGCTACCGTATCTACAAAAATCAGCAAGTTTATGTACATGCAAAAAATTCAAATTTTTTAAAAATCTTGTTGCGTAATCATTTGTATTAAGCTTTTCAATTTATGATTAGTAAATGCGTGTTTCACTTAATAATAATGTAAAATGCTGAAATTAATGCAGAATTTTAAAAGATTTAAAACTTTATAAATTATTATAATGTTTTAATAAGTCCTGAAAATCCATCAATTACTTGATTTTTGCTAGAATTTCCAAAACAATGTGTTTTTTACCTCAAAAAAATACGCTAATCTTTGGCTGCCGCAAGAAAAATTATTTTTAACGAAAATTTTGATCGTGTTAGGAAGGATCAAAAAAGTTAATAAAATAATTAAAAAATCCTTTGTTAATCAGTTAATTTTTATATAAAAGCACATGAAAATATCGCCTTGTTGAAATCTATTCTATTTCCTTTCATCTCTGCTCACAATGACGAACTGCCATTTACATGCAACAATTTTATTAATGCTTTTAGTTTCATTAGGAGCAATACTGAGATAACTGAAAGTTGTTCATCTATCCCCACCGGATTGAGGATCATTCATTTAAAGAATATTAATCTAAGGGAAACCTGTCAAAGGAATACTCGTGTAAGGACATTGCTCTATGGAATAACCTGTTTAAGAACCATTGGTCTATAATATATTTTTTATTTGCATTATTTACATTACTCGGGCTGTTATCGCATCTTCATTGTCATACTCACAACGTTTCGGTCGTTGTACGCTCCGGCCTTCTTCAGGTGATTTGGAATTTCGAGCCAAACCCTTTATTTCGTCCACCAGGGTATAATGTTCTAGTTCCACGTGTCATGCTTCTTCCCTTTGACTCAACTCTCCAAGTTTTTTGGTTCACCGCTGCTGTGGCCTGGTATTGGACTCACGACTCTTTGAGTCTAGTCACTGGATCTAGCCAACATCTTTATCCACTGGGCCGTGTATGAATTTTGGGGACTTATAAACCTAATATCTCAACAACCATTTTTTACCAGTGTTCATACTGTAATATTTCCTCTTATTATTATTCATTTTTTTTTTACTAGAGTTTATATTGCATTTTTATTGTTATTAATTACCTTTCTTCGGCACTCCCTATTACTGGTTCCCATATTGTATTCATTTCTATGCTTGGTCGGCTCAGGGAATTTTTGTGGCCTAGCATGTGTTGATTCCTTAAGTTACTTAAAAACAGCTTCAGTCTGCCTAACCTATGTGAAGGGATTATCGGAGAAAATACAAAAGATCAGTGGTTCATATAACATCAAGACAACCTTCAAAACTGGTTCAACACTTCGCAGACACCACTTCCGAGTAAGACCCTCCCGCCATAGAGGAGAACATGACTAAGGACTGTGTGTACGACATCCCGTGCAGCTGTGGTAAGAAATACAAAGGAGAAACAGGCTGCCACTTAAGGTAAGACTACAATCGGAAAGCGGTAACACGGGCGGAAATAGAAAAATCAGGCGTAGCTGAACATATATAGAAGGAAAAGGGAGATGACAGCTCTCTGTGAGATGAGGTTGAAATAATAGATAGCATCACTAAAAAATACGAAAACTTAAGGAATCAGCACATATGCTATGTAAAAAATGGTTGCTGAGACATTAGGTTTATAAGTCTCCAAAATTCATACATCTCAAGGACACATAGCCCAGTGGATAAAGACGCTAGCTAGATCCAGTGACTAGACTCAACGAGTTGTGAGTTCAATACCAAACGACAGCAGTGGGAACCAAAAAACTTGGAGAGTTGAGTCAAAGGGAAGAAACATGACACGTGGAACTAGAACAATCTACCTCGGTTGACGAAATAAGGAGTTCGGTTCGAAATTCCAATCAACTGAAGAATAACAGTTCGAGTAATGTATAATAATGCAAGGGATCATAATACCTCATCTCAGAGATATAGAAAAATATTTTTTTAATAAATTAACACTTTATGTAAAAAATACTAAATTTTATTGACATTCACGATATTACAGAATATAATTGCAACATTAATTACTGATAATACATGTGATTTATAAGTATTGGCATGCATTGTTTGTATATTAATACAAACCATATTAGATCATAATTCTCTA
This sequence comes from Acanthosepion lycidas, assembly GCA_963932145.1. Lineage (NCBI taxonomy): Eukaryota > Metazoa > Mollusca > Cephalopoda > Sepiida > Sepiidae > Acanthosepion > Acanthosepion lycidas. Next base: position 58,214,840 of record OZ010585.1, on the reverse strand, counting down.
GACGACTGTTTCTTAGACCTATATTCTTTAGACGGGTTTTCATAAAACCAGTATTCCTTGGACCAGTGTTCCTTCGACGAATGCTATGGATCCCACCGCCACCCTATGATAGTAGGTTCGAGACAAGCTCACTTTGAGCATCAGAAAGAGACAGTTGACATGGCTCACGGATAAAGAATAGACTTCAAGGAACAGAAACGTAGTTCTACGGAAGGATGTTGAGAATACCATGGACCAAGCATGTGAGCAACGACGGTGTTTTAGAGAAAATGGAAACAAAGAGGGCCCTTATATTTAACACAGGGACGAAACAGTTGACATTTCTCGGGCACATAATGAAGAAAATAGAGCTTGGGAAATTTGATACTCCCGAGACAGAGTGAAGGCAAGAAGGACAAAGATAAACAACGGATAACCTACCTAACGAGCTTGAACAAATGGATGGCGGAACAGGGTTTAGGAGAGATAACAAAAAGACAAAAATTTATTAAGAGCTACAAAAGGCAAGAAATTGTGGAGGGCTATGATCGCTAACGTCCTGAAAGTACATGGCAGATAGAAGAAGTATGCGAATCGTACCAGAAATTGTCCAGTTACCTCGACGCTTCCGTTTTTTGAGACACCTCAGGCATCAAAGATTGACCTCTTGACTCGACCCCTTTAAGAGCAGTAATAATAGTGATATTGAAGTCTCTATCAGCTCAGAGGATAAAAAAAGAAAAAATAAGACGAAGTCGTAAAACTAGTAATAAAATAACAGCAATAAATACAAATTATCTCTTCTACACATTCTTATCGGATTCTACTCCACTGAGTATCACAATTTGAATAGTTAATTGACAAACAGATCTGATTTCTAGCAACTTTTGAGGAAATGTTAATTTCTCCTTAGATATTAGATAAAGACTTGAAAGCTTTGATTACCACCCGTTTACATATCTGATAATGATGGGATTACTTTTAATCGTTGTCGTTTTTTGACAACTGGTAATAGGCATAAAAAAAAAAAAACACATGACTTATATTTGCTGATAAAGCAATCTTTAAATTTTAACTTTTGATATATAAGCGTATTGCGATAAAAATACCATACAAGATTAATACACTGAATATTATAGTATTCTACCAATCGCTTAGAAGACGATACATTAAAGCTTAGTTTAGGTAAGAAAAGACAATATAAAAGATGAGATAATGTTTCGAATATTATCATTTATGTATCTCTGAGAAGAAGCGATGAAAAAATATTAGGTTTTTGGAAAATAATTTCAGCTTTTAAAATAAATCTTTTAATTGTATTCTAATATAATACAGTGTGAGAATCCTTTATCCGGAAGTGTTTCGGTTTGCATTTTTCTTTTTTTTCGGATTTTTGAATACAGACAACTTGTATATATCATCTATAAAATGGGGCAGTTTGGGTATGTAACCCAAGTATAAATACAATATCCCCTTACATTGGATTTAGGAACATTTGTCTAAAAACTATTTGTTATAGCATACCTACGGACGATAATGGATCTATCCCCATTCACATAAATACAGTAGTAAATACTATATGTTAGTCTGCAGTTGGAGATTCGTCTCCAGCTGTGCTGGTCAAACTCTCTGCCTCCGTGCAAAGAAGATCCGCAGACGAGGCTATGTCGAAGGGCAGCGTCTCGTCTCGGGAAATAGCTACCTGACCCCGTTTTATATGACGGCTACGGGGAATCTTTGGCCGAGCCTACGGGCTCGGATACCCCACATTAAATTAGGTCTTGTGTCACATCTGACCCCGTGCGGCGGTTGATAGATATCCTGCAGTTGGAGATTCATTGTGGAATTCACTTCTTGCAGTTGACTACTTCTAAGCGCCGTTGGCGAATCTTATATGTGTTCTTCTTGTCGTAAGTATTATCGTTCATTACCAACCTTCGTGTGACTATTCTGTTCAGTATCGTTCCGTTGGTTACAACACTATTGGCCTAAGTGAAACCTGTCTAAGGAATACACGCCTAAGGACACTGGTCTATAATGATATTCTTAAATAAATTAACACTTTATTCATGTATAAAATACTCAATTTTATTGATATTAACTAAATTATAAAATAATATTAAAGACACTTATAACAACATTAATTCCTGATGATACATGTGGTTTATAAGTATTAAGTGACATGTATTGTTTGTATATTAATACAATGCACATTAGACCATAATTCTGTAAACGAATATCTTTTAAACGTATAGTCTTTAAACGAGTGTTCCTTAAACCAATGTTCCTTAGACGAATGTTCTGAATCCCTTTTACATTTCATAGCACAGCTTATACATATACCCTGAAGGTAGTTCTATATGAATAACGTATACCTTAAAAGTAGTTTTATATAAAATTTAATAAATCTTATGTACACACAGGTAATGACGCTAGTCATGTAATGCTCACGCGGATTTTTAAGTGGTGAAATTAAGATTTCATGTAAAAATAATCTTTTGTCATATCTATACGTGTACAAAAAAACATGATCGCTACTTACAAAAGTATATAAATGCAGGATTTTTTTAACATTTTGAATAATATCTTTAGTGGGCCCGAAACACCTGGTAAGTAATACACGAACGAAGGTGTTGCTGTGACGAGCGTCAACAAAAAACTGGCGCCAGCGTAGGCTATTCCCACCCAGAGCGGATGAGGTCGCTTACAGCAGATGCGCATCACCTAGAAACCTTCGCAGTGCTTTCTGAAATTTTCTATTTGTGGTAATTCATGACAGCACCTGAAAAACTTTCGGATTTTAGAATTTCGGATCAAAGATAGTCGACCTGTAGTTGCACAAGAATATATTACTTAGGTACCTCCACAGATTCGCGATACTTGTAGTTTAAAATTAATTTTTAAAAAGGAAAAGCCCTTATTTTACTTTTAATCTAAAGCTGACAGATTAAATTTAATATTTCCAATAAGTAAAATATTATACTGCATTTCAAAACTAATTTACATTGATTTGAAGGAGTTTTCATTTTGAAATTTCCAAAAGTTTTGAATTTTGCGCCATTTTTAGCAAACTGTTACAAATTCCTTTATTAAGAAATCTTCAAAAAAAATAAAATATACTTTACTGAAAGGAAAAAAAAAAACTTTTTTAAAGTACAATTAATCTGATTTGAAACAACTATTATTTACTTTAAGTTTAAAATATCGCAGAAATGCATATTTTTTACACGGTGGTAGGTGTTTATTTGACAGCTATTTTTAACAGATTTTTATCTAATGTTGTTCTACGACAGCTTTACCCGTAAAAAAATATCTGAAGAATGTAACGTAAGCGCCTGTTAAGTATTTAGTACTTTTAAAAATTTAAGAAAATATTCTCTGTAATGTTTTATTGAATTTTAGAGAATTTTGGCCTTATATTTACTGTGGGTGAGCGTAGCTATAAAAGTCGGCATTTGATTAAAGTATTCTCTTTATATTAATCTCTTTTAGAATTTAACTTAAAACACGTACTCCTTAATTATTCTCACACTGCTGCCAGCATGGGCTGAAGTATCCACTTATGATTTGGACAGTAAGGCAGTAGTTTCTGAAGGACTGAGTATACAAGTTTTGAAGAATCATGGCGGTAGAGGGCATTCATGGAAAATTGACAACCAGCATCTGAAAACACTAGTCGAAGAAAATCCACCTCAAAATGTCAGAGAAATGTGTCAGCATTTCAACAATATCGGACCATTCTCAAGAAAATTGGCAAGGTGAAGAAACTCGACAAATGGGTTCCACATGAATTCAGTGAAAGTTAAAGCGTTCGAAGCCTTGAAGCGTGTTCGATGTTTCATCTGCACAATTCGAATGATCCGTTTCTTGATCGAATAGTGACTTATAACAATCGTAAACGATCGGCTCAATGGCTTGATCTTGACAAAGAACACAAATACTTTCCAAAAGCGAAGAAGATTTTGGTGACTGTCTGGTGGTCCGCCATTGGCGTTATCCATTACAACTTTCTGGAATTTAACCAGTGCATCACTGTCGAAGTTTAATGTCAGCAACTGGTTGAAATGCACATTCAGTTAAGCAAAATATGGACCGGCACTGGTTAATTGACGAGGTCCAATTCTGCATCATGTCATTGCTCAGCTACATGTTGCCATGACAACACTTCAGAAGCTCACCGACTTGGGATACGAGACTTTGCCCCATCCTCCATATTCCCCTGACCTCTCGCCAATTAACTACCCATTTTTCAAGCATCTTAAGATTTTTTTAAGCTAAAAGACATTCCGTTGCAAAGATGCAGAGACTGCACTCAAAGATATTTTGGCATCGAAACCTTTAGAGTTTTTTTTTAAGGCATAAATAACCTTGTAACTCAATGGCACTATAGATATTCAGGGTTCCTATTTTGACTCTGTTTAAGTACATTAATTCAGGAATAAATATTGACTCCAAAATCGGACATTATTTTCCGAATAACTATAGAATTTGTTATGGATCTACGCAGAAACAAAATCGGAAGCAAGAAGAATGTTATACCTTTTTTTTTATGAATGGCATTTCACGTCAAGTCGTTGATGATCATCGTTCTCCTTAGATTCCTTTTCTTCATTATCTTTTAATTATTTCCATAGCCTTTTGGAAGTGAGATGGGAGTGATTTTTCTTTGGTTTCTCTACACTTTCATTTTTTTTTTCTAATCAAAGTCTTTCTCCTAGATTAGTTGCCACCTGATAAGGCTAAAGAACCGAGTTTACTATCTATCCTATAGCCTCTAGAAGGGATGCGTTACAGCCTTTCTCATTTGGGCGGAAGTGAGCGTAACCGACATTAACATCATTTAAATATAAATTAACGCTCTAAATATTATAATATCCTGTCACACAGAAGGTTGCGTCAATCAGTTTAAACGGGTTTAGATGAATATTGGTGGTTTATATTTGAGCCTAGAAGAAATTATTTGATTCGGGTTTAGGTAGATATTGGTCGTTTGTATTTGAGTCTGGAATCATTTTTTTTTTTTTCCAATTTATTTTTCTAAATCATTTTACCTACACAAAACAAAAAAAGCCACTAAGATACAAAGGGTTACTGAAACTGAAAGAATTAGAGGGGACAACAAAATAATGACATCGTAACATTTAAATATGTGAAGATCGAAGTTGACAGGCAAGATGGAAGAGAATTCCACAGACGAGAAATGCAGGAGAATAAACTATTAGCATAGAACTTATGGTTTGAATTTGCAATTTCAACAGTGGAATTATGAGACCTAGCTTCCAGTCTAGTACGACGCTTAAATTCATGAAGTTGAGGTACCAAAGAGGAAAGCTCACCAGAACAACTATAGAAAATTAGGTGAAAATCTAGGAAAGGCAAAGGGGAAGTGATTGAAGCCGAGATACCAGGTAAGGACCTATAACGTTGCCGATTCTTCTTTGGATCTTGCCATGAAGCTCTAAACACGTATCAGAAGCACAAGACCAGATGAATCTGGAATATTCGAAGCACGGACGAATAGTTTACTTATGAATGTGCAAGATAGATTCTGGCGAGAAAAATTGTCTAACACTACATAGTGAATCAACTTTATGGGTATAAATAAATATTGATCATTCATATATATATATATATATATATATATATATATATATATATATATATATATATATATACGCCCCGGAAAAAATAAAATTCGGTCGAGTGCTTTAGAGGGAATAGGAATAGCGCGAATTTGTAAACAGTGACTGCTACTGCTGATGCAAAAGCTCTTCCATGAATTGAGCACTCTGAGTCACTGGCGTGTTTATTCTAAAAAAAAAAATACGCAAAAAGTCACCTTCCTCTCTGCCGGGGCCTGATAGCTCAAGGGAAATATCTCCAACTGATGCCAAATCGTTGGATTTCGATCCTTGCTTGAGGCAATCGGATCTAAAAACACTGATGAGCTGTGATCTGCGCGTTTTTTCCCTCTTTTTTCTCTTCTCCCTCTCTCTGTTATTAATCACTTAGATTCCTTTCTTTCTACACATGTAAATTCTGTTATACTTTTATGGGAAACTTTACAATGACGGAAGTGGAAGATATGCATAGATATCTGCATTTCTGAGTAAAATATTTTAGTAGCATTGTGATTCCCCACCTGATGAAACGTTAAAAAAGATTTTTAACGTTGAAACAAGATGTACAGTTTTGTAGTGGGTATGTGCATGTTCTAATGTAACATTGCATGAGAAATAAATATTTACGGCTCTACTTTTGTATTGAGCCCTGTTTTAAATTAATGTTTTGAACGCTGAAATCTTACTCTTCGTTCTTTTGCATTTGGATATATATATATATGAATTTGTAGATATTAAGTTTTAGGGGGAATGGTAAATATTAGTCGTTTATATATGAGTCTGTAAACGCTTACATGGTAGGTTAGCCCTTTGGTGGGGTTGTTACCCTCTGCAGTCGGTATATTTTAGGGACCGTCGGCACAGCAGTAAGCTAATTTTCATGATATAAATATTACTTTTATAGTCATGCATCCAGGTGCAATGATGGCTGTAAAAATACACCTCTATGTGGCAAGTGCACTTAAGAAATGAGCATTTTTCTTCTCGTTTTTCAGCTGTAGTTCATCAAGTGCTTAACACGCGAGAAATTTGTCCCATATAGAGCAATTAATCATCAGTTGTCGCTTTCGTGATTCTCAAATTCCGTTTAGTTCTAATCCATCCCTGAATGAGCTTAGCAACATTAAAAGACTTTTTGAATGTCAAATATTGACATTTCTTTGCACCTGATTCTTTTCTTACACTCTGCTTTGTTTAATATTCTAAAAATCAGCCTTGTCACTATTTCACCAACTTTAATGGTAGAACGAAAAAAAAATGGTTAATACGTAGTAACCATGTGAAAATCAAAATACCTAATCTGCATAGTAGTTGTACTAGCACGAAAGAACAAGCCATCGTGACCGAGGGTCAGTCATACTGGCCTTGTTCAGCTATTGATCAGGTCACCTTATGCGCTCTCTCCCAGAAACTGAAACTAAAGATCACTCAGCATTGTTCCAGCATAAACCTCCTTAATGGTGTTGGAGAAACAAAAATGTGCCTGAGCAGGTGTCTGCAATAGGAATTAGCAATTCTCGGGTTGATAAATTCTCCTCTCTGTCAATTAATGCTGAAAAATGTCTTCACTGATGTAGAGGAAACCGAGGTGGCATTCTACAGAAGAATGTTGAGAATATCCTGGACAGATCATTCGAGCAACGAGAACGTTTTAATGAAAATGGGAACAGAAAAGCACGCTTATAGTTAGGATCAGGAGAAGACAGCTGAAATTTCTAAAGAGCATAGTGAAGAAAAAAGGCTTGGAGAATTTGACATTGAATATGCAAGAGGGGCAGAGGTAAACATCGTGCGTAAATGGATGGCAGAACTGGGAGAGTGCGGGATAGTAAAACGGCAAACATTGTTTACAGCTACAAGAGAAACGAAATTGTGGAGTGCTGCGATCAACTACGCTCTGAATGGAAACGGCACATAGAAGAAGAGGAAGAAGAATGAGTAGTCGAAACTTCGCCTTTCAAAATCTGTACAGCTAAGAGGCAAATTTCAATTTTCAGTAATCTCTTTCCAAAATATTTGACACTGTGAGAGAAAATATAAGATAAATTGGAAGGAGACTAAAGTCGCATGGCGTTCAAATATCGCTAGCAGCTACTGCTGATTCAGTAAAACGGCATTCAACTTCACTATATTTAAAATGGTAAGTTGATATTTTTCATGTTACAGGACTTTATTTACTGCATGTTTCCGCGTATAAGGCGACCTTTAGATAAGACGAAGTAAAAAAAAAATTAAATTTTCATGAAATATCTTTATTCCTGTAGCATAAGATGACTGCTTATTGAATATATATATATAAAGATGATGTTATTGGAAATGTTCCTTACTGTATCCTTATAAATTCAAAATAAACGAAATAACAAAACCGATTCTATATCATGTTTTTCCTACACAGTTATGTGCCATGCGTGACTGACGAGGCAGATTTTTTTCCCGCAGTAGGTTGCCATTTCTTTCTGCAGTAGAAGAAATTTACCTTTATTTGGAGAGAAGAAGACGATTCCCAAGGGTATTAGCACGTAAGTAAATGTAATGGATTCGACTAGAATTCGAACTCGGCTCTCCGACTCCTCAATCTGAGCCGCTATCCATTACCTCCTTAAACACACGTCCCTTAAAAGGGAAACTATTCTTTTGTTTACGTTTCATCACGTCATCTTTTACAAATACTGTTTGTTGTTGTTCTTCTTTTCCTATATCTAAACAGTTACAAACAGCTGGGTGTTCTCATGGCCATTTACTTCATCGACAATCACAGAATACTGCTAATAACAGTACGATAATAGTACCTTCCACTTTCAATATTTTTTATTCAGTCTTTTATTCAATATTGAAAGTTTAGCTGTGAACGCAATCATAGCTAGATATTTACATTTTCTCAGCTGAGCTTACAAGTTGATTTCACTGAATTATCCTTCAAACAGGCAATTTATCATAAAGCCATGCCAGCAATATATAAGGTACAAATGGTTTTATTATTTTATTATCAGTTTTTTTTTATTGGTTATTGCACCGAGGCCGAGGTTAGCCTCCCGACAAACATCATTCAGAATTTAAGGTTTCTTTTTTTCTTCGATGATGGTGATTTTTGGAATTTAAATGTCGTCTTATACGCGGAAATATACGGTATATATCAAATTAATAAAAATGATTCATTTTCATCTGAGATTATTATACAATTCAAAAATATATTTCGGCTTTAAATGATTCACAAACCGTAAAACAAATCAATTTCATCTGAGATGCTAATAGTCCCATACGGTAATTAGACCTTTGCATACTTTTCAGAATATGCTACTTGTTAATTGTAAAGATTAGGTGCATGTGAAATTTAACTTTTGCTTTATCTGACATTTTTTTTTTCGTCTGTAAAAATGTGGCATTAATTTTCGAAAACCTAACAATATGAAAATAATTGTGATATCGTGTTGTACTCTTAGAGAAACGCCGGTGTGATCAATGTTCCTTGTTTTTGTAAGGCGTTAAATCGTATATCGTAAATACTTCAATCACTATATTCCATCACAGATTCCTTGCAAATCGCTAAAATCTTATTTAGATTGCTTCTTTCTTCTTTAACATTCTTTGAACTCAGATTGAGTGTTGGCGCAGTGAATTACATCAACTCAAAGCTTTTTAGAAACATTTTTTATCACAGGAACGACTTGCGTTTCTCTTGTCTTATTTTATTACGAAAATACATTTTATCACCTGTTAGAAACTCACGTTTCTGTTGACCTAAACATAAACAAAACCTGCAGTTAGAAACTAAAGAGTATTTTTAAAGAAAATAGCAAATCTAAAATTGTTGTGCAAAATGCAAAAATTATTTTAGAAGACATAAAAGATTTGTGCAACATGGGGAAATTTTGAAAAATATTAAGAATATTTTAGCCCGGCAAGGCATTAATTTTACCTCCAATTGAACAGTAACAATTAGGTACACGTTGCTTATATGTAAAACAACTGGTGTAATTAATATCAAAATGGGAAAGGAATGCTGAAATACAAAACTAGTTCAATATATATATATATATATATATATATATATATATATATATATATATATATGTAAAAGACAGTAGGAAAACTAACAGTTGCCGACGCGTTTCGTCCGATGTGGACTTTTTCAAGGCAAAAACGAAATGAATTTATTAAACAAAGTAACTAATAATAACAAAACAAAATGTCCTTAGCAACTGCAAGAACTTAGAAAACGCTATTTTCATTACTGTTATCTGAAATTACGTCAATTACTGTCACGTGTGGAGATATTGTTTTTATTGCCGGGTTCATGGATTCAACCATTTTCTTTTGATTTCTTAATACTGTTCTGTACGTTTGTTTGGGAGAGTAGTAACTCTGTTAAGAAAGGTGAAATAGGGAAAAAAACCTGGGCGTAAATTAATATTTGGGTAATATTCAATGGCGGCATTCTGGAGGATTTTCCTTCTGAGTGAGTTACTTTCTTTTTTTATGAGAGTAGCATTTTTAAAATCAAATTGTGGTTGAATTTATTTCTGTGTATGACTAGTGAATTAGCTAAGTTGTTTTTTGTGAGGTCTCTTTTCTGCCCATAAATGCGTTTTTTAAACCGCCATTGAATATTACCCAATTGTCTTTTTCTACAGGTTAACTCTGATAAATTTATATATATATATATATATATATATATATATATATATATATATATATATATATATACTTGAAAAATTAAAATTGAATAAAAAAGATGTAAAAAAAGAGAACTCTCAGGGACTCATCGCTTTTTAGGGGTAAAAGAGATATTGTTAAATGAAGGTTGCATGAATCTTTCTTGATGCATGGGTTGCTGAGAGATGTGAACGGAATCATTCTGGTAGTTTTCCAGAAATATCTTCTGAGAGATGGATAAAGGTCTGTTACTTTTGTCGAGACTGCTTTTGAATTTATCTGGAGTTGTTGGCGATAATATTGAACATTAGACTTAAGATGTGGACGTTTGTTGTAGTGTTGACGGACCTGTCTTTTAACTAAACCACTTTTTAAAATGTTTGACATCTTGTTGCTTGTCCTGCTTTCCTCACACTGGTGATCAACCTTCAAGGACTCGTATTGAGGGGGGAAATAGTCTACATATGATTGCGTACGGTTTTCAGCGTTAGATTTGGGCGTAAATATTTGGCACATATTTCCCTCTAAGTTGTTGGTGAGTCACGTTTATTAGAATATAAAACAAGGATAGTTTTTAAATTTTTCTGTTTAAAAAAGGTCTTTTGAATAAAATATTTTAATTTTTCAAATACTTTTAAAATAATTTTATTGATATGAGTAATGTCTTTTGTATAATATAAATTCTAATTTTTCAAACAATTTTTCTTAATAAATTCTTATCGTTGGTTTTCATTTAATTTTTACCCCATACAAATCTCACTCAGTTCAAACATTAATAATTAAATAATAAATAATGTCTGTAAATGCATATTGTTTTAATTAAACTAGGCAAGAAGTGACTTGTTAAATATGGCGCCTCTAAAACGAAACTGTTCTCTATTAGTCATCTTAACATTTTTTGATGGATTGAGGAATATTGTCCTTGTCCAAAAACTGCTGCAGAAGCTATGGTCACTGATGAGACCTCTGTGGTATAGTGTGGTAAGACGACCACACTCTACACACTTTCCTTCCAAGCACTGCTATAAACAACGGAAGTGAGCAAGAAAGTTATAACTTAGTGCGTATACACGGGAGAGTTCAACGTTAATCTGTTCGAAGCATCTTTACTCTGCGTACTTTAGCTCTATTACCATAGCAACAGTCCCAATACTTTTTGATCAGACCTTATATGTGTGTGTGTGTGTGTGTGAGAGAGTGTGTATATCTATAATAACAAGATCTATAATATGAGCAATTAAAATATATGAATCACAGAAGAACATTAATATTTTATTAACAAAGAAGAAAATCTTTAAAAATTATTTCTAAATTTATAAGTGTGGAACATTGAATCAGCAAAGCAGATCACAAATTCCGGTCTAGACTGTTGCAATCACTTTCGCACAAATCCATCTGTAAGGCAAACTTAAAAAGTATTAGCCTGATCGGTTCGACAAGATCAAATTGGCGGTTGATCTAAAAACCTGCCTAAATTCTGTTGTTAACTGGAGCAAGAAGTGGCTTGTTAAATTTAACACCTCCAAAACGAAACTGCTCTCTATTAATCACCTTAAACCGTTTTATTTTACCTTCCATTATCATGACTGATGGTAACCTCCAGGAGAACAACCCACTACGCCTTCTTGGTCTAACGATTTTCACTGAGATGAACAATTATATTGACTCATTTGCTAAATCTGCTGCTAGGAAAGTCGGTTCACTCTCTTGGAGTGGACAAGAGATTTGCCAGAATCAGTCTCGCACATTTATAATTCTACCATTCGTCTGTTCATTAAATATTGTTGCTACATCTTGCCTCCCCGCTTTAGTTTTAGATCTAGAGGTTCTTGTTAAAATACAAATAACAATCGGCAACGTTATCGGTCCTTACTTGGCATATCATTTGCAGTCACTTTCTCACCACCTTAACCTAGCTTCTCTATGCCTCTCCTATAAAGATTTCGACAGTAATTATTCTGATTGGCTTTCATCTTTGTACCTAAACTTCACGAATTTAAGTGCAGTACTAGATTGGCAGCTAGATCTCACAATTTCATTCTTGAAGTCCCTAGTTATAGCTATAAGTTCTATGCTAACAGTTTCTTCCCTCGCACTTCTCAATTGTGAAACTCTCTTCCTGCTTTTCCTGATTTCCTGTCAACGACAATCTAAATGTAATATCAATCGTCATCTTGAATACTGTTCTTTTATTCTTCTTTCTGTTTCCGGGTTTGCGACCATATCATATTGAAACATCAGTCCCCTGTCTGTATTTCTGAGATGAGTTATTGTAATTATATTATTTACATTGCTTGGACTCTTGTACTCATCTTTATTGCCATATTCACGACGTTTCGGCCGTTGTACGCTCTGTAGTAGCCAGGAATTGAATTCGCAACTCTTTGTGCTGAACAAAATCTTGGAGAATTGAGTTAAAGGGAGATAACTGAGACATTCAAAAGATGCATGACACGTGGAACTAGAACAATCTACCCCGGTGGATGAAAAAAAGAGTTCAGTTCGAAATTCTAATCACCTGAAGAAGGCCAGGTCGTACAATGGCCGAAACGTCGTGAATATGGTAATAAAGATGTGGACAACAGTACGAACAATGTAAATAATGTCAATAAACCGGTTCTCGTACGATCACCGAAGTTAAGCAACGTCGAGCCTGGCCAGTACCTAGATGGATGACCGCTTGAGAATACCAGGTGCTGTAAGTTTAGATGTGCGGGTGGTGTAATAGATAATGTCTCAGAATTGGCGATCGAAGAGGCGAGTTCCAATTCCAGTCGGTTTCGTTATGTTCACTTCCGCGCAAATATTCTTGGGAAAGGTATGAATACACATATCCACTCAGCTATGTGTTAATTAGTAGGTTTTTATCAGTAAATCATTATTATCTCCCCCAAATTCTTACAATCTCAAGGGTCGATAAACCGTAAAACACAGACTAATCATTAAAACTCTGTTTCTTTCACTCTCAATAACCTCTTGCATCCTAGTAGCTTTCATTGAATGGATTTGTTGACAAGTTACCGTAAAGTTTATTAATAATGTTCAGAAAAATATCTTCATTTTCTGGCAAAAGAAGAGGTTGTGGCTAAAAAAAAAAAATCGTTATGTTCTTGTGGACGACAGGAAATAATCAGGCGGTGAAATGATTAAAAACAAAAAAGAATCTAATTAACCATTTAGAATATACCGTCAAATCACTTCATTACGTGACGCAGCAATATATAAGGCACAAACCTCACAGGCGTGCCAAAACCGAAAACGTCCGACGAACTGCACAACTTCAAAAAAAAAAAAAAAAACATTCTTCCTTCCCTGCTGACGGCACCAATTAGTTTTTAATTTGATACAAATTACAATTGCCTTTTCTTTATTGAATATTTTGTAAGGCGATTCCACTAAAATCTTAATTATTCACTTTTTTAAGAACGTCCATCCTTTATGCTGATCCTCTCGCCTCGTTGTTTTAATTCGTTGGTTTTTATACATCGTACTTAATAGCTTCCTTCTCATGTAATATTTGTATGCCGCCAGATTCTTTTTTTGGGGGTAACCCTGTCTGAGGACAGTCTACCGAATCACTTAGCCCTATCATCTGCTTTTGCCAGAAATAGAGTTTTTTCTTCTGAACTCTATTAATAAACTTTACGGCAACCTGTCATCAAGTCCATCAAATAAAGGGTATACTTAGATGCGGGCGAAGACAAAAGAACACTTATCAAAACACCATCTTCATTCTCTCTATGGCGCTAATTGGCAGTTGTGAATATTAAATTCTCTCCTTCTCTGCTCATTAAATTCGAGATCAATGCTTGCCTGGTAAAAGTAACAAACATGGAGGAATTCTTTTGTGTCATCTTATACCCTTTTATGTCAGATTTTCCTATTTCTACAGAACATTAACTGCTGCTGAAGCTTACTTCAAACAGAACGATAGATGCCAATAGGGTATGCTTTGCAACTGTAAATGAATCTCCAAGAGTTCAACCTCATAGTCATCTGGCATAATTATAATCTCACTCTAGATCTAAGGCTTACAATGATATCTTCGCTGGGCTTACATTATAGCATTTACTAGTAATAGGAAATTCTTTTTTTTTTTTTTTCAACATTTTTGTATATAACATTAAGACAAAACTCTTATTCATGTACTGTTAACACAAGACTATTTCGAATATATTCGCCTGAAGGAAAACTATTGTGTATACTAGTAAGAGGAAAGCTTTAGTTGATACTTGTATCACGAAACATTTTTTCTAATGTTCACCCAGTACAAGACTCGAGAGCCATTCAAGGTAGAATGAAGTTTGTGATATGAATGTAAAAATATGCAGTTAAGCTTATGAGGCTATGGAAGATAGATAACGATTGGCCTTTGACGAGGTTAAGATTGTAGCGTTTCGAGACGTATCCATAATAGAAATACAAATCTATTTTCTATTAGGTTGGTGCAAAAATACTGACGGTTTTTGACGTTAAAAAATACGTCAAAAACCGTTATTATTTTTGCACCGACCTAATATATACTTATATTATTTCTTATCACTCTAAACAAGGTCTTACGTCCATATCAGGCTGAAACACCAGTTTCCGTACACCAATGAAGTTAAGCAACGTCGAGTCTGATCAGTACCTAGATGGGTGACCGCTTAGGAATACCGGGTGCTGTAAGTTTAGATGTGCGGTTGTTGTAACGGATAACGGCACGGAATTGTTAATCGGGGAGCCGAGTTTCAATTCCCGTTGGGTTCGTTACATTCACTTAGACGCAAGTACCCTTTGGAAAGGTATGAATCCATCTATTCTACCCCCTCCCCCACCAGCTATAGGTTAGTTAGTATCACTAAATCATTATCTCCCCCAAAAGTTTTACAATCTAAAGATATTTATAAAATTAAATAACCTGCAATATTTTTAGATTGTAAGAATTTGTGGGGTTTAGAAATACTTACTGATTAACCCGCGCCAGGTGTGTGTGGGTAGGTGGACTCATACCATTCCCAAGGGTATTTATAACGAAATAAGCTGGAATTAGAAACCGGCTCTCTAATTAACAATTACGAGGTATTATCCATTGCAAGGTCAAGCTTACATCACTTGATATTCTCAAGTGGTCACCCATCTAGGTACGGACCAGGTTTGATGTTGCTTAACTTCGGTAATCGTACGGGAACCAGTATTTTTGCCTATACTTGAAAGACAAAGCTTTGCTTTTTACTCTAGTAGCATGTTTGTTTGTTTTTTAATTCCAAGTTGACAGTATTACGAAAGTACAGGGTGCGATGGATAAATTGTCGCCCAAATTATGCGAAAATGAAAATAACGAAAGTACAGGGTGCGATGGATAAATTGTCGCCCAAATTATGCGAAAATGAAAATAACGAAAGTACAGGGTGCGATGGATAAATTGTCGCCCAAATTATGCGAAAATGAAAATAACGAAAGTACAGGGTGCGATGGATAAATTGTCGCCCAAATTATGCGAAAATGAAAATAACGAAAGTACAGGGTGCGATGGATAAATTGTCGCCCAAATTATGCGAAAATGAAAATAACGAAAGTACAGGGTGCGATGGATAAATTGTCGCCCAAATTATGCGAAAATGAAAATAACGAAAGTACAGGGTGCGATGGATAAATTGTCGCCCAAATTATGCGAAAATGAAAATAACGAAAGTACAGGGTGCGATGGATAAATTGTCGCCCAAATTATTCGAAAATGAAAATAACACTGGCATCTTATTTGAACTGATGTATTTACCAAAATTACACAAAAATAACTTGAAATACTAAAGAGTAAATTTATTCAGTAAAATCGCCATTGGCTTCAACTACGGCCATAATACTTGTCTTCAGTTCATCATTGATATTGACTGGATATATCATCCAACTCTTTCCGAATCCTCAGCACTGTCCTCAGATTGACGCCCAAACACACTGAAATGTTCCTATTGGAGCTTCTGCTGCGCATCCCAAATGCCGTTTTCAAATTTCTGGCGGAGTGAATTGTGTCATGGTGCTTTTTTTCTTACAGGCGGTGCCCAACTGACCCTACTATACTGTGCAGTCAACAAAATCAAAAAATAAATAACGCGCATGCCCGAAATTAAAAATATAAAATAGCGACAATTTACCCATCGCGCCGTTTAGAACAAGAGAAAAGATACGAAAACATTACGCTAATTTTTCTTCGAGAGTATCATGGTCAAACGTTAGAAAACCGATAGTGTCAGAATGTGGAGATGAGCATTGTCAGGGATCAAATTTAGAAAGACTAAACAAGTTAGTTACTGCAACAGGGAACACGTTTCTGGTACTGTAATTCTTTTTCTGGGATTTTCCTGTTTAAAAATACTACATTATACCAATATTCTATTCTACTTGACTTGAATAAGCACTTTCGTGGAAATCCAGCTTATTTTTTACTGAAAACTCAACGTAAACGCAGCAGCCTCGGCCGGCGTTTGAACTCAAACTGACTGTTCCATTTTCAGCGCTGATAGCCATCATGCTACCCTTACATCCATTCTTCATCAGCTGCACAATTTCTTTTTTCGTTTAGTTGCACTTTTACTTTTCTTAACAAAGAAACTTCATACCTCAAAAAAAGTTGCTTATTAAGCTGTCTTCAATATTAGAATATAACAAAAATACACCAGGTTTTAAATTTGACAAATGTACATGCTGATATATAATCAGTTACAATACAACCAAAATCAATAGTTTTGAATCTGGTTAAAATTAAACGCTCCTAATGCCATCTAAAATAAACGAACACACTTGAAATTCAATGTTGTTTTCGTTAGTTTATCCAGAGAAAAAGTGAGCACACCGTGAAGCATATTATAAACGAATGATGCATTGGTTTAAGCAACGCCCGTGTGAGATTAGGCTTATCGGGAAGTATTTATATTATTCCGTGACAACTTGGTCTTATTTTAAGGTTTGTTAATCTATCATTCGTGGGATAATGTCAAAAGACTACCCGTTCCTGTTGACTTTCGTTTAGATATTTAATTTACAAATATACATTAAAATTGAATCAACTTGTCATAGAAGAATTATACTTATCATTTCTTCTGATCTGCGATATGTATGGGTCTATCTCGAAGGAGTTCGACAGGGTTTGGCATACTGGCCTTCTACACAAGCTCAAAGGCTACAGTGTCTCGGGACGAATATAATAATTCCTAACAAATCGTGTAATGAAGATCATGTTGAACAGGCATTCTTCCAGATCACTTAATACTAATGAATTTAAGCGTGCTACTAGATTGGCAACTTCGTCTCACAGTTGTAACGTCGAAGTAGCTAAATGCAACCCGCCATTTCTATTCTAACAGTTTCTTTTCTCGCACATCTCACTTGTGGAACTCCTTTCCAATTCCTTGCTTCCCTGATAATTAAAAAGCTAAATACAACATTAATTTAAATTTTCTGTCTTCTTGAAGCTTGTTCTTTTTTTATCCTTTGGTCAATCGTCCACTCTAGTCTATCATTCTTTTTCATTCCAGGTAACTTCCTGCATTCTAGTGGCAATAACGACTAAAATGTGGAGAAATTAACTAATGCTTTTCAAACACATCAAAACCACACACACAGAGTTTTTAACATGAATCTTTTAACATTCTTTGTGTTGGTCAGTCCATATATATATATATATATATATATATATATATATAGACTGACCAACACAAGGAATGTTAAAAGATTCATGTTAAAAAGATAAAAAAATTAAAAAAACAAATGAAAACTACAGACAAAAGTTCATTTTCTCCAGCAAAAGATTCATTTCTGTAGTTTACTGCTACCAGCAAGCAGAAATATTTCTCCTCCTGATGATGGCCATTTTGGTCGAAACTAGCCGAGGAATCTAAATGAAATAATGATAAAAAAAAAACGAAAGAATATTAATCTACAACCCAGTGTGTCTAAAGATTTTAATTTTTTAATTTCTTAATTATTTTATTGTTCAATATATATATATATATATATATATATATATATATATCACTAAAAATGACTGACAACGCACTGCGGTTATCAGTCGTTTTTAATTAAACTTATATAAAGGAGGGATTGCTGCCCAAATACATAGACACACACACACCGTTTTTGAAAGATTGCTTCTCGCTGACATTATATGACTGTTCCACGGACAAATCTACACAAGCAAGACGCTTAGTCACTTGATTCTGTGCAATTTATTTTGTCATGTGATTAGTAACATGTCTGTCTTTGTAACCTTTCACCCTAAGCAAAGCAATAAATTTAGGATGCAAAGAGGTTATTGAGTATTAGAGAATATAAGAAAAACTACAATTAAGGAGAGAAAACAATAAAAAAATAAGAATAAGGAAGACAGAAGATAACGATTGACATTGCATTTAAATTTTTGAATCTAATATAATACGATATATACCTTTTAGATCAACTATTACAAATTTGTTTTAGATTTTAACAAAAATCTGTAAAAAACGAATAAGGAAAACAATATTCACAGGCGGCATTTGATTTCGATGCATTAAATAAACCTAGAATAACTGTAAACAATGATGGCGCCATTTTTTTTGTAACTGACCAATATGCTAACCACTAGAAAACGTTCTTTCCCAATTGTTTATAATATGGTATAGCAAAAGGCAGCTAATTTCATCGGTCCTCCTGTTAAGTGTTCTATGTAGACAGGGATGTTTTTTTAATGAAAAAATTTTACCTGGCTAGTTAAAAGAAAAATACGCAATTATTTTGATGTCTTATTCTTGCCAAAGTTGACCAAAGTTTTCACCACTGTGCTTGAAAATGGAAAGTATAGAAAAGAAAGAAATGATCCAGGTAAAAGTTCTTCGAAAACAGAAGTGTATTTTTCTTATAAATAAGTAAATTCTAGTTTTGAATCATCACAGTAAGTTGAGGATTTTTTTAAAAATAAAATTCTATTTTCATGAGATTGTAATCGATTCAGGCAATTTAAAACCTGTATTGAATGATGAGAAATAAATGAAATAAAAAAAAAGATAATCAAGTTTGCTTTTGGTAGGAAAAAAGGTCAAGTGTACATGAATTTGTAAACTTTTGACTGATATTTAAAAATATGCATTTATCTCTTAAGAATTTTATTCTAAGAACGAGTTTCAAAATTGGCTCAAGTTATCTGATTTGTTTATTTATTTTTGATTCATCATAAAATTGGGCGGCTTCTTTTGAAATTTGGATACTTTGACCTTTTATAGGTTAGAAGTTATTTGATGAGCAGAGATTGGGAAGAAAGGATTGTTCGTGTCAGTAAACACCTTCCTTCTGCCTCACATATTTTTGGGGGTATAGGTCTCAACATTCTAAGCGTTTGACATCAATGCACCAGAAGAGTCTAAAGGAAACCGTGATAAGGAAGGATGTAGGATCAATGATAAAGATAATACCAAACATTGGCACCAAACTTTACATTCATTCGCTAGTAATCTTTCGAAGACTTCCAGGAACGATCTAACCTGTTTTTTCATCTGGAATTTTCAATACTTACTTTTACTTTTGATATCTTTTATAAGATTTTTTTAATAGAAAATTAAATCTTTGCTGTCTCTCCGAGGACACTGTTATTCTTTTTGTAATTAGGTTTTTAAATCAAAAATACCTGCAGGAGAATCTTACAAAAAGACATGAGTTTTTTTTTTTGTTTTTTTTTTTTTCCTTTTTTGTTTTGTCAGTCAGATCCCACAAATATATATATTTTATTTATTTATTCTTCTTGTCACTGTGGGGGGCCTATGGCCATATCACGTTGAAACAGCGGTTCCGTACAATCACCGAAGTTAAGTAATGTCGAACCTAGCCAGTACCTAGATAGATGACCGCTTGGGAGGTGCTGTAAGCTTGGATGAACGAGTGGTCTAATGGCTAAATGACTGAATTGTTAATCGGAGGAATTTAGTTCGTTATATTCACTTACGCGCATATATCATTGGGAAAAGTATGACACCACCTCTCCCCCCCCCAGCTATGGGTTAATTAATAAGACATGTATCTCTAAACCATTATTATATAAAAAAAAATTCTTAAAATCTAAAAATATTTCCTGGTTTTAAATAACCTGCAAAGTGTTGATAAGCCATAGAAAACGAATCAATCAATCATATGCACGGGCAGAGATACAAGTCTTACTAATTAACCCATAGCTGGGAGTAGAAGAGGTATATTCCCAATGGTGTTTGTACGCAAGTGAATATAACGAACTCAACGGCAACTGGAACTCGGCTCTCCGATTTCTCATTCCGAGAAGTGTTATCCATCAAAGTACCTGCACACCCAATCTTACAGCACCTGATATTCCCTATCGGTCGCCCATCTAGGTACTGACAAGGCTCAACGTTGCTTAACTTCGGTGATCGGACAAGAGCCGGTTTTTCAACGTGATATGGCCGTACGTTATCCAGTATATACTTATGCAGAAATCGATCTTATGTATTGGTCGAACTCCGACTTTTACTGAAGATCTCGCTAATATCCCAACAGTGTCGGTCGACCTAAGTTTTTCAGATGACTGTTAAGATCACAGTATAGCATACCACGCATTTCCCACTAAAGGTTTTTTTTTTTTCTTCATCGTCATCTGGTGTGAATCTTTCACTTCTCCTACAGTCTTGTTCTAATGTAGCAGGTGGTACTCGGCTTTTTGTGATAACTCTATAAAATAGTATAAAGTTAATTCATTTTTTTCTTTGAATTTTTCAGAAAACGATTATCGTTATTATATGATTAGCTATTCAGATCAACTTGGTTGTTATACTCAAAACGTTTTGGTCGTTGTACATTTTGGCCTTCTCCAGGTGTCTGTCATCATACTAGGTACACTCAAAATTTCGAACCGAGCCCTTTATTAAATCTATGTGGCTGATGTTCTCTTCATTTTCCATCCTTATCAAACACATTCTCCACCTAGATTCGCACAAACCCAAACCCAACCAACCTTTTAAATCTGTATCTACCGTTTTGACTCCTGCATAAACCGAACCTGTGTATTCTTCTTCTTCTATATGCCGTGTCTATTCAACCTGTGGGCGATCATAGTTCTCCACAGCTTCCTTCCCTTTGAATATATTAGCAGTGCTTGTCTTTTTACTATCTCTCCCTGTTCTGCCAACAAGGTTAGGTAGGTTATTCTCTGCTTTCCTGTGCCCCTCTTGTTATCAACATATCCTCTGAATGTTAAATTTTCCAAGCATCATTCTGTGCCCTAAAAATTTTAATTACCTCTTTATGATTCTACGTATAAGTGTTGTTGTTTTCCCATCGTATAATCCGGGCCTATGCCTACTGTTTTGACCACTGTATACCCTTTTTGACTTTCGTGTAAACTGGACGTGTGTATAACGTTTTGATTCCACTGTAAACCCTACCTGTGTCTACCCTTTTTTTGGCGCTAGTGTAAACAGAACACATTTTTTGACTCTTGTGTAAAAGCAAGTGAGCAATGAGGAAGTTTTAAGGAAAACGCCACTTATACTTAGAAAGAAACAGTTGAAAATCTCAGGATGCATAATGAAAAAAGAAGGTTTGGGGAATTGTCATCCACATGGCATACGGAAGGTAAGAGAGACACAGAGAAACAACGAGTAACCTACCTAACAAGCTTATGTAAATGAATGTCAGAACAGAAAACGGATGGGGCAGTAAAAAGACAATTATTGTTAAGAGCTACAAAGGATAAGAAGTTAAGTATTTATCAGTTCATCGTGATTTTTTTCCATATAAGTCTTACATTTGCAATTAAATAACCAAACAGAGGTTGATATATTGTTAACCAACCTAACTGAAATTCGGATGACCGGGTTTCGACTGTATACGAGAAGCTAACTCGTGCTAAGGAACTTGACAGACATGTAGATTATCTGTAGAATGTCGTGTGCTAAATTAACCTGCCATAAATTAATCAGCTTCACTTGCTGAAGTCACTGAACGGCTCTCTATTAATTGTTTTTTTTTTAATTTCCATAGGTTACTGATAGTGACTAGCGAATATGTTTCATGCCGAAAACTAATAAATGCTTCTTGTCCTTTCGAACTTAGACTTTGACCATACCTGCGTATAAGTCGAACTGCGAAAGTTTTGTCTTAAAAGTTCGGTAGTAAAGTTTCGACTCTTGAGAATTTTTTAAAGTGATATCACCCTATGCAAGGCAATAAAGCCACTAAGACACAAGGGGTTGCAGGGTGTGAAAGAATCAGGAACAGAAACATTAGTAATGAGTAATCTATAGGACAGTAGATAGCGATTTAATTTTTTTTAGATTAAAGTTGAGTGGTAAGCATGGAGCCAGAAGGGAGTTCTACAAGTGCGAGAAAAGAAACTGTTAGCATAGAACTTACGGTTACATCTAGCCAGCTCATCTGTAAATTGATGAGATCTCGATGCCAGTCTAGTACTGCGCTTAAATTAAAAAATTTAGTGAGGAGCTCATCCGAAAAATTACCATGAAAGTATTTATTTAAAAAAAAGGCACAGAGAGACAGTCTTACAGTGGTCGTAAAGGACCAGTAATATTGTTGATTGGATTTTATAAAGGAGCTGAAGGTAAATAGCAGGGACACCGGATCATATGTGGTAGAAATGTTCTAAGCACGGATGAATGGTAGTCTTATAGATATGTAAGATAGATTCTGGAGAGAAAAATTGTCTCGCACGTCACAATGACCCAAATTTCTTAGCAGCTGACCTCGTAATAAATTCAATATAGCCTATTTCATCCCAGCTGAGAACATTATACCAAGAAGGCGCAACGAATCACTTTCCTGGAGGTTAGCATTAGCCATGCTTATCGAAGTCACAGAGGGGTCTCTTAGATGATTAATGGAGTATTTTAATTTTGGTGGCGTTAAAATTAACAAGCCATCTTTTGCCTCGGTTAACGACGGGCATGAGGTCGTTTTGGTCATCGGCTGCTATTTTGTATTACTTGTCAGACATATCAGGTTTACTATCGTGACAGGAGTAAATGGTCGTATCATCAGCGTAGATACCAGCGGATGCCATCTGGAAGGTCATTAATGAAAATTAAAAACAGAGTAGGACTAGTGGACATCTGCGTTAATACAAAGCATCTAGACGAGTGGACCTTCTGAATAACCGTCATTTCACGATTTGATAGAAAAGACTGGATCAGTTCAAAAATGTGTTCGCAGACACCATAACTTTTCAGCTTGCGGAGAAGACCTGTATGCCAAACACCTGTCAAAAATATGAAATCACATCTTTATTGGTTTATCAAGAAATGCTGTTTACCGAGGACCTGTCTGTTTTTACTAGAAAATCAGAATGCTGAATTTTATCTGGGATCAAACCGCCTGGCTCCAACAGGGAATACACAAACATATCGATATTTACTAAGGTTAATTTAGCACGCCACAAGCTTAAACGATGGTAGATATTACTTTAATACATTCTATCAAGTGGAGAGAACCTACTTACCTAGATCAGCATTCAAATCTCGAACTAACACCGGAAGACCCTATTATTTCGATATCTATTACTTTGTTTAATATAGACTTCTGCCAAATAGGAGTTGGATAATTATAATTTTCATTCACTAAGTGGATGTGTGATTAGTGTAAAAGTTATCAGCGCGGAAAATGGAATCGGAGTAATGAACTCAAATCCCAGTGTAGTCTTTTGAATTCACTTGACACTAATACTTGTGGAAAAAGTATGAACAGATTTTTACTTCTTTTAGTTCTGCATTAAATATCGCGGCAGACTAGGCTATTTATGATTGGCTGAAAGCTAGTGTAGGAGCAGGACTAATCTGAATTCAAAATCTGACGGTAATAGGAAATCACTCTAATGTCTACCCCGGGAAGCTATGGTGATTCAAAGATAATAAATAAAAAGGAGTCTGTGCAGAGACATAATTCCCAAAATTCTGAAGAAATATGGGATAAAAAATATTGCTAAGTGCAAAGGCCCTACCTGACTATAGCAATTGAGATCATGGATTTAATCAGAGCACGAACGCGTATCTCTCGCGCTGGTATGAAACCCATAAGTACTTTAGCCACGAGGCAGGCCACCTAATTACTAAATCTCTATTTAAATCGTTAATAATTACTGTCAGCTGCTTTTTTTGTTTAGCTTAGATAAACCGAGTAAATTTTGTGCAGAGTCTGAACTTTTAATCAGCTTTTCGCAATGATAAGCACCTGATTTATGATAACAGGATGTTGCTTAATAACTGCTACTTCTGCGCAATATGTTATTTCCTGCTTTAGCCTGGAAGTCGTCTTTTTCCCCTCATTTGGGATCGCCAGCTATCGGCCAATTAATAAGCTTATTATGCTAATTACCAAATTATGCCCTATTCGGATCGTTGATATTTTGGTAAATAACCGTTGTTTTTTAAATTGTAAAAGGCATCATTCGCTACTCCGGTGTGCTTTCGGATTAGTGAAATGTAGCGAAGAAAACTGCGAATTACCTTGTCAAACCAAGCGACAGTGTGTCACATATCTCCTACGACGGAAAATGCTGTGAAAAAGTTACATGCCGAAAAAAGGGCACGTATTTTGCATGATATGCTGAAGACGGAATATTTAAATTGGAAACAAGTCAGTTGCAGGAGTCACCATAAAAGTAGTAGTCAGTCGACGCAGTACTTTCTGAGCGACTGCTCGGTTATACTCTCATCCTACGGACGGGAGGAACCCGAAGGAGGCTACGCCGAAGGGCGGAGTCTCCTTCGGGAAGGTAGACCGGCCTTGAACCCGTTTATACGAGTTCAATCGGCATATTTTTGGCCGAGCCCACGGGCTCGGAAAGCCCACGTTAAAAAGGCCTTGTGCCACATGACACCCTCGTGGGGGGGTTGACTGAATATCGTCACCATAAAAGTATTTTGATACGCTAATATTGTGCGTCCTCTCCCAGTTTTCGATGAATGAAAAAAAAAACTGCTCGATCAATAAAAGCAGTTCGTGTTCTCGAATCGGGAAAGACTAAATTCATGTATTTGGTTTCCGCGTTCGTCGGTGAGTGAGTTATTTTTCTGATTGGCTGCGTGCATTGTGACTTGTGTACCTGAGAATCGAGATTTCGACATTTCTTTCTGCCCTTGATATTCGAGTTTGAACTTGCAATTTGCTCTCTTCGTTGTGGAAGTAATCTGCGACAAATATTTCCTTTGCAATCCAAGAACTCTTACATGAAAATAACCCTTCCAAAAGCTAAGCAAAATATTAAGAAACGGTAGAATTTAGTGAGAATCAGAGAAAAGATTGCCGAACTGCTATGTAATATCAATCTTCCTATGCGGCACTGGGAGCTGGACAATTTCCTCATAAGTGAATAGGAAACTTGAATCAACGGAAAGACACAATCTCATAGACAGATCATGTGAGCAATGAGGAAGTTTTAAGGAAAATGGAAACGAAAACGACATTTATACTTGGAAAGAAACAGTTTAAAATTTTGGAATAGATAACAAGGAAAGAAGGCATTGAGAATTTGCCATTCACAAGGCACACGGAAGGCAAGATGGAGACAGAGAAACAGCGAGTACCCTACCTAAGAAGCTTATGTAAATTTAATGTCAAAACATGTAGTGAACGGGATAGTAAAATTTCTGTTAATCTTGCCGAGTTGCTTTCCTTAGCAACTCTTCAACCGAAAATGGGACGGCTTAGCCGGAAGTTGATGAGTGGCCATTTTAGATAGACCACGCACATGGAGAATGATGGACTTGAAATAAAACATTCTCTTTCCATTACGTGCCCGAGTTCCTTTAATTTGAATTTACATTGGTAGCAAAGCGTATCAATCAACACAATGGCTTCGAAATTTATTCCCCCACCTTAAACACTGATAAATACAACACTTGGAAAAAAAGAAATGCAAGTTTCGGAACTTGTTATCTGCATCAACTATCCTTGCAGCACGCCCATAACATTTTTATCACTGGAAGGAAAAACCAGAGAGGCAATACTGGAACTGGACATTACCACATTACATGCTGATGATGGAATAGAAAAATTAAATAAGTTGGATACGCTCTACTTAGAGGACGCTAACCAGTCGGATTTTATGACATACGAGTCGTTCGAACAATATCGATGACAGAATGACAGGAAACAAGAACTTCCTAATTCATGTGAAATATGCATCCAATACAAAACGATTGAATCCAGACCCATTGTTGGATTCTTATTAGGATCATATCTTAATGAAAGCATTGCCATGGACATAATTAAGAAATTAATGGGGAAAATATTGCAGCTGATTGATCATGGTGTAATATACAGTGTTGGGGACAGGATTCCTAGTTAGAAAAGTTCTGACATTCATAGTGCTATATTCACACACTGGATAGCATATTTTGGTACTCCATGACCTATCCTAACTGACAATGACAGAGAGTTCAATAATCAATCATTTAGGGACATTGCACAGAATTTGAATATTGTATTAATAGTATGCACTACTACTGCTGAAATTCCGCGAGGTAATGGTTTGACACAATAGGATGCTGGGAGAAATGATGAAGAAAACCATTGAAAAAGCAAGATGTAGTATTGTTGCAAAACTTGCATGGGTCATAAGTGCCAAAAATAAACTTCAGAGTGTCCACGGTTATAGTCCTAACCAACTTGTTTCGGGCAGGAATCCCAACTTGTCTTCTGTTTTAACTGACAAACCCTTCGTCACCATGTTCGAACAAATATAGTGCAGTCATACAAAAGTGGTGATACTGTTCTCTATAAAAGAAACCTATCTGATAGATGGCTTGTTCCAGGAACTGTCATAGGGTGGGAGCATAAGCAGGTACTCGTTAAACATGGCGGTATATATGTGAAAGGGCATCGATCCCTGAAGCATATCAAAGTTTTGAAGACGGTACAATAATGGATCAGACGCTCAACACCTTACAAAAAGGACCTGATAAAACTCCAAAAGTATCAAGTTTTGAAGAGGAGGATACGGATGAAGAAAAATATTGAGCAACATGGGACCGTGACTGTGAGGAGCAGTCCACCCAAGCAAAACTCCATTCTTAAGATTGTAGTTAATTAAAATGAATTCTAACCTAAACTTCTTTTAAATAAAAAGTAAAAATATTTCAAATCGTAGTTAAATAAAAAGTATTCTGACGTAGACACCTCCCAAAAATCTTTAAATATACGAACGAAAAAAATGCCAAGAATTTTAGCCGTTAACAAAAAAAAAAAAAAAAAAAAAAATCCAGACGACACCCTTTTAACGGATGTTAGATTTCATTGAAAAATACATCCCTACCCACTACCAAAACGTAACAACAACTGATACATTAAAACATAGACATATTGAACACCCAGACACCCCTAGTCTAGCAAAATAGATTTATCTGTAACCTTGGAAACATGAATTTTGTTTTAGCTGTGTATTTAAAACCCAGTAATTTTTAAAGTTACTCCAAAATTCGCTTGAGGATGAAATGGAACTAATGTCTTTAATTTAATTACAAAATTAAATTCAGGGCTTTTAGCTTCCATTTTTGAAACATGGTTGGAACTGTGTAGCGAAAAACCATATTTTAAGTCAATTAATTTATATTATATATATATATATATATATATATATATATATATATATATATATATATATGATGCTGAAAAAGTAAAAAACAGGAAGAAATGTTAGTCTTTACGAGTTCCCTCACTCCTTGGTAATTCTTTTACCGGAAATGTGGCGGTTTACCCGGAAGGGGCCGAGCGGCTATTCTTCGAAATGCCGCGCATGTAGAGGACGAAGGAGTCGAAATAAAACATTTTCTTACCATTATGTGTCCGAGTTCCTCTAATTTGAATTTACAAAGGCAATTCTTGCTAAGAGGTACAGAGTATAGGAAGTTATGGAGACGTCGGATCGCCCTCATCCTAAAATGATACACCACATAAAAGAAAAAAGGTACTTTCAAACCTTGGGAAAAAAATTCAATGAAAATAAAATTATATGACTCATCTATGTTTTCAGTTTAATTCTTCATACCAGACAGTTGCTTTATAAAACTACCTCCATTTATTTTCACCAGTGTTATCCCAAAGTGGTTAGCAAGATCTTTTAGTCGACCAATTTTGCGGGTTTAGTCTGATGTTTACTCTTTGCTTCACTACGGAGGCCTTGTACCATACTAAGCAAATAACTATTTTGATGCCATCTATAGCCCAATAGTTAGCAAGTTTGTCTAGTAAACCAGTTATTTACTGTTGAGAGTTCGAATTTAAATTTCATTCGAGGCTGTTGCGATGACTTTGCAATATTTCCCTTGTGAACACCATCAGTCTATCACCCCTCAAGTATGAGTAAAATAGTAGGGAAGACTAGACTCTTTTGCTGTGCCTTTTCTATAAATATTTTTATGGTAATTGTGACAAGTATGAGTAAAATAGTAGGGAAGACTAGACTCTTTTGCTGTGCCTTTTCTATAAATATTTTTATGATAATTGTTACAAGTATGAGTAAAATAGTAGGGAAGACTAGACTCTTTTGCTGTGCCTTTTCTATAAATATTTTTATGATAATTGTTACAAGTATGAGTAAAATAGTAGGGAAGACTAGACTCTTCTGCTGTGCCTTTTCTATAAATATTTTTATGATAATTCTTACAAGTATGAGTAAAATAGTAGGGAAGACTAGACTCTTTTGCTGTGCCTTTTCTATAAATATTTTTATGATAATTGTGACAAGTATGAGTAAAATAGTAGGGAAGACTAGACTCTTTTGCTGTGCCTTTTCTATAAATATTTTTATGATAATTGTGACAAGTATGAGTAAAATAGTAGGGAAGACTAGACTCTTTTGCTGTGCCTTTTCTATAAATATTTTTATGATAATTGTGACAGAGATAGACTTTATGAATTTGAACGCAATACTAGATTAACGACAAAGTCTCATCATTTTACAATTGAAATATCTAGATTTAATCGTATGTTAACGTTTTCTTCTCTCGCACTTTTTGCTTGTGGGACTCTCTTCCGGTTTCTTGCTTTCCCGTCAACGATGATCTTCAAAAATGTAAATGCAATGTCAATCGTTATTTTTCGTCTTCTTAATTTCTGTTGTTTTTTTTTTTAAATTATTATTGTTCTCTTTCCTTAATAAGGTTTTCTTTTTCTCATATTCTTGCACACTCAGTAGCCCCTTACATCTCTTTAGTGAAGTAAAATGACTCTTTAAAAATGTCTTTTTTATTCCTATTTTCCTTAAGACGTCCTCGTTACTTACACGCTATGCCAAGCATAGTAAATGTATGAAAGCCCACACGAACAATATTCTCTTGGCAGACTGGGTGTGCCCTTAGAATATTTGTGCAACATAATCTATGTTTCTTCTCTCGAACCTGAAAATAAACTAAATCGGCAAGCTTTTTATAGGTTGTAAAACAACCACGGCGTTATCCGGGATCGATAGCGAAAAGAGCCGTAAGAATGTTTTCTGAAGTGCTGTCAAAAATATATCTGCAGCCTTAAGGGAATCGGTTAAGTATCTGAGCTTGAGTTTGCATCCCACTGCATGTGGTTCATGACAGTAGGCGATCGTTTTGATAAGTTGCTTGCCACTTGTGTTGTATTAATGATTTCGACTGGCACTGCGGTGCATCGATCGTTATGTTAATGGTGAAATGCGTATATGGTAACTACCAAAGACTTCGCTAACTAAACAGGACAGTCAGTCTACCTTAACATTGGTGTGAGGTAGATGACGTCATCATTTATGCTGTAAACTGGATAAACACCATTCTGTGATTGGAAACCGGTATCTCACTGGAATCGTTGCATGTAACTTCCTGTCCTTTGTGTCGTCCTGGGTAAGACGATAAACTACGTCCGACAGCAAGGCCTCTGATCAGGAGGTTTTGAGGGGCGTGGAACCACCTCTTAATTGCTGGTGTTCCCATGTCCACTCTTACCCGGGGTGTGTAGCAACTGTTATGGTCCAGCTATGGGCAAACAGTTAACCCTCAAACTGGGGTCAAAACACTATGAAATTATAAAAATACATTTTAATACCAGAAATAATTTGTATAAAAAAATTATTTCCAGCAATATATTTTTTTGAAAATAAATAAATAAAAAAAATATTACCAGTGAAGGAAAATTCTTACCAGAAATAGATTTTTGAAGGAAAAAATATTACCAGAAATAGACTTTTGTGAAAAAAAATATTACCAGGAATGAAAATTTTGTCGGCATTAAATAACCCATTGAGGTTGATATGCCGTAAAACAAACCAAACCAAACCAAATCTTTGTAAATGTTTATCTTTTTACTATCTCGCCCTAATCCCTGTTCTGTCAGCCATTTACACAAGCGCATTAGGTAGGTTGTTCGTTACTTTCCTCTGCCCCTCTTGTCTTCAGTATGTCCTGTGAGTGTCAGATTTTCTAAACTCTCTTTTCTCATTATGTGTTTTAGATATTTCAACTGTCTTTTGCTTATTCTAAATATAAGTGTCGTTTTTTATTCCGTTTTCTCTAAAACTTCATCGTTGGTTTGATTTTAATCCCATGGTATTCTCAACATCCTTCTGTAGAACCACATTTCTATTGCTACGAGCCTCTTCTTCGTGAGTTTTATTTCAGGACGTGGGCGATAACGACTCTTCACAATTTCCTATAATTTGTAGCCCTTAGTAAAAATTTTCTTTTTACTATCACTCCTGATCTCTGATTTTACCAACCATTTACACAAACTCGTTCGGTAGGTTATTCGCCTTTTCATCAATCTCTTTTGCCTCCAGTATTCCATGTGAGTATCATTTTATCCAAGCACTCTTTCCACATTATGTGCCCAAGAAATTTCAATTGTCTCTGATTCTAAGTATAAGCGTCTTTTGTGTTTCCATTTTCCTCGTTGCTCACATGGAATTCTCAGCATCCTTCTGCAAAACTACATTTTTGTTGCCTGAAGTTTTTTCGTCATCTGTGACGAGATTTGTTCAGCATCAAGTGTCATGGAAGCGTACTCATGTTACATCACAGTTCAGCACTCTTTTCTTTGTTTCTACCGAAATTTTCGTGTTGCTTAATTTTTGGACGGCATCTATTACTATTCGAATGCGCCTTCGGCTTTCGGTGTCACATTTTCCGTCTTCTGTTAAAACCCTTCCCAGATATTTTCGTAGCTGATTGTTTTTGGCATCTCCAATTCGCATCTTAAGCTGTTCCACTGGCTGACAATCATACATTTTGTCTTTTTTTCCCCCTTTTTTCTCACTTTAACTGTATTACCTTCTGTAGGAACCCCTGCAGTTTCCTTTATATGTCTTCTGTATATCTAATGCTGCTATGATTTTAGCCGCCAAGATAAATGCTGATATGACTTCTAATTCTCTCAGGATTGGTTCACTGTAAAGGTTGAATAAGTCTGGTAAGAAGACACACCCTTGTCTTACACCCATGCTATTTCTGCGGATTTGTCTTAATTTGTCTATTCTCTTAACTAACTTCATCCGTCCTGGGTATGACGATAAACTACATCCGCATCCTGGGTAAGACGATAAACTACGTCCAACAGCAAGGCCTCTGATCAAGAGCGTGGAACCACCTCTTAATTGCTGGTGTTCCCAGGTCCACCCTGACCCGGGGTGGTAGCACCTGTTAGGGTCCCAACTATTTGCCAATAGTTAACACCCAAACTTGTGTAAAAATAGTTTTAATACCAGAAATACTTTGTAATAAAAAAATTATTATTAGCAATGATTTGTTAAGGAAAAATTATTAGCAAATTAAAAAAATGTCGGTAATACAAACAGCTATACATTCTTTGCAAAAAAAAAAAAAAATTGGAGAATTGAACTCAGAATACAAAATAGTGCGAACAAAATATTACCAAATGAGTAATCACAAAAAAAAACTTTTACTAAAATAAAACCATTCATGATTGTAAAAAACTGTACCCAAATAAAAGAAACCTATCACTCGAGGACTTTCAACAACAACAGCTGAAATGGTTATCACATGTAACTCGAAGAGAAAATAATGACGTAATCAAGATGTTGACGCTCCGCACTACTTCAAACAAAAGGTTAGGAAGGAAACCCCCATCAATACTAAAAAATATAATAAGAGTTACTGACCTTCAGGAATCTATTTTCCTGTTTTGTGATATCAACGAACTCTCGTTGCCACTTTTGTGATGCCAATGAATACTCGTTACTTTTGTAATCGCAGATACAACTATAGCAGCGCCATTGAACAATACTGGTGTCAGATAGTATAGTCATCCGAATAGAGGAATGGTATAGAGAATAGAGGTCTGTATAGAATAGTAGGTTAGAATAGAAATGGCGATCCGGATGGACTAGAAATGTAGATCATTTAGACGTCACGCGACTTCCTACTTATGCGTTTCCTCTATAGTCACGTGGTCTACTTAATTCAATAATGGTATCGTCTGTGTTTGTTCACTGGTGATCTATGTTAAAACTCGTCGGCAGCGACACTTTATTCCTATATAACATCGTGGAAACTTGTTTTAAGAGAAAGACTTCATGAAAGTATAACTGGCTCTCGGCAACCGAATGCCAAATGTTTCCTGATAAGGAAACAGCAAATATTGCCCTTTCTATTTATATTCTTCAACAAATTTCTGAGCCAACAATTTCGTTTGAACCTCCTTCATCCCACTAGTAAATTCGGTGAACATTCGTTGATGGTTTCATGTTCTATTTGAAGCATTGGTTATTCAAAGTTTCTGAAGTTATGGGAAACTTCTTTTTTTTTTTTTTTTAAATGCGTCTCTATTTTGAGGAGTTTTTAGCCGTGCTGAAATCGAGATTCGGTTTTCTCGTGCAGGGAGTAGACACAAAGAAGCCCAACTAGTGGCCAACAGAGCGGAGAGGCTTGAAGAAAAGCAATTCCTGTCGAGAAACCAGATTATCTGTCGCATCCCAAGCTATTAGAGAACACCGACACATTTTTTCTCCTCATCACGTTACGTTTATCTCCTTTTCACACGCTGAGTAAACTAATTAACACCATTCATTAAATTTTGTAACGGTTGAATACTGTTAATGACAATGCCGATGCGGGGCATTACCTCTGATCAGGGGAGGTAACTCTAGGAATTTTTGATAGTGTAGGTGGGCGTTTGCAAAACCCGCTATCACTTTTGTCTTTGGTGAGCTGTATAGTTGCCTTTCTTCCTTCGTTTTCTAAAACATGCATATATTCAGCATAGCTTATTTTCATAGAA
>OZ010585.1:58116373-58176373 GCA_963932145.1 Acanthosepion lycidas | reverse complement strand
TGTTGCCATTTAGATTTGATTATATTTGTCATTTGGGTTTTGTTAGTGTTAGTAGTGAGTTAATTGAGAAGTGGCCCGTTATCAATGGCTGGATATTCATATCATGATCAGTCGGATCTGATTTTTGCATACTGCCGCCAATGTTAATGGACGCGGGGCCTTCTTTAAACTTAACTCAAAAACGAAGGATTTGCGGACATATGTTTATATGGACTTTTGTCTTTGTTTTGTTGTGAGGAACTCGCCCCCGTCCAAAGTTTTTAAAAGTATTTTGGTACACTGTGTATATTTTATATATAATGCCACAATATTTTTATAAATATCAAAAAAAAATTCTAAAGTTAAATACGCATATTACATATATACAGTCTCAAATCCTTAAGGAAAGTTAATAGTCTTTTAGGCTTCCACCACGTAAATAGGAATTCAGTTTTTGAGTAATAAGTATCTCTCTTTCGTGGAGATAAGTCACGTGGGTCAAATGACAGCCGCTTAGTGACGTCACTCCATACAATGATCAAAGGTTAAATTCAATTTTGTTTACAGCAACTACCACGTGAGGTTGCTTTCTTTTTAGCCTGGGCCAAGGGACACAAGCCAAAGCTAAAGCTGCCTCCCCAACAGCTTACAAGTCCATGCTACCATTTCTCTTTAGGAATATATATTTCCCAGATGTAGAATGAATCTCAAGCTCGCATTCTTCAATTTAGGAAAATCAAGACTTTTCTGTTTCCCGTTCATGGACTATGTCATTACCTGGGATATAGATGAATCCAGCCTGTTTGAATCTAGAGCCCTAAAAATGGCTTCTCCAGACACAGGAGTATCTCCATATTATATGTAAAACCGTTCTTTTTGTTTCTCCTTAAACTTTGCTTTGAAGATATATGTGATGTCATTTCTCTGCGCGGGACATGTGTATTTATAGTTTTGTGTTTGTCTTAGTGATATAAAAATATCTCTTAGAATAAAACATGTTTGTCATTCCGTTCCCTTCGTAAACTGCGGTGTTAGTATATCACGGATATAATAATGCCCCATAATGGGGGGGGATACAAATGGGGAGATTAACTCTTTCTTCCATGGTTTTCACCAGTTACCGAGTTTATATGTCACAGAGGGGGCATCAGGATTTTAGAGATTTTTAGGTGGAGGATGACCCCAAAAGTTTGAGAACTGACGGAATAAATCAAGCTTAGTAAATCTCTTTTTGCTATTATTTAGTAATATATTTTATTTCTATATCAGTGTGTCCCGCCCGCGTAGTGCATTTGTTATCGTATCAGACTCGCCAATGTTACCTCATAACTTCGATCTAACTGGGTACGCTTATTTTTATGGCCTCGTGCCAGATTACCATGTATGTTCTACTTTTATATGCCGTGCCCCTTCAGGGCATGTGCAGTCATGGTTCTCCACAACTTCCTATCATTCAAAGCTCTAAGTAACGTATCCTTATCTCCCCTCACACTCCCTGTTCTACCATCCATTTATGTGGGTCACCTGTGCATCTTATGTTGCTAAGATTGTGACCACCAATAATAATAATTTATTATACATCCATTTATCATATCCCCATTAAAATTGTCTGGGTATATGTTCTACTTCTTATCCGTGCCGTGTCCCTTTAGGACGTGGGTAATCATGGTTCTCCTCAACTTCCTACCTGTTTCCTCACTATCTGCTCCACTCCGTGTTCTGTCATTCATTTACACAAACTCACTTAGGTTACCCGGTGTTTCCCTTTGCCCGTTTTGCCTTCAGTATGTCCCCTGAGTGTCAAATTCTCCAAGCCCTCTTTTCTCATTATGCATCCCAGAAATGCCAACTGTCTCTTTCTGTGATTAAGAATAAGTGTCCTTTTTACTTAAATTGATATGACGAATTACATTAGAAACTAGATCCATACATTTTGTAACTGCTTGATTTTGACATCTGCAATTTGTTACAATATTGGAACGGAGTGCTAGAGAAAAGCAATAACAACAACAAAATTGCAATATGAGCTCTGGTAAAAAAAAAGTTACAAAGATATTAAGTTTATAAGTCCAAAAAATTCATACACCGACTCATACAAGGTCACATGCATAAAAGTGGATAAAAGCGTTGGTTGAATCCAGTAATTTGACTCAAAGACCTGTCTACTGCAGTGATGAACAAAATCTTGGAGATTTGAGCTAAAGGGAGATAACTGGAACATCGGAAGAGGCATGGAACGTGGAGCTAGAACAATCTACCCCGGTAGACGAAATACAAGGCTCAGTTCGAAATCCCAATCACCTAAAGAAGGCCGGAGCGTACGACAGCCGAAACATCGGGAATATGGCAATAAAGATGAGGACAACAGTCCGAACAATGTAAATAATTACAATACCCCATCTTAGAAATATAAACACTACTGCAATTTGTTTCTCATATCTTAGATTGTTTCTCTTACTGACGACCATTATATTCTGTCTTTTTACAAGTGATGGTCAACCCTCTTCTCGCTTTCCTTTACGACCTTGTCTAGGAGATTCTGCTGTTCTTTTTTTTCTGTCTGTTATCAACACAGTGTCATCTGCGTGTCTTACGTTACTAAGACTGTGATCACCAATAATAAATCCTAGTAATATATAGGTCTCTTAGGATTGCCATATTGTGTAGGTTAAATAAATCCGATAAGACGCAGTTCTTGTTTAACGCTCTTTTCTGTTTGTGTGTACCTGTTCAATTCATTTCTACGCGGAAGCAGTAAATGTCCCGGATTATTATGCAGTAAATATACTGCATTCTTATTTTAAATCGATTCTTCCATCCCACCCGACCAAGCAAGAGACTAAAGCTACTATGACACAAGTGGGTCACTGCGTGTGGAAGAATTAGCAAACGGAAACATTACTAAGGATCGAGAACAAAAGAAGAGTAATCAGGAGGACAGTAGAAAGCAACTGACATTGCATTTAAATTTTTGAGGCTTAAATTTGACTGGAAGAGAAGTGCGAGAAAAGAAACTGTCAGCATAGAACTTACGGTTACATCTAGCTAAATCAACTGTAAATTAATGAGACCTCAACGCCTGTCTAGCACTGTACTTACATTCATAAAGTCTACGTACCATAGCGAAGAGCTCATCCGAACAATTACCATAAAAGTATTTATAGAAAGGGCACAGTGAGGCAACTTTATGGCGGTGGGAAAGTGACTGAAGCCGAAACGCCAGATAATTATTCGTTTCCTAAACGAAACAAGTTTTCCTAGCAGAAAATAGGTTTCTGTGTTATTAAAGCTCTTGCGTAGTCTAACACAGCTAGGTATACATCCTTATGTAAATTAATTATTTTGCCAGTGTTAAAAGTTGATTATCTTGTGTTTATATTTCTTGCTACATAAGTAGCAATTGTAATGTTATGGTCCAGTATCCTCGCACCACAGTTATGGTCCAAGGTTAGTACCAAGGAAGAACAACACGAACACAAGAGTAGAATAACAAAGATATATTACAACAGAAATATAGTACAAGAAGTTGAAGGTGTTAGTAATGACTGTCCGTCTGGTTTAGAGTGAACTAATATTGTTTCCACTCGATACACCATTCATTCATGAAAACCTCTTGAGAGGCGCAGTATTTATAGTGTCAGGAAGAGTCCATTATCGTTATAGGTAAATTCCCATAACACCCGCCCCCTTCCAAAGCTTTTGCGTCGCAGGGGTTTTTAGTATTTTTTTCTCTTTGGATTTATCCTCAAAGGCTCTGTGACTTTTCTTTTCCTGGTCGATTTTCGTGGTTCAGACATTGTTTGCGGCCTTTGCATATCAAATGTGTCGAATATTGTATCCATCACTTCTTCCTGAGGTGGACCGTTAGAATAATCTAACAGCCTCTTTCTTATTTGATTTACATGTCTTTTATGTGAGAATTTCGGGCCCTGTTCTATGTAAACCATGTTCCCGATTCTTTTTTCAATTGTACCTTGCTCCCAGTAGGACGTATTGTTTTTATACATGTTAAAAAAAAACTTTCGCTCCTGGGTGAAAGTTTCTTTTTGGTACGCATGACATTGGTATTTGCTTTGTTTGTTTTGGTAGCAATTTGTCAAATACTGATCTGATTTTTCCGGCGAACATCACTTCCGCGGGTGATAATGCCGATGGCGTAGCACTGTTTGGTATACTTGTAAAAATTGTTGCAACGCCTTTTCTGTTGGCACGTCATATGCTTTCCTTAACGCTCTTTTGAGTGTGTCTACAAATCTCTCCGCTTGCCCGTTTGATCTTGGTTGATATGGCGGTGATTTGATATTTTTAACTTGAAAATTTTCACAAAATTCTTGAAAGTCCGCAGATATGAATTGTGTCCCATTATCAGTGACTAGACAATCAACCACTCCGAAGCGAGCAAACAGCTCGTGGAGGCAACTTATGGTAGTTTCAGAAATAGGTTTTCTGCAACGAAACACTTCTGGCCATTTGCTCTGTCTACTATGATCAAATAGTAGAAACCATCTATTGGACCTGCGAAGTCTATATGGATTCTTGACCACGGTCGATCTGTCTCTGGTCATGGCTTATGGATGATCGGCGGTGCTTTCGCTGCTAAGGAACAACCCTTGCATTTTTCCACTATTTGTGTAATGTCTTGATCCATGTTTTGCCAATATACGTAACTTCGCATTAACGATTTCATTCTATTCTTTCCTGGATGGCCCATGTGGAAGTCCTTTAGGATTCGCCTTTGTAGTGTTTTGGGAATTTCTACCCTTTCGTTATATAGTAGAACATTGTCACATGACGAAAAACTGTCTGATACATTTTTATTTTTTTCTGCAATTTTTGTTTTTGTTTCTTTTATGAATTCGTCATTTTCTGCTTCATTTCTTATCTCTTGTAGTGTGACGGGGAGGTTTCGAACTGTACTATATAGTGATGTCCTGATATCTTCATGTCGTAGGGCTGCAATTACGGAATCTTCCAATGGCTCCGTTTTCTTAGGTATTAGTCTCGAGAGACCATCTTCATGTCCAATTTTGTTCGTGGGAAGATACTCCAATTTGAAATTGTAGTTCAATAAATTTGTACCCCATCTTAGCAAACTATTTGCAGTGTAAACAGGTAGACCTTTCTTCGATCCGAATATTATTAATAACGGCTTGTGGTCTGTCTGTAAAATAAAAAAAAAAAATCTACCGTAAATATATTTATGAAACCTTGTAACTGCAAAAATAATTCCCAGCGCTTCTTTTTCGATTTGTGAGTAATTTTTCTCTGCTGGTAGTAAAGTTCTTGAAGCATGTGCGATGGGTTTTAGTGTCTCATCCGGCAGTTTATGCAGTATACATGCCCCGACTCCATAGGCACTCACGTCACTTGCGACTATTATTTCTAATTTTGGGCCATAGTGCGCTAAAAATAGATCCGCGGTTAGCGTCTTAATTATTTTGTCAAACATTTTCTGGCATTCATCTGTCCACTCCCAAACTTTTTCCTTCTTCAACAGTTCGTTTAGGGGTGCGTGTAATTTATGCATGTTTGGAATTAATTCTTGGTAATAATTCACTAAGCCTAAGAAGCTTTGTAATTCGGTTACGTTTTTTGAAGCTAGCATTTTTTTTCTTGTCGTAGCCCTTTCTGGGTCTGGTCGTCTTCCTTCTTCATCGATGATATGTCCCAGATATTTTATTTCTTTCATAAAGAAATCGCACTTGTTTTCTTTTACCTTGAAACCATAGTTTTGTATTCTCCTAAAAACCTCTTGAACGTGTTCGTCAATGTTTTTGCTATTTACCAGTATGTCATCCAGGTATGCAATCGTGAAATCAAGTCCGCCTAGCATAGTATCCATTATCTGTTGAAATATTGACGGCGCGACCATAATCCCGAATGGTAATCTTTGGAACTTGTATAAACCTTTGTGTGTGTTTATGCACAATAATCTCGAATTTCCTCATCTACTCGTATTTGTAGGTAAGTCTATTTTTGAGAAAAAATTTTCCTCCGTTTAGTTTTGTGAAAACTTCTTCTGGACTGGGTAGAGGTTAGTGGTAATCTTTAATGGCTGCGTTTAATCCCGATGAGAAATCAGCGCATACTCGTATTTTCCCCGATTTCTTTTTGACGTAAACCGTAGGTGCGGCCCATTGACTATATTCCACTTTTGTCAATATACCGATTTTTTCGAGTCTATCTAACTCTTGATTTATTTTTTTTATTGAAGTAAAAAATACGTTCTTTTTCTTCTTGAAGATAAGTTGTACTTTTTCTTTTATTTCTATATTTGCTGCCATTTTTTTACACCTCCCGAGGCCGGCTGAAAATATTTCAGGGAAACTCTCTTTTAGTTTCTCCTTTAATTTATCTGCCTCGGTCGATAAACTTTTCACTTTTTGGCAGTACGTACTTATTGGTAAATCCCAGAGGCCGAATTTCTGCATCCAGTCCGTTCCAAATAAATTTTCTGTATTTCTTAGCACATACATTTTTAATTTTTTTGGTCATTCCATTGAATGTCACATTTTTAATAACTTCTCCTTCAAATTTTATTTTTCTCCCAGTTACCGACCTAGCAATTTTATCGGTTTTCAACATGGTCGGTTTGTTCAATTTTCTCCATGTTTGTACGTTAATAATAGTTAAATCCGATCCGGAATCCAATTGTAGTCTGACTTTTCTGTTTAACATTTCTACTTGCACGTATTTTCTTATGTTTGTCTCGTCCGCTTGGTCAGTCCTCGTGACTCTTAAAGTTATCGGAGCCTATTACGAAAATGGACGTTCAAACAGAAATGCATTTCACGCACTTTTGCACGGTCCATTATCATGACCAAATAATCGCGAAGTGCATTTCTGTTTGAACGTCCATTTTCGTAATAGGCTTCGATAAATTTAACACGTTGTTTGATTGTTAATCTTTCCATGGTTGAAATTGCTAAAGACGTAAGTTGTTAAATCTGAAAGAAAAAGAAAAAGAAATCATTAGACACTTAAATTTAATTCACATTTAAAACCTGTCCAATTTATTGGAACACCCTTTATTTACCCATAGCTGGAAGCCTAAAAGATTCTACCAACCTGTGATTTCACAATAGAGAAATTTCCAAGTAAATTGCGATTCATAGTTTTATTTACCTTACCCTGTGAGCCATCGTGGCTTTCCACTACTTCCTGTCTTTTCTTGTTCCAATTAACTTTTTACCTGTCACTATTCCCCTTTCTCCTTGTTTAACTATCTTTTTTTAAGTCAAGTTTGTTTAGTTGGTTACACGCTCTTTCCTCCTATATCTCTTGCCTTTAATATGCCCTGAGGGTGTCAAATTCTCCAAACCTTTCTTCATTATGTAACCCAATGATTTCAGCTATCTCTGTTAGCAGCAGTTTCCTTATATTCTCCTTAGAACTTCCCCATTGCTCTGCCTATAATATTCTCAGCATTCATTAGTATCTTGACATCTCTGTCGCTTCAAGTGTATTCTTCATCTGTGAGGAGATTGTCCAGCGTTTAATGGTATACGAGAGACTAGAACTCTTTTCTTTATATCTAAGGACATTTTATTATCTCTTAACACTTTGTTTAGTTTCTGAAATCATCTTTCTCTATTCTTTGCGCTTTCTGATTTCTGTCAGACTTTTCCTTGTCTGTTCCTCCACTACCAAGATAGTTCAATTTCTGTCCCCGCCTTGATTTTGACGTACCCAATACGTAGCTCATACCTTGGGATGTCTCTTTTGCTAGCAACTATGCATCAAGTCTTACTACATTTATATTTAGTTTTCTTGCTTTTTTTTCTTATACCAGGTGTAACAGCAAAATTGTCCATCCCAAAAAATGTTTAATATCTAAAAAAACACTAAACGGAGTTTCTTTTTTCCAGGTTTTCAGATAAGACGTTTAACCATCTTGACACCATTTTTCGTAAGAATCACTGAAAAAACCTTTGGGTCATTTAGCTAGAAAGAAAATAAGTTTAAATAATCGTTTTGTGTCAGACCCACTGTCTTCTC
The DNA here is from genome assembly GCA_963932145.1 of Acanthosepion lycidas. Taxonomy (NCBI): domain Eukaryota; kingdom Metazoa; phylum Mollusca; class Cephalopoda; order Sepiida; family Sepiidae; genus Acanthosepion; species Acanthosepion lycidas. The sequence goes on along the minus strand of OZ010585.1, from coordinate 58,168,396 downwards.
AAATAGGCAATGGTGAGAGGAAAAAGATCGTTCAGGCCTTTAGTAATGGTACTGACATTCATTCACTGTCTTCCATCTTCAAAGTCCACTCAAGAACTATCAAAAGAACGATAAATAAGTTTTTAAAAGAGGGAACAGTATAGAGGAAATCTGGATCAGGAGGTCACAACAGGAAGACGAATCATCATTTAAACTTAGAGCTAAAGAGATCAATTAGAAAAGATCCAACTCAATCCATAAAACGTTTGGCACGTGAGAGAGGAGTTTCACCTATGACAGTCCAAAGAGCAGTGAAAAAAAACTTGAAAATGAAATCGGACTTGAAACCTGTGAGGCAACTTGTTACTCCAGGAAAGAAAGTTAGAAGGTTAGATAGGGCGAAAATCATCTTGAATAAGTTGGAAAATGATCTTGGAATAATATATATATATATTTGAACTTAATTTAAATTCTTCATAAGCTTCCGATCCTTAGCTATGATTAATTAATGATGAACGTCATTTTCTTTTATGATCGATTTCATCATGATTCTTCTGTTAAGCTTGGAGAGTAATTATACATTGCTCAAGGTAGGGTCCAACAGTGTTATAAAAAGCACGGAGAATCCCAGTAAGATATATTTAATCATTTCTAAGATACAACGGTTCAGAGCTTAATCTAACAAATGGACAATTTTGATGTTACTCCCGGTATTTTATGGTTAGTTTTCTTGAAACCTTATCAAAGACTTTTTTTCTTCACTATCGAACTTAATGGCCACCGATGGTAGTCCTTAAGCCGGTTAACTTTTTTCGGTTAAATGTATTTTTACAGTTCATTTTTATCTATTGGCTGTTATTTGTAAACATAAATACGCCAAATAAAACATGGCCCTTTAAATAAGCCAGCAACGTTGTATATTTTTTTAAATTTTAAATCCGAGCCTTTTTTTTTTTCTTGTTTGTTTATGATAATGAATGCAACAAACCGGGTACTTGGGATGTAAAGTTAAGTGTCTCACATGTTCAGTGCTTAACTCCTCGACCCAGGCGCAGAAGTCAGAACTAAATTCCCAGGCAATCCTTGTTTCACTTTTGACTTAATGCCGTACTATTCGTGGGCTCAGCGAGGATCACGGTAAATCTTTTTTGGTACGCTGCCAACTCAGGCGAGTTTGGGGTTCAGAAAGAAATTACTAACAAGTTATGTGATCGCTTTATTATGACCTATTTGTCATAATTCAGTCTCGCTATTTACTAATCATCGGTACTTATCTCGACCTTTTTACGTCTGTGCATTAGCACTGCATTACGGCTATCAACGCGGAGCAATGGTTAGCAAGCGTATTTTGGAGAGCGTAAATATTGTGGGGAGATTGATTCTCGCCGAGTTTGCTACACGTGTGGCCAGGTGAAAGACTAAGCTATGTAAATACCAAGAATGATTTGTCAGGGAACAGTGGTTAGCAAGCTGGTTTCGCTAGCCGTATGCCGTAGTGAGTTTGAATCTCACTGGGTGCGCCATTCCTGTGATCTTGTATCAAGCCAAGGTTAACATATTCTTAGAATGGCCTCACTCAGCCTACACTACATTACTACTGAAGAAAATTTTATCCGAATTGAGTGCCCCATAACTGTAGTCTTGTACTGCAATCGAATAGGCTTAGTAAATATCAGGACATAAGAACTTATTTGCATATATGTCCACATATGTAAAATGTAATGTGCGCGCGTACTGAAGATGGCGTTGCGTAAAACTCGGGTCACGGCTAGAGCCGTCCTTTTATAGGATTTAACGTTGGTAAGCGTTATTTGCTCGGTCTAGGCAATTTAGGCTACGAACACTTTACTGGATAGGTAAGTTTGCATTCTGGTCTTTTTTCTCTTTCTTTTTTCGGTATTGTCGTCTTTATTCGAGACTGTATCCGGATAAGAGTTTTAGGTTATATATATATATATATATATATATATATATATATATATATATATATATATATATATATATCCAAAGACCCGTTAAAAAAAGAGTATACATGATTAAAAAATACTCCAAACTTAAGAAAAACAAAGTTTTATCGTCAAAATCTTTGTTATTATTAAGAGGAAAGACTAAAGGATTTTTTTATTATTAATTTATATTTTTTTATTCGTTTTAGAACCTTCGAAATTTTGATTAAAACTGTCGTCTTTCTTGTGTCAGCCGGTGACCATGAATTAATATAAGAAATTTTACCGTCTTTTTGCAGTAAAAAAAAATATATTGATTTAGAAATTATTGCAAAAACCAAATAATTGTCAGTATTTCATTGAAACTTTCAGGACTTATTCACAAATGATTGAAATTATTTTAGAAATTTTTCTTGTTTAGAACATTTTGGTAAAAACATTTTTTAAATCCATTGCCACCATCCCACGTAACTAATTTTATGAAATTTCGAAAAATTAATTCTTGTACAGCAAAATATTTTACTTAGAAGCAGAACTGCTTGAAAAAAAAAAATCATTTTTTGTACCGAAATATCTGCTCTGAATCGTAAAATAAAATGCAATAAAACAAAGACATTTAATTATAAAAGCTTTTAATTGCTTTTATGAATAAGATATGGACACTATTGTCTTAACATATTATTTCAATGTATTTTTACAATAATTATTTTCATATTTGCATGTGTGTAAGTGCATTTAAATGTTACGTTTTTAACGAAACTCTCATATAGTAAGAATTTCAAATTTGTAATTTATCAATAGCGTGTTTTTTTTTGTTTTTTTTTTTCAAGCGGTAACTCTTGTGTCTACTAAAAATAACGTTTATGAGAAATAATGTTGGGTAAAAAGGTCCTTTCAAAAAATAACTGTTGTTTACGTTTCGAATACGAAACTGAAGCTAGAAGTTCTCACGAGATACGTGCTTTCGTTAAAAACGGCTATCCAGATCTTGGTCTGTCAAGCTGGTCTCTATGGCCGAACTGGGAGAGGCACATTTGGGCTCAGAAAAAGGTTTTTTCTGAAATGGTTACTGGTGGCATTCCTGTCGTAGGCACATTTATTTATTTTTATTTTATTTTATTTTATTTTTTTGCGCGGTTGTTATTAACTTCCCTGTTGAATAAAATACAATTTTAAAAAAAGAGTAGCAAATCAAACATGTGTACCCACTAAAAATAACGTATATAGTAGGGACCTCCACTAAATTTTCGATTCCTAAGGTTTAAAATGAATTTTTCAAAATGAAAAACTATTCTTTAAGCTTTCTATTTAGCATAAATTGAAAGCTAAATGATTAAATTTACTATTTCCAGTAAGCAAATATTCTGAATAATAATTATATTGATTGGAATCTCAACTTCTTGGTTGCTTTTAGAAAATCGATAAATATCCACCATTTTGACAGATTTGTAAACAAAATTACCGTATTTAACGGCATATAAGACGCACAGGTTGTGTAAGACGCACCCCAATTTCAGCGGAGAAAATCAAGAAAAAATTCGTAATTAGTAAAATTATTAATAAATGTTACACCCTAGGCTATATTTACGAGGTATTATTTAGGTTAAACAATCCATGATTACAATTAAACGAAAATAATAGGAAAAAAAAGAACACGAGCCTATAAAAACGTTATCATATCCAAAGGTAAGAAAACAAAATAAAAATCAAGCAATTATTACAATTAAGCAAAACAGTACAGTTACCATTAAAATTTGATTTATCTTCAAATCCATAAAATTCGTCGTCTTCGTTATCAAAACTCCGATACTCATTTTCAATACTACCATCATCGTCGTTAAATAATGCGTCATCTTCCATTCCATTGAGAGCATTGCTAAGGCCACACTTTTAAAAAGATTTCACGATTTCTGGTCTAATATTAATCCCAATCTTGCTTCAACCATTCGCAGATTTGTGCAATGCTGGGTCTTTTTATTCTTCCTGCAAGTGTAAAGTTGTGATCAGGCATTGCCATCCACGTGTTCCATTGCTCCTTCATGTTTAAGTCTATGCTAATAGGAGTTGCCAGGTTGCTAATTTCGGCCGACTATCGCGAAATTTAAACCTACATATGGCATTAAGACGCAGTAAAAAAAAGTCCGCCTTATATGTCGTCAAATACGGTAATTCTTGATTTTAAAAATCTTGCAAAAATAAAATATATATTTGTGACATAAATAAATATTGTGACAAAAATAAAATATATATTTGTAGAAAATTAGCAAATTTAAAGTTAAATTAATCTGATTTAAAACAAATATTACTTACTTATAACATAAAATGTATACAAGCATTTCTTAACCACGGAGTCTTGTTTTTCTGGCGTGTTAATCGATTGATTGGCAGCCTAACGTATTGAAAAGCTAAGTATGGTTCACCAGAAATTGACATAAATTTCTTTCTTCTTTCCTTTTATGTGCCATGTCCTTTCAGGACGTAGGCGATCATGGCCCTCCACCACCCTCTATCCCTTGCAGCCCTTGACAAGTTCCTTCCCTCTGCTTCCTCCCGCAGACCACATTCTGTCACCCACTTGCTTAAGTCCGCCAGGTATGTCACGTGTTGTTTTCCCTTATCTCTCTTTCCCTCTATTCAACCTGTGAGTATCAGATTCTTCAGGCCCTCCTTCCTCATTATGTGTCCCAGAAACTTCAGCTGCCTCTTCCTGATGTTAAGTATAAGCCTCCGCCTTGTTTACAACCTCTTCAAGATCTCATCGTTGCTCACACGCTCGTAAGAAACCTAATTGAACTTTTTTAAAATTAGCATAATAATTTCAGCAATTATCTAATATTTTATTGAATTTTACTTACTTATATATGTATTTATAGCTTTACGTTTTTATCAAAATAAATCTCACAAATAAACTTTAAAAAAAGTAAAAAAAAAACTACTCACAAAAAACATTTTATGAAATAGAATTAAAAATAATTGGAAAAGAAATTTCAAAATGACACGCAGATTAAAAAAAATAGTTTTAGTAGAATTAGTAGTGAAATAGGAATTAAAAAAATTAGAAATTATTTTAAAGTTTAAAGTTTAAAATTTTGAAGGAATGATTTGCAAATCCTGTTGGGGCGTAAACATGATGAAACACAAAAATGAAAATGAAAGAATTGCAGACGGCCAAATTTTTAGAGAGGACAGCTCTTAAAACACGTGACGGACATCTATACTTACGAAAATGGTTATGTTTTTACATTAAAATAGTAAACGACTTTTATTAATCTTTTTTCAATTTTTGATTTGTTTTCACTTAATAACAATATCACCTAACCGGATGGAAGTAATGCGGAATTTTAAACGATTTAAATTATTATAATAATTAAAAAAAAAAAAAAAAATTCTTGTAAAAAATTCATTATTCATCGAATTTTTTTGTTAAGACAATAGTGTCATTAATAGGTTTTATTTATAATAACAATTAAAAGCCTTTCTAATTAAAAAAAAAAAAACTTCATATTTTTATTCCATTTTTTTATTTTACGATTCAGAGCAGATTTTCGATAACTGGGGGTCATGTTTTACAGAGAAAAATATTTAAATTCTCCATGGAGTCCTGCTTTTTACTGATAAAACAAATTTTGAAATTGGAATTTAATTTCTCGACGTTCCATGAAATTAAGCAAGTCGGGGTGAAAGTAAAACGTAAAAAAATATTTTTTTATCAAGATTTTCTAAAAAAAAAATTTTTTTAAATTTCATTCATTTGTGAATAAGTTTTGAAAATTTCATTAAAATCCAACAATTATTTCATTTTTGCAAGAATTTCCAAATCAATCTGGATTTCTCACCTGAAAAAGGCACAAAATCATTAATTATAAATATTACGTCAACCGCAGACGTAAAAAAAAACACGATTTTTAGCCAAAATTTCGAACGTGCTAGAAGGGATTAAAAAAATTAATAAAATGAAAAATACTCTGGTCTTTTCTCTTAATAATGACATAAACTCTTTGACGATAAAACTGTTTTTTTCATTAAATTTTGGGGCCTTTTAGCATCATGCTATGCAGGGTTTTTTTTTATAGTAATATGTGGAGTAGATTTTAATTTCACTTGGTAACAATGAATTTTCGGTTCAAAGGCATTTTTAAGACGTACCACTTCACAAAAACTAAATTTTACCCTAAATCTCTAATCCTTTTGGAAATCAGGTATCTATCAATGAAAAAATAAAATTTATTGAAGCCTGGGTTTTGATGAAATGATAACACAAGATTGGAATCATTCATATCTAATATCATTTTATTTCACACTCGATCATTATGATTGTGCGGCACACGGAGCCTTTTGATCAATACTTGGTACCATACATTCCTGTCTGTGGTATATGAGAAACTGCCCAAATGTTCTCTGGGGTGCTTGTTTATATAACTGCGTGCATTACAAATCTTTTTCCGCGTTTTCAAATCAGGCATCTGTGAAGTTACGTGCTTCTGCATTCGACGTCTAGGAGTAACTCTAGGTCATCTCTGTCTTCCTTGGTTTGGAGTGAGAAGCCTATTCTGGCATAATGCTGGGAAAGTGTATTGTTCATATCACATTTCTCTTGAAAGATTAACCTGCCATCTCTCCGAGCTCAGAGCCATAATTAAGCATATTGTAATGGGTTAGCCAATCTGTGTCAGTGAAAAAATACAAATTAAACTGACCCTTTACTATTTTTTACTAAATCAAATGCAACAAAGACAACAAGAAAAATAATCAAATAGGCAGATATTTGTTTTAACAGAAAATATTTTATATAATAACAAATACACACGATATAATAAAGTTGTTTACAACCTTAGAGTTCTTGGTTGTGTGATCAAGGGTAAATATAAAAGATGTTATGCTAAAGATCTAGTTAGGAATTAAGCAGGTTATGGTGAAATTGAATGAAATCGATTGACTTACTGTAGAGTTGTCTCGCTTTGACTGATATAGTTACGATTTCTTTTATGTTGTTAAGATATTGAGTCGGTTGGTTTCTGAATCTCGTCTTAGATTTGTCACTAGATGAGTTGATGTTGAAAAGAAATTGAAAATCCACAAGCCAGGTTGATGTTAATAAAAATTAACTTTTAGCGAAGAAGTTGGGTTTCATGAATTCGTGTGACGAGTTGATTATTTTAAGGACTCACTGACTAAGTCGTCCGAAGTTTTTTCTTGATCACGTGGGAGGCTCGAAAGAATGTTTACCAACTTTTGGCGCGTTGAACTCTGAACAAATCAACTCGCGATCAACCGCGCGGACGTAGACAGAGACATGACATTATTATTTATGAACCAATCAGAAAGCATTGTTTCGTACTGGACTCTGGAGCCAATTTTAATGAGACTACTTAGCTGTGAACCACTTTTAACAGGTTTAAAACAGAAAATGTAGAAATCTAATTCTAAAATATAACAAAATCAATGGCTGATAATAAAACCACAGGAAAAAACGTTTAGCAAGGAAAAATAATCGCCATTAATTTATGATAGCCGGTAATAAAGTCATCTATTTCTGTTGGTTAATTAACGTTTTTATAAGTGCGCTCTGTTTGTGATAGAAATTCATAGATCCGGCCTCTAGAAACGTTTTCTAACAAAACTACAGTTACATATTCGATATATTTCTTAGTTAGGGAGTCTTAGTATCCCATAAGACACGACTTTATGTGAAGAAAACCTTAAGAAGAGTGTTTATTCATGCTTTACGCTAAAATGTAAAACCACGGACATCGTATACAGGGTGGTCCGAAGATCTTGTCACTCCTACGGAAAAGTAATAAGAAGGATAAAAGAACAAGCAATACAAAGCACATGTACTGGATTCACTTTATTCACTGTCATTGACGCTGTCACATCGACAATGTCTATGAACACCATCATCTTCGTGTCAGCCATCTGAAATAGAAAATTATATTATGTAAAGGTAACAAGTCTTTCGGACCACCTTGTAGATTATGTCATAAAAATGTTTTCTAACAATGTTACGATCACATATTCAATATATTTCATAGTTAGGATTCTAGAATCCCATAAGACCCAACTTTATGTGAAGAAAGTCCCAAACGGACATTAAAAATTTACTTAAACTTCATTGAATTTTCAATTTATTTATGAGACTTGGAATTTGTCTAATTTTGGCATAGGACGCTGGCATTTTATCCGCTGGGTGTTAATCTTGCCCCACTTTCTTTTTTTTTTTCCCCCTATGACTTTTATTTTACCGTGATTTTCTTTTCCTTTATTCCAAAAATCTACAGCACCTTTCCAGTTTCTTTTATATTTTTGTTGCCAATAGAAAATTATTCAACCACTGCAACTGCAAAAAGATGTTTTAAAATCTGGTAGCTGTTGGCATCAAAGAACGACTATTCATTATCAATAAAAATTTCTTTCAGTCTAGGCGCGCACGTGTAAAATGCCTTTGAACTTCTAAGATAATTTTAGCCACATGTCGCTGAAATCTATTTCACAGTCATGATATGTGAACCGACATTGATTGCATTTCAAATTTTGAACCATGCGACACTTCCATCAGTTCGACAATCTCAGTATCATAGTCTTCTAGTGACGTATAAATAGAATTATCTCTCTCTCTCTCTCTCTCTATATATATATATATATATATATATAAAACAGCGCGCTCGTCTCTTTTTATTAGACTTTTCTGATGACGTAGTAGAAATAGAATTTTCCATTATATTTAATTTATTTTAAATTTTATTTTGAAGTTAAAAATTGATTATGCCGAATGTCAAGGTGGGTTGTTGCAGTAATAGCGGTACCTCAAAGAAACGCGATACCTAAGGTTTAAAAAGTGAAAAAACTTTTTTGAAGCTTTTAGTTTTAATTTTAAGCTAATAAATTAAATTTAATATTTCCAATAAGCAAAATACTTTGCTATATTTCAAAACTAATTTGGCAGCAAGATCTTTTTAATCGCTAAACGTAGCTCATTTTAGCCATCTGTCAGTGCAATATAATTTTGTTTATTAAAAAAATATCTAATATAATTTTATTTGAGGAATATTAGCTGATTTAACGTTTAATTAATCTGATCTGAAACAAATATTACGTTTAGATTTAAATTTCGCAGAAATGCATTTTGAAGTAGATGTTTATTTAAAGTGTTGATGGGTTGACAGCTTCACTGACAACCAGAAGTTTAGCTAATTTTTTTCTTCCAAGGGAATTATCTGTAACCATTACTTGAGGAATATAACGTGAGCGCCTCTTTTATATATATTTTTAACTACCCAGCAATCTTTAAAAAAAATGGAAAAATATTGTACGTACTGTAACGTTTAAATGAATTTTAGACACTTTGGCTTGAACTTTACTATAGTTCTCGTTCTTATTTTATCATTTTTTTTTTTTGTACGGATATCCGTATTTTCAAAAATCAGCACGTTTATGCTCACACAAAATATATTTAAAAATATTGGTTGTCGCTGAAATGTAGTAAACTTCTTCCATTTATGATCAGTTTTTAAGCGTATCTGTGGAGGTAACTATGCTAAAGGAACTCTCAAATTGCGATGGACTCTGTAGCTTAATAAACTTTAAACTTATGTTAAATATGTGTGTATATATTAAAAATTAGTTTCATTTATGTAATCGTTTTTCATTTGAGGCAGATGATCAATTATCTTAATTTTTTTTCTTTCAATATTAAACAGAGATAAGATAATACGGAGCAACTGAAAGTTTGTAAATATTTTATCACAGCACAGTCTCTCCGCTTGCGACAGATTCTGCAACTCAGATGACTTACGAATTTTAGTCATTGTACGGTTGCACTGGCTGACAATTCCTTACGAACTGTTGGGGGGTTCGTGATATGTTGGTGGTGCACAATTTAATTTAAGTTGCTCTTATTACAAGTTATTCTAGGTGCTACGTACTTTGGCGGGAAAATAAAACGTTAACACAGTAATGGTTATGCAATGCATTAAAATTAAAAAAGTAAATTTTTGAATAAAAGTAAGGACAGATTTTTTTTAATAAAAAACAAATAACCATTTATTTGATGTTTTCTTCACTGTGTGGTGTGTTTAATAAATCCCTTGAGAAGAAAGGAAAATTTCACTTACACCCATTGAGGTGTGCTTAATAAATCACTTGAAAAGAAGGGGAAAGTATGTTTGATAGTTTATTGGAGAATCTACGTCGACAAAACGCTTAAAAATGAGCATACATGCTGAAGAAATACACCAAACTTACTAAAAACAAAGTTTTATTGTTAAAATATGTATGTTATTATTAAGATGGACGACCAAAGGAATTTCTAATTATTAAAATATATTTGTTATAATTTTTAGAACTCGAAATTTGGTTAAAAATTTTGGTTTTCTTCCGTCAGCGGAGGGCAAAAGATTACTATAGGAAATTTTAGCATCTATTTTGCTGTGAAAAACACATTGATTTGGAAATTCTAGCAAAAATCAAATAATTGGACACTATTGTTTTAACAAAAAATAATTTTCGATGAATAATATTTTTTACAAGAATTGTTTCATTTTTTTAGAATAATTTATAAAGTTTTAAATTCAGTCTTAATTTGTATCGGTTATGTAATATTTTCATTAAGTAATAACTAATCATAAATGGAAAAAGCTTACTACATTTCAGCGACAACCAATATTTTAAAATATGTTTTGTGTGCGTATAAACGTGCTGATTTTTGAAAATACAGATATCCGTACAAAAAAATTATCATTCAGTTGATGAGTGATCCATGTCTAAGTTTACTACATGGAATCCCCTTCTCAATCCTCATTTTTTTTTATCTTTGGTATTTAGTTTTTAGGTAGCAGGTGCTGGCTCAAAATGAAGCCCTTCAAAAATGCGAGGGGAACGCTATCAGTGATCGAATAAGAACATGGATTTTATTTTCGAATATTTTAAAACGCTGCCGTTAGTGCTTTTGCGTAAATGTCTGATTTTGGTCATTCGACTCCTGATTTTGAGACGGTAGCTTCTGGTCGACCCGACAGTGGGATCATTGCTTTTTATTATGTCACCATCACTGAATAGATAGCCAGCTGAAGTCGAAAGCCTTTGATTTTCCCATTCAAACTGTTTTGAATTCAGAGTTATATTATTCCTTGACTGGTTGGCAACCAACCCTAGAGGCCCGTGTTCGGTGGAGAAAGAAGAGGTGGATTCATACCTTTCTCATGGATAATGAACTCGACCGGGATTCGAATCCAGCTTGTCGATTTCTTTTTCCGAACCGCTAATCACCACCCACACATATTTTGTAATTTCATTGCAATTGCAGAAATACTTAAATGTCAAAATTCATTGACGGCACGAGACAACGACACACACGCGCGCGCACACACAGAAATATGTATGGGAAAACGATATATAAAGTTTCATATATCAAAAACAAGTTTTGGGAAATCTATGGCAAAGTGGAAAAAGTTTTTGTGTGAAGGGTTGTCGTAAACAACTTTAGTCCGATGTAGTCCTAAAAGACGAAACGCATCAAACGAAAATTTTTTACACCTTGCCATAGGTAGGTGTTTGATATGCATATATCTTGAGACATGAGAAATCATACAGAATTATAGCCTTTTTTTCCCTTCCGCTTGTGCTGTTAGGCGTCGCGAGGAGAGACAGTCGTCTGTCAGCAGCAAGGCGAGTGGTCTGAATGAGAGATATCTCGTGGGCTCTGAGCGTATTTGCCACTGAGTCGCTCCAGCGTCAGTCTGCCTCTCGTTCTCCACTCAGATTACCTGAGAGTGTTGGACTGGTTATTTGATAGGCATACGAGTGGGGTGTCCGAACCACTTGATCTTCTGTCGTTCGATGTGTTGTATGATTGGTATTCCTCCTACCGTATCTCTTATTGCCTCATTTCTGATCTTGTCTCGCCTGGTCTTGTTCATTGCTTTCTTCAGGCATTTCATCTCACAAATGATCAGTTTCCTCTCAAGGGTTTTTGTTAGGGGCCATGTCTAGCACTGGTATGTCAGCATTGGTAGGAAAATGGCATTGAGGAGATTTGCCTTGGAATTATAGCACACGTATAAAAATACGTCGGTCGATGCTTAACGTGGTTGTGTGAATGGGTGGAAAATGCTAAAGTGGGATGGTAAATCGTCAAAAGTTAATTAGAGCAATAAAAGACAGGAAGTTGTGGAGAGTCGTAATCACCCTCGTACTGAAAGGATATTGCACATGAAAGAAGAATTAAATTAACAATAACTGTAATTAATATTTCCTGTTGAAACATTGTTGGAGGCGTCTTGTATATATTTGCGTAGTTTCAGGCGAGCCGCAAACGGACACGCCATATCTCTTTGATTCTTCTTTCACGAACGAGATATCTTAACCATTTTACATGCAGAAGGTGAGTAATTTTTAAGCGACTAACATATTTTTAATCCGACATTATTTTTTATTGCTAGAACTGTCGTATCTAGTGAATACGCGTGTTTGAGTAAACATCCCAGTTTTCTTTTTAAATTGAAATCAATGTCTACTGACATAGCGATAGAAAGTCTTAATAAAAAAAAAACGTGACTCCTGACAGGAATCTAACCTGTACCACCTGTATTTTTTTCTCGTTAATCTAGTTTAATAAGTGTCGAATCATCTTCATCTGTAATATTTTGCAAGAATATCTTGCCGACCATTGTTCCTCGGCGGTATTTATAAGATAATTACTGTTTAGTCTGGCACATCCCCGCACAAATGAAGAGAAAACTAGCTAGCAGACATGTGGTACTACAGAAGCATACTGAGAATTCCATGGACGGAGTGTGTAAGCGACGAGAAAGTCTTAAGAAGAATAGAAGCAAAAAGGACGCTGCTGATGATATATGTGAGCAACGACGAAGTTCTAGAGAAAATGGAAACAAAAAGGAAACTTATACTTAATATCAGGATGAGGTTGCTGAAATTTCTAGGACACATAATGAGGAAAGAAAGCTTAGAAAATCTGATACTCACAAGACAGACTGAAAGTAGGAGGGACAGAAGAAAACAATGTGTAACATAGTGAGCTTGACTAAATGGATGGCGGAACGGGATTTGGGAGAAATACTGAAAATTTATTAAGAGCTACAAAGGAAAGGAAATTGTGAAGAGCCGTGATCATCTACGTACCGTACTTGAGAAAGAAGTTACCCAGTATCAGAAATAGACAGCTGATATTCTTTGGACACATAGTGAGGAAAGAGAATTTGGAGAATTTGAAACTCACAGGTCATATCGAAGGCAAAAGGTTTAGAAAGATGACTGTGCGTCATCTCCCTGACCAGCTTGTGTGAATGTTTGGCGGAACAGGTTGTGGGAGGCTTGGCAAAGGGACAAACGTTCCTAAGGGTTACGTTATCGATAGCCATGACCATGTATGTTCTGAAGGGACACGGCACATAGAAGTCCGGCGCACGGTCCTAACTGTGGGGCAATCGCTGAGAAGCTCACACCTATAGGAATGATCTCCGACAATGTGTTGCTAATCAGATAACGTTTAAATTAATTATGGAGATAACTTGAAAATTTCTTCGTGTTTGTGTGTATGGATCACTAAATTAATAGAATTTGTTTGAAGTGGGATTTTTTTTTTATTTTGTTATTGTTTATTTTTATAATTCTGCAGAATATGATAGGCACTTAAGTGCAAAGAACACACCCAGAAAAATCATTTCTATCATTTTTCAGTTTTTCCCTTCTCATCTTTCGTACATTTTTTTGGTCTTCATTTTCATCTCCCCTCTCTGTTCCATAGTGTATTTGCCACTTATTTTCTTTTATAACATTCATTCTTGTATTCTTTCTTTCTTTCCACTATTTTTTCTTTCTTTTTCTAATTTATTCAATCCGCTTCTTTCTTTTTCTTTCTTCTGTTTCTTAGCTTTCTTTTCTTTTTTCTTTCTTTTTCTTCATTTTCCTGTCTCTTTACTCGAATTTTTGCAATCTTTCGTTTTTCATTCGTTCTTTCTTTTTTTTTCTTTTTCTTTCTTAGGTTTGTTCTTTTTTCGTTCATCTTTTTGGCCTTCTTTTACTTTCTTTTTTTCTGCAACTAACACCTTTATTTATGGCGTTGTAATCCTTCGTCTGTAACATGAAAAATGAGCTTAAAGTAGACTTAATTTCCTTTCTTACGTCTTTCACACCTTCAAGACATTCGTTTTGTGACACGCTTCTTTACATAAGAAAAGCTCTTAGTTTTTTTTTTCTAACCCCGTCATCTAAGTATTCAATCAAGGTACACTCGTGTGCATGAGTTTACGGTGAGCCGAAATATAAAAATACAATATGAAAATAAAATATTAAAGAAAAAAGAACTCAAATTAAAATAAGGCATTTGCTTTCCTTTAAAACCCACATCTCTTTCTCCCTCTCTCTCTTTCTTTCTTTCTTTCTTTCTTTCTTTCTTTCTTTCTACGCTTCTCTCTCTATTCTTCTCTCTAAACTAATGAGAAGGCAGTCCTCAACTAAAAAAAAAAAAAAATTAGAAAAGACTGAATAACTGCTGCAAAACGGAAGTTTTCTGGTCCAGGGTCTAGTTATTGTGACTAGAAATCTACCAAAATAAAAGCGGCTCCACGCATAACCTATAAAAAAAGAAAAAAGAAAAAAAAAAAAGAAGAAACGCTGGAAAATAAATAAAAGAATTTTGGTCAACCGAGAGAACAAAGTGACTTTTCATGCTAGCCGAAACCAAGCTTCGCACCAAGTAGTCTGAAGCCTTTCTTAAGTGTATATAGACAGCCGACAGACAGAAGTAGAGAGTTGAGTCAGCCAGTGAAAAGACATTTTTCCGCCTATCGCGATGGCCGAGAAAGCACAGCATTTGACGCCCGCAACATGTTTCCAAGTAAACACACTCACGACTACTACTAAAGTCTGACTCGTAAACTATCAACTACCCAGCCGAACGAACTTTCGCCAATCCGAATTAAAAGATCTGGCTTCAATCAAAGTCAAATAAATAAACATAAGACGGCCTGCCCCAGGCCGTCTTATGTTTATTTATTTATAACTCCACAAGTTATTAAAGTATAACTCCACAAGTTATTAAAGTATCGTCAGATTAATTAATTCATCTGAAATGCCTCTATAGATTCGTCTGTCACTGGACCACAAAAGTTGAGCATCAAGTTAGCACAGAATTTACTACGGAAAAGGAAAGGATTTAAATACTATTTCACCTTTAGCCCTCTGTCAGTCACAGGATGCGATAGATAGAAGGCGTATCCTGTCCTCCATCCTCCCAGGAGAAACCGCTGTCGGACAAACCGACTTTTAAAATTAACCCCAACCACATACTCACAAACACGCAATATACGTAATCACATAAATATAATTCTCCTTTTATTTTAACTACTTGTGCTCTCTCGTTTTCTCTGTCTCACTCGCTACACACACACACACACACATATATATATATATATACATAATATATATATATATATATATATATATATATATATATATATATATATATTATACAGCAAAAAATTCTAAATTACCTCATGTGAATATAGTCTATTTCAAACTAGCACTGCTGTGTAGCAACTGTCCTCAGCCCAAGACTGTCTGGAAATATATATATATATATATATATATATATTCAAACATGTTTGGTTGAATAATTTAAACATATTATGTCTATTTTATTTTAATCTTCTCAAATTCACGGATCAGTTTCTTAGTGTTGTTAAAAAACTGAGTAAGAAAGACGCCGTCATCCAAGATCATCTTCAGGGGTGAATTGCTAAGACAAGCATTAATCTAATTGATAGCCGTGAATTTCTTTTTGTAAATTCACATGAAACGCGCTCCGTTATAATTAATTTACTTTATGAATTTTTGTCTTAGTAATTCTGAAGACGAATTGAAATTACTTGGAAAAATAAAAGAAATGAAAATAACTATGGCGTCTTTTTTACTCAGTTTTCTAACGGCACTAAGAAATTGATCCGTTAATTTGAGAGGATTAAAATAAAAGTAGAAAGACATCATATATATGCTTGAACCCGTTCGAGTCTCCTAGGACATATGTGTCCCACAGATATTTTCAACACGTCCTGCGGGACATAATTGTCACTAAATCGCATTGATATGGGATAAAGCGGGCATTGCTATATTTATAATAACACATTTAATAATATCATTTTTCTAAGTCAATGTCCTTTAGATATGTCTACTAAAACTAACAATAATATTTTTTGCTGTATACATCAATTACGTGAATGTGGACTTGAAAGGAATGCTACCTAAATATATGTGTGTGTTTATCAATGTCGACTCGAGGTCATCAGCATTACTCTAGCTCATACCTGTTGCTAATCAGGAGACTTACCCCTAGCTCCGAAAATCTCCCATCTGTGTGAAAATGATGTGAATTTAATTTTAATTTACAAATTAATAGGCACGACGCACCTGTTCTCGCTCATTACAATTTTAATGAAATTATGCTCTAAGTATAATTTAGTGTCTAAGAAGAATTTTAGCACAGAACTAGAATCTGTCCTAAATATAGGTATCGCCAAATTTTACCCTAAAAATGTGATACCCGAGTAAAATAAAATTTAAGAAAAAAAACAAAAAAAAAACAAAACAAACTACGAAACTTGTATAAAATCTAATTTTATGCACATTTTTTTTCTGCTATTTGTCAAGTCAAAATTGTCAGATATTTTCTTCAAATCAGGCTAAATTATGCACAGTTAATTATTCCATATAAAGGCATGATAGTGTAATTCTAAATCAAATTTTCTAGCCTTTTTATATGTTTATATCTATGCCTTAATATATGAAATGGGCGCATAGCTGAGAGGTCAGAACATTCTCTGATCATGAGGTCTGGGTTCGAATCTCATCATAGTTGATTTATCAGAAAAGTGACTTCTTAATGTTATCAACCTGGGGAGTCGATCCCAGCGTGTGATATCTTTTGAAAGTGCCTGAAAACAATACGTCTAGTCTACCCAAGTCTTGTAAGTGAAATTGGATAGACGAAATTAGTTGGGAGCTGTCGATGGTTTAGCACGAAATTACAAGTCATCGGGATCGAGGGTTTGAGTGTACTGGCCGTGTCCAGACTGTTGTTCATACCAGATAATGCGCTATCTCCCAGAAACTGTAACTACGGTTCGCTCAACATAGTTGCAGTATAAACAATAGGTGGGCTCTTTGTTGAACAAAAACAAAATGTGCCTGAGCAGGCGTCTGCCCTCACAAACCGGTTTACTCGGATACGAACGGCTAATCATCACCGTGTATGAGCAACTCTCTCTCTCTCTCTCTCTCTCTCATTTTCCCCGGCACACACACACATAGCATTATATTTTTTCACTCGGTCAGTTCTTTTTCAGACCGATTTACTGAAACAAGAAAAAAGTAATCTTTGAAAAACAGAGTTAAAATCGTTGACATTTTAAAAGATTATTGTTGGGTTGGTGAAAAGTTTGTCCTCCCCCACCCGCGTCACATAAAAGTAGAAAACCATGTAAGAGTTATCGAGGTACACATACACAGGGATCGGCGTAGAGGAAAGACACTCACACAAGGACCTGGGACCTGCTCTTAGGCCAAACGAACAGCTCCAGACGAAGGTAATCACAAACCTTTTCAGATGAAATGTATACATGTTATCTGTGTCAACAACGGTCCCCTCTGGTAAGTCACACTACACATTCTATCAAAGGGATGACCTATGTATTAGTTTTTCTAATAATAATAATAATAATGATAAATGTTGTAAAAATTAGCATCTAACCCTTTTCCTTAACCTTTAAACTACAACACTGGTGACCTTCCACTTATATAATTATAAGACCACGAAGACATAAAATATTAGCATTGGTAAACACAACGTGCAAATATCCAGCATTTTAAGTAACTGCTTAAACACAACGGAGACCAACATAGGTGATATTTGACAGGCTAAGACTATTTCAAGTTGTTGGTAAAAATTGCTTTCTACTCTTAGGTTGATATCAAGTTATTGACATTCGTCTTTGTGTGTGTTTGGGTTTCGTTTTAATGTCCTCTTTTGTAAAATATTCAACGTAAAATTTCCTCCAGTTAGGACGAGTAAAATAAAAAAGAATAAAATAATATAATGGATATATATCTTCCAGTTTTTACCAGTTAAATTTTTGAAAGAATTGTGTTTTACACACATAAAATATATCTTCATCCAAAGTCATATATGTGACGGAAAATAGTTTTTGTTTTTCAACACACGTGGTATTTAAAATTTCGATATGGCCGTGTGGGCTTTCTTCTTCGCCTTCCTCAATATTGGCGCCTCGACTAACGCTACACCTCCCTCCACCGTATTCCTTTTAGTCCCTTTATCAAGTTGCTTGCAACAGTTTTAGTGTGTGGTGACATTTTTTTTTTTTTAAAGCACGGTGGATAAAACTAAGATTTTTTTTTTATTGAATCCTCTTTAAAAAAAAAAAATATGGGCGCTGCAAGTATTTCTGTCTACGCTTTTTTATAAAAAATTTAATCTGCTTGAGCATGTATCGTCTGCTTTTCTCAGAGGAA
This sequence comes from Acanthosepion lycidas, assembly GCA_963932145.1. Taxonomy (NCBI): domain Eukaryota; kingdom Metazoa; phylum Mollusca; class Cephalopoda; order Sepiida; family Sepiidae; genus Acanthosepion; species Acanthosepion lycidas. Next base: position 58,149,932 of record OZ010585.1, on the reverse strand, counting down.
ACAGACAATGCGTTGGGCTCTTGCTTCAATCAGTTAGTTATGTGTCATGCGTGATACACGCTTAAGCGATCAAGTATCTTTCGATAGGCAGCGATTTCTTTCTGCTGTAGACCAGTTGCCATCCAAAGCTATACAACCCAGTCTGTCCTGCTATTTACCCATAGCTGGAGGGAGAAAATTCATACCTTTCCCAAGGGTATTAGCACGTAAGTGAATGTAATGGATTCATCTGGAATTCGAACTCGGCTCTCCGATTCCTCAATCCGAGTCGCTATCCATCATCTGGGCTCTTACTTAAACTTTTGAATTTCAAAATATTTTGGTACATTTCGATTTGTGGGAATATAGCTGTGTTTGGTTTTAATTCGGAACCAATCAAAAGGTTTCCCACCAAATTCCGAGAAGCAAATCTGGAGCCTATCTAGTGAATAAACACAGAAGAAAAATACAAATAAATTCTTTATATAAATTTCTCACTGATACAATTAAATATTAACTAAAATTGACATAGTGTGGCACAAGGCCATCATACTAATAGACTCAGTGAGCGTATAACTCTGTAAAAAGGGTCTGTTTGTTATCGTGCTACGTTAGACGTCTTGAAGTTAATTTTTTCAATATAAGTGGTGAAACTGTTAACAATAGCTTTTTAAAAGCAAAAGCCAGTGATGATCTAGCAAACTATTGAGAGAGAATTATTTACATTAGAGTTAATGTCCTCATCTTTGACGAAAATTGTGGCTCCACCCCGGGTTTCTCCAGGTGTCTGTCGATCAAGGTAAACACCAGGGAATATTGAATTTAACTCTTTAGATAATCTACAGAGATAGATTATTCGCGTTCCGCTCCTCGTGCTTAGTAACATGTCATGTTGTTGTTATTTACTACAGCTCAGTTACGGTTCATCTTATTTTTCACTGACTCTAAGTCTGTATTACTTGTTTTAAGGATAGAACTCACAATTATTATGTCATTAAATTCAAGGAGCAATGCTTTAATCCACTAGGCTGTTCGTCCCGGTGCAATAGCCCAGTAGATTAAAGTGATTAAATTCAGTTCGAAATTACCTGAAGGTATGTACCTCAACAAAATCGCTGAAAAAAAGAACATGTTATGATGAAAAAATGCACCACACTTGATAAAAATTAAGTTTTATCGTCAAAATCTTTGGTCTTTCCTTTTAATAATAACAAAGTATTTTTATAATTTAATTATAATTTTAAATTCTTCTTTACAACGTTCGAATTTTAGTTAAAAATCTTGTTTTTCTTCCCTCAATGGATGGACTGTAAATTAGCATGGCAAATTTTGGCGATTTTTATTTTATTTTTTATTTATTTTTATTTTTTTATTATTATTATTATTTGTTTTTTTTTTTTTTTGCTTTTTTTTTTTTTTTTGGTGAAAGACATTTGTTTGGAAATCAAATGTGGTATTTTAATGAAAGTTTCAGGACTTATTCACATATTAATGAAATTATTTTCGGAACTTTTTTGCCTCACTCAATTTTATGAAAACTCGAGAAATTCAACGAGATAATTTTTAGCGACTATGTTAATTAAAAGCAGAACTCCTTGGAAAATTTAAATCACCCATTTCTTTCTTTCTTTCTTTTTTTTTTTTTTTTTTTTTTTCTTGTAAAATCGGACCAGTCTTACCGAAAATCTACTCTGATTCGTAAAATTAAAAAAATGCAATAAAACTTAGACATTATTTAATTAGTAAAGTTTTTAATAAGATATATTAAGGACACTGTTGCCTCAAAAAATTTCGATGAATAAGGATTTTTACAAGATTTGTTTTCATTTTTTTACAATTTTAATTAGAATAAATTATAAAGTTTTTAAATATTTTAAGATTCAGTTTCAATGGTTTAGTTTTTGTTTAGGGTATATTATTATTAAGTAAAGCAATATTTACTAATCATATATATACTTATAAAACCCAGGTTGTGTGTGTGTCTGTACGTTTATATATGGGATCGGTTTTCCTACATTTTTCAACAGATTTCAACAAAACTTCACAGGACTACGTAAAATTACCTTGCGGTGCTTCTGACAGCGCCAAAAATTGGAAAAACACAATTGTTTTTGCACGAAATCAATTTGAAAACACGATAAAACACGATTCTGTCGCCAGAATGAAAGGGGGGACAACTCATATCGAGTTATACTTATTATAAAACCCAGGTGGTTTGTGTGTGTGCGCGTGTTCGTTTATATATGGGATCGGATTTCCTACATTTTTCAACCGATTTCAACAAAACTTCACTTTTTTTTAGCAGGTAGTGTTTCTTATTGTCTTGCACACTTTTTTCTTTATTTTTACATTCAGAATGCTTTAAAAATTCCATTTACAAGACAATTGTTTATAATAAAATTCTATTCGATCGGTAGACTCATAACGATTGAAAACAATGTTTTTGTTTGAGTTTGGGTTTGACCAATTCGTAAACAAAAACAAAAAAAAACGAACAAAACAAAACAAAAAAACTAATTAAGACATGCGTTTGCGTCAACCTTAAACAATAATCTTTGTTAATTTTATTTTTCAGTCTTTATGATGGTTGATACTTGATCTATCTCGGGCTCTACTGCTAGTCATAAATAAAAAAAAAAAAAAGAAAAAAAAAAGCTTATTACAATCTGAGGCCAACCAGTATTTTAAAAAGAATTTTGAATTGTTTTGTACGTGTATAAACGTACCGATTTTTGTAGATACGGATGTCCACACACGATATTATCAGAAAAAAAGAGCGATAACTGCAATAAATGTAAAGCGAAACTATCCAAAATTCAATAAAACATGAGATTACTGAGAATATTTTCCTAAATTTTTAAGATTACTGAGTATTTAAAAATTACATATAGAAGGTGCTCACGTTATATTCAATTATTTTTTGCGTATAAAAAATTTGTAGAACGACATTAGATGAACAACAATCTGTCAGTAAGTTATCAACACATCACTGAATTAATAATCGTTTTAAAAATGCATTTCTGTAGTATTTTAAACTTAAAGTAAATAAGAGTTGTTTCAAATCAGATTAATTATTAGCTTATATTCCTCAAATAAAGTTTCAGAACAGTATATTTTATATTTGGAAGATATTTTAATATAGAGAATTACATTCTGATGACAATTGGCTGAAAAAGGTGCTAATTTTTTTTTAAATCAGCAATTTTAAAACAAAAACTCCTTCCAATCAATTTAAATTAGTTTTTGAAATACGGCAAAGTATTTTGCTTGTTGGAAATATTAAATTTAATCTATTAGTTTGAAATTAAAACTAAAATAAAAGCTTTGAAGAATGATTTTTCATGTTTAAGAATTCATTTTAAACGTTAGGTATCGGGAATCTTTGGAGGTACCTACGTGAAGGTTATCTGGATCGAAAGACACCTGAAGTTGTATTTAGATTTTGAAATGCATCTTTTGCTATTGCAATGTGTCTTCGGATTTCGGTGTCACGTTTTCTATCTTCTGTTAAAACACTTTTCAGATATTTAAATTGTCTTGCTTGCTTTTAGTATCGCCAATTCATTGTTCGCATCTTGTGTTATCCCTCTTGTTGCCAACCATACATAAGTTTTCTTCTACTTCCATGTGTCGTGCCACTATCATGGCTCTCCACAATTTCCTATCCTTTGTAACTCTTAGTATCTCCCCTAATCTCTGTTCTACCAACTATTTACACAAGCATATTAAATGGGTTTAGAGGGCAATGACGATTGACATGATCTACGCAGCTGAAAATGCAAGATGTAAAGCGAAAACTTCATTTTCGTAAACAAGGAATTTGGAGTTGATTTTTCCTGGTCGAAAGTTGTTGAAATACCAGGCGGGGAGTGGATAAGCCACCCACGCTCACTGAGGAGACTTAGTGAGAGGTAATGAGAGGGTGGAAGAAGGGAATTCCCCCTAATTATGAAGTAAGCTGACAACAAAGTGGATTTACCGAAATCCCCCTATGCGCCGTGCCTCGCACCAGTTTGAACGAATGTCAATAAATACGAATGTGCGAAGCGAAGTCGTCAGACAGATGGAGACTGAGACAGGAGAGAGACGGCAGAGAGTTCGTCCCAGCCACCGGTTGTGATACACCCCACGTGATTACCTGTCGAAGAGAACGCCCCCCCCCCCCCAACTTCAGCCTTGGGCCGACCTTTGCAAAAAAAAGCAGAACAAACTTTACCAAGTCAACAACAATATCACGACACGGGTTGGGCTGATAATTGCATGCGAACTCTGATATAACCATTTATTGTACGAAGGACTGATATAAAAACAGTATTTACTTTTTGTTCAATTTATTCGAGTGTTATTTTTTTCCTGTGCGTTTTCGCATTGCTTGGACCAGTCCGACACAAATATACTTGCGACGATTCGATCTTGGCCTCCTTATGATCAAACTCAAATCACAACGTGGGATAGGGCATGTCTGAGATCGAAGCGGTCTTCATCGATCAGTCGCGGTGTTGGATGTCTTGGGCGACCGGGGAGAGTGTTGGGCGATATTTGTTTGCCGTAGACCAGGATAGACTCTAAAAGACTACAAAACTACATAACTTTGCTTTCTTTCTAACGATTATCTTGTTTCTTAATACTTTGCTTAGTTTTTGGAAGGCATCTTTCGCTATTTCAATGCGCCTTCGAATTTTGGTGTCGCATATTCTGTCTTCTGTTAAAACATTTTCAATTTTTACACTTGCTCAATTCTGGTGTCTCCAATTCGCAGTCCCCATCTTGGTCAACTGCGTATATTTTAAGATTGTGGCCGCCAATGCTAAATCCCGGTAGGGTTTCCAGTTCTTTCAGAATTCCTTCGGTGTTCTTTCATAGAATGCGTATCTACATCAAAGGAGAAAAGGTGAGAGCAGTTGACTCTACCAGAGAGGCAGAGGACCTTTATCAGCCGACTTTCCTTATCAGTGTTTATAATTAATTGGCTCAATATCAAGAGATAAAGCATTAGTCGTAAAAAACACACACACACACACACACACATTGAACATTTAAGTTTATTCGGAAAGTTAAGTTGGGAATTTAATTTTATTTGTTGTTATCTATATAATAAGTCAGTGTGTCACTGTGTCACACTTTTTCAGTTAAACGGACCAACTCTCAACTTTTCAATAGCCCATGTTACAGAAATTTTGGATTCCCAAGTTTTTATTACTGCGACTGTTTTCGGCCACATTTTACGTGATTTTTGCGAAGAATTTTTTGTATAATAACAATTTTTATAACTGGGAAATAAATTTGGAAATAATTTAAATTAATTACGAAATCGAGCGAAAGTCACCCATGAAATAAAAAAAAACAATTGTTTGTACAGAAAGCAAGGACCTACGCACATCAAACTGTCTTTAAATTAAGTGACGGCAGAAGAATTATCTTTTAAAAGGTAAGCTTAATTATTAATTCAATAAAGTGTAGCGATCAATTTTGAGTTCTTCCATAGTTTATTGTTGTCTATCGCAGTATGCCACGTAAAAAGAAATATCTGCCAACAGAGGACCAGATTGCAGTCAAAAGAGCTAAAGCTGCACAGAGGAAAAGAAAGTCCCGTGCAAATGAGAACCCAGATCAAACGGCAGCCAGGAGAGTTTCCAATGCTGAGAATATGTAAAGACTTAAGGACTCTCAAACTCCTGAACATGCCAAAGGCCGAATCAAGAGCCCTCCGCAAGAGCCAGCTTAAATGCCGCACGATAGGGTGGCTTGTATGATGAGCTGTGAAACAGCGAAACAGTGTGTGGATGACCATATATATATATATATATTATATGATAATTTTGTTTTAAGATATGTTATATATGGGATGAGTAATAGAGCTTAATATCATAAAAATAGTCACAATATTCAACATTGAATAGCAGAAGTCTGTTTCATGATTGCATTCCTCAGGCCATATATATATATATATATATATATATATATAAACTAGCAGCATGGCCCGGCGTTGCCCATGCTTGATGCAAAAATTGTACGACTCATACATCAATCGTTATCACTTGACTGAAAATATTTTTGCCCTTCCTTGCCTTTAAAGGAGTGCCCTTTGCCGTACTGATGTTGCTACATGCCTTACTTCTAGCCTATCTCACACTTCAAATTTTTTATAAGCTCTATACTAAACGTTAAATCTGTTACGAAAAAAGAACTAAACAAAATGAACACAAAACGATCAGCTTTAAAAAAGGACTCGTAACTGGAAAAACCGAATGAAAATGAATGTTAACAACAAATACTTTTTCACACCCAACCCAGTTCTGCGGCATCAGAATCAACGTTGAGTTTAAGCAAGCGAATGAGCCAATTGGAGTAAAGTTACATGCAGATTTAAATTTTTCCCACTTGTGACGAATGCAGCTATCGATTTTTTTTTTGCATGCTAGCATACTAATCAACATTCGTGTCAGTCAGCTGTTGGCTCTCACACTGGCCAATAGAATCTTCCTGCCTATTCGTGGTAGCCAGCTATTGGCTCTCACTCTGGCCAGTAGAAATTGGCTGCAAACTACATGAAAACCGCCGTAGAAGCAGGAAAAAATCGATTATTTCCACTATTGATGGGAGTTGGGAAATGTAAAGTTGGTCTTGGCCATGCCGCTAACTTGGAACATGTGCATGTAAATTTTGGTGCAAATCCGCCAAAAATTGCGGCCGTGCATTCGTTACACACACACACACACACATCCTGCCTTTTATAGATAGAGATGTGTGTTTGTGTGTGTATCTTTGATAAAGTTTAATTTGTAAATTAAGTACAATAAAAGGTTAACAAGTATAATAATAATATACTATAACTATTGTAACAGTACACTGTAATAAATGTTGTGATGAGTAAAAAGTTTGTTGTTAGTAAGATCTTAACAACCTAAGCATACGAAAATCGAGAACATGGATAAAAGGCTCTCTGTAATTCTTTTTAAGCAGCAACAACAGCATTTTAGCCAACAATGAGAATCTTAATATGAAAAGGGGAAAAAAGAATTATTCTTTTCAGATGTTGAGAGTAAAATCTTGTAAGTGTTAAAAAAAACAAAAAAACAAATCGCGATGAATTTTGTTATTTAGCCGATGAAATCCTTATGATTGCGCGCCCCCCTCGCATGTGTGCGCGTCTGTGTGGAGAACGACAGCTTCTCTTGATCGTACACGCTTGAATACAACACAAATATTTTGGCACTAAAACATCCAAGAAATTCTTTGGCTTACGATGTTTTCTCTAGGATCAGTGCCATGTCTTAGTAGATAAGGAGAATTTAAAATATATAAGAAAAAAGTATCTGAAAAAAGCCAAATGAAAAACATCTCAAGGGAGATAACCTTTGAGTAATTGTAACAATGGCGAATGAACCAGATGAAGAAATGAGTTTTTGCAGCAGAGATTTACAAAGATATCAAGTCATTTGCAAGATCAGAAGGGCAGAACCGAAAACAAGGCATGATTGGGGATTTAATTGGCCGTTTTTAGTGAAGCCGCTCTCTGATAAGATTGTTTTCTGTTAAGCCTTACAAATAATAAAACGAGACAAAATAGAAAACCTGATTTTATGGAATTACGACGAACAATCGTCTTTTTTATATGATAGTACGAGAGTGCCAAGTTTACATATAGTGAGCTTGCTAAAGTATTTCATACTATTTTCAACTCCAGTATACACACTGAAATAACATTACATTAAACTTAAATATAGATAGAGATAGGAAATGCGTTGAATTTGCAAGCAGAGAGGATATGTCTGTCTTGAAAGTCAGTACTCGAAATCATGCCGTTTTTTTACTTAGTCGTAAACTTTGACCTCTGGTACCAGTGTCACTTCTTTCTTCTTTATTTCAAATCTGGCATAAGGCAAAATAAGAGGCAGTTGGAATAGAAAGATTATTCTATTGTATATAACTGCTTGAAGAGTAATTAAGCGCCTACGGAATTATACCGATTATCCTCACCGAAATTCTTCCAGTTTATAGCAATCATAACGAGAATTCACGTTCAATTTTTTTTTATTCCTTTCCAAAAGTAACAAAATGAACGTAAGTTCTCCTTTTGAACGATAAATAAAAATAATTGTACACTTTGACAGCGTGTTTTTCTCTTAGACAACTACATCGTAATTTAGTACACTGTAGATGCTTCTATTGTAGGTCATTCACGTTTTTATTCTTTGGGGTTTGTTTTCATTGAAAGGACACCTTTTTCGTTCGTAGGTGTTGGTTTCCATTGAAAATCCTTTTTTGTTCATTGGAGTTTGTTTCAATTGAAAAAAAAATCGTTTTTTTATCCTTGGGGGTTTGTTTCCATTGAAATAGATGCTTTTTGACATTTGAATTTGTTTCTGTTGAAAGAGTCTTTTTTCATCAACTGGAGTTCGTTTCCATTTAAAAGCTCATTTTTCATTTACTGGAATTTGTTTCCATTGAAAGGCGTTATTTTTTTTCGACATTTGAATTGGTTTCCATTGAAAGGCACTTTTTTGTTTTGTTTTTCTTTCATTGAAATGTATTTTTAGTGAAATGCTGCTGATTCGTAATGGCTGAAAAAAATGGAAAGTAACTTAAGTGATTTGTCAGAGAGTGAACCAGAAGATTCTGCGTGATGGAGAAACCTCAGGAGAATCTTGTTCAGTTCACCAAAGTGATGATTCTTCTTCTCCAGAGGATCGAGGCAATTGCATTCTCAATGAGCAGCAATGGCGCAAAATAAAATATCTTTAGGTTTGTCACACTGCCTTCTGCACATGCGCACTTATAGTTGGTACTGTTGTGGTCATGTGATCGAAGTTCAAGTTTGATCACGCCAGTTTTCTTGCTTCTGTTACAGGGTAAACATGGCCGCTCTGCTAGCAGTGTGTGCCGAGGAGGAACAAAGAGCAGTTATCTAAATTAAATATCCATTATTCCGCCTTTACACCCTTTCCTTTCAGCCGTGCTCCAGATGTCAAATCAATATCAATGAAAACTCTACATCAGATTTTCTAGATTGATAAAGAACCCTTGGAAAAATTGCCGACCAAACTGCTTTAATAATTTGGGAAGATTTATAAATTGCAGAATTACGATTTTTTTTAATTATAAATTCTTCAAGATGTGTCGGGATAATATCTAATATGATATTTTATGCTCATTTCTTGTTAATACTTTTACGAGAACATAGGCAAACACACACATTCTGCATAGCAGTGTTGAATACTTTAAATTTAAACTTAGTTCCAAATTCCAACCATTTAAAAAAAATAGAAATAAAATAAAATCCCTTACGATGTTTGCATTCGAAATTCTCCAAGAGCAGTGATCTGAATCTACAGACAACATGCTACCTTATCGATGGTAATTCGCCGGTTTACCATTGTCATTTCTCAAGCTTGCTGAATTTTCTCCTCAGTAGTGGAGCTAGTCCGACCGCTTATAAACTTCTCGGTCCATTCATACACACTTCTACGTTGTAATGCACTGTTAGAGTCCCAGCTATGGTCAAATGGTCACCCCCCCCCACACACACACAAAAAAACAAATTACTAGAAAAGTATAAAAATATTGATGAGGTAGCAAGTTCTCTGCAGATTCAGATCACTGCTCTCTGTACATCCTTGCTGCAAACTGCTGGAGGAGCGCTCATGTTTACACTGTAACAGCAGCAATAAAACTGTCGTGATCAGCTCTAACTTCAGTCACGTCACTGCAATAGTACCAACTATACGCACGCGTGACCAGAAGGTAGTGTCACAAACCTAAAGATAATTTTTGACTTACCCTCGTACATATATATATATTTTCTGCTCATTTCTCGTTAGTAATTTTACGAAAACGCGCCCCACCACACAGGAACAAACACATTCTGTATAGGAGTGTTGCATACTTGAAATTTAAATTTAATTCCAGATTTAAACCATTTAAAAAAAAATAAAAATAAAATAAAATCCCTTACGATGTTTGCATTCGAAATTCTCCAAGAGCAGTGATCTGAATCTGCAGACAACATGCTACCTTATCGATGGTAATTCGCCGGTTCACCATTGCCATCTCTCAAGCTTTGCTGAATCTTCTCTTCAGTAGTGGAGGTTGACGGGCGTCCTGCTCCTTCTTCGTGCTTCACGCTAGTCCGACTACTTATAAACTTCTCGGTCCACTCATAAACACTTCTATGTAGTTGTGCACTGTCGACGTATTGTGTTATAAGCTTCCGATGAATTTCAGCCTCTGACACACCTTCCGACCAGAGAAATCGGATCACTGCTCTTTGTTCTTCCTTAGTGCTCACTAATAACTGGGCGGCCATATTTAAAACTGCGTGAAAACTAGCGCGATCAAGCTCAAACTTCAATCACGTGACCACGTGACTAACTATAAGCGTACATGAGCAGAAGGCAATGTGACAAATTTAATGTTATAGCGAAAGCCACGTATTTATCAGTAAGTCGTCACTGATTGACTTCTAACGTATTTTAATCATTGTTATTTTAGTTAAAGAATTAGTGAATATCTTTTTATGATTGGTAAATCTTACTTATAAAACGCAGATTGTGTGTGTGTGTGTGTCTGTACGTTCATATATTGGACTGGATTTCCTACATTTTTCAACCGATTTCAACAAAACTTCACAGGACTACGTAAAATTACCTTGCAGTGGTTCTGACAGCGCCAAAAATTGGAAAAACACAATTGTTTTTGCACGAAATCAATTTGAAAACATGATTAAGAGGCATCGCGAGAATGAAAGGGGGACAACTCATATTGAGTTATACTTATTATAAAACCCAGGTTTTTTTTTGTTTTTTTTTTGTGTGTGTGTGTTCGTTTATATATGGAATCGGATTTCCTACATTTTTCAACTGATTTCAACAAAACTTCATATTTTTGTTTTGGCAGGTAGTGTTTCTTATTGTTTTGCACACTTTTTTCTTTATTTTTACATTCAGAATGCTTTAAAAATTCCATTTACAAGACAATTGTTTATAATAAAATTCTATTCAATCGGTAGACTCATAACGATTGAAAACAATGTTTTTGTTTGAGTTTGGGTTTTACCAATTCGTAAAAAAAAAAAAAAAAAAAAAAAACTAATTAAGACATGCGTGTTCGTCAACCTTAAACAATAATCTTTGTCAATTTTATTTTTCAGTCTTTATGATGGTCGATACTTGATCTATCTCTTACTGTTACATCCCCGGGCAACGCCGGGCTCTACTGCTAGTATTACATAAAATTATCGGGGAAATATAGCGGATGCTTTGAAAATAATCAATCCATCAGTTATTCTGCAGAATTCCCGTGGAATATAAAACCACAGCTTCACCACGCTATATCCACAACCACACTACTCTAATTGTTGCTGCTGTGGTTTCTGTATCAAGTAAGTTTACCACAGTATGGATTTGCGAGCACTAGAATGTGTGTGTGTTTTTTTTTTGTTTTTTTTTTTTTGTTTATTTTAATCAACAGTTTTAATGAACAGATCGATCGTGAAATCTTCGATGATTTAAGATTTTACAATATTTTTTTTTCCTGTCGGTCGTTTGCACTGTATCCCAGGGGATCGATTTTCTTTGTATCGTTTCATAGTTCATCATTCAAACCCCGAGTTTTCTTCAGCCGCGATGAATGGTGGCATTCTCACTGAGGTCCCATACTTTGCACGTCCATTGGGTCTCAATTTCACCCAGGAAGTACTTGACTCATGTCTTATCTTTACAAAAGTCAGATTGGATCAAAAATAGAGAACTGCTTCCATATCTAGACAGGAGTTGCTCAGTCTCCACTTTCCAGCTTCATAGAGTTTAAAATCATTTTTTTATGTGCCATGTCGTTTCAGGACATAGGCTATCATGACTTTCCACCTCCCTCTATCCCTTGCAGCTCTCAGCAGGTTCCTTCCCTCTGCTTCCCCCCACCAGACCACGTTCTGTCATCCACCTGCTCAAGCTCGCCTGGTATGGCATGGACTGCTTTCCCTTGTCTCTCTTTCCCTCTATTTGAACTCTGAGTATCATATTCTCTAGGTCCGATGTTAAGTATAAGCCTCCTCCATCTTTGCAACCTCTCTAAGACCTCATCATCGCTCACATGTTCGATCCATGATATCCTTAGCATCCTTCTGTGGAACCACTTCTCTGTCACCTCGAGTCTCTTCCTCATCCTTGAGGAAATCGGGATTTATTTTCCACTCTGGAGCCTTTTTTAATCCTGTAGCTAATATATCCATGGCAAATTTTCATATAAGCTCCATTCTTTTTTTTTTCTTTTTCTGTTAGGACAAGACATGTCACTTCCACAGAGGTGAATCACCATCATTTCCTCTGTGCCCCAGAAAGAAGAGAGTTCAGTGCTGCTGAGCGGTCTCTGACTGCGCGCGCTTTCTGTCGAACTCTCTGCGTTAGCAGAGAGGAACCCGGACGAGGCTTTGCCGAAGGGCAAGGTTTCGTCCGGGGAGGTAGACAGGGCCTGAACCCGTCTAGGCGGGTTCAAATGCTATATTTTGGCCGAGTCTACGGTCTCGGGGAAACCCACATTAAATCCGGCCTTGTGCCACATTCAATCCTCGTGGGTGGATCGATAAATACCCAGAAAGAAGAAAGTTGCATACAAACATCTTTTCTCCAAGAACTACCATTTTGTAGAACAGACTCCCACGTGGGTGCTTCCATGGACACTTTAATCTTAACTTCTTTCAAGTTAAGAGGCAACCGTTACCTGTCTTTTTATCGTTATAATCTTCACCTCGTCTTTCATTCATATCATTCACCTCATTTATCATTACAATTTTAGCAGTAACTTTCTACCTTGAGTGACTCTTGAAGTTTTTAAATTTTAGTTTTTAAAAAAGGTTACCAAAAGACAATTTATTTTCACTTAAAAGTCAGTTGGGCTTTTATTTACTTAACTTTTATATACTTAACTTTTGAGTAACGGGATTTAAAGATTTAGATAAAAGAACCTAAAATATCTTGTAAAACAAATCAATGCAACAGTAGATTTTTAGAGAGAGTGGAAATTCGAATAAAAGGACTTCAAAGTCTTGTAATTCCTTAGATGAAGTATTGTCAGTATTCATTTTTCCAAGTAATTCTTCTATCTTATAAAAATAACTTGCTATTTATCGTAAAACTCTGCTCTTCGACATAGCCTCGTCTGGGTATCCTCTCTGCTTGGAGGCAGAGAGTTTGACCAGGGCAACTGGAAAAGATTCCAGCGAGTCAAAGTGGTAAGAAGCTGTTTGAGTGGAACTTCCTTCTTACCAATGGAATAAGTTTCTAGGGATAAATCAAACGGTGGCCGGAAAATTCGATAACTATGAAGAAAATACAAGAACGTATCTAACTTAGATAAATCGATTTTATTTGCCTGAAAACAATAAAGTATAGTAATTAATATATGTCTATATCTCTGAGATGAGTTATTATGATTACTTACATTATTCAGACTGCTGTCCTCATCTTCATTGCCACATTCACAACGGTTCGGCTCTTGTACGCTCCGGCCTTCTTCAGGTGATTAGAATTTCCAACTGAACCCTTTATTTCGTACCCCGGGGTAGATTGTTCTAGTTCCACGTACCATGCCTCTTCAACTTTAACTTAACTCTCCAAGTTTGGTTCATCACTGCTGTAGCCTGGTATTGAACACACAACTCTTTGGGTCTAGTCACTGGATCTAACTAGCATTATGTATAAGCATGAAACACTTTCGCCGCTGAATGATGACTTCAATGTCCAGTGTTTTATATTTATATATATATATATATATATATATATATAAGGTTGGTGCAAAAATAATGTCGTTTTCTCACATAGTAACATATGTGAGAAAATGACATTGTTATTGCACCAACCTAACCTAATATATATATATATATATATATATATATATATATATATATATATGTAAAGAAGAAAAGAATATATATTATTAAGAAGAAAAGGAGAAAGAATAGTATTTAAAAATTTGATTAAAGAAATTCCTTTTCGAATGAAAGGAATTTCGCAAAAGTGGTAAAGAAAAGGGGGATTGGGTTTATACTTTGAAGATTTGCACATCAGCACTGACAAAAAAAAATGAAAAAATCTTGAATTATTCTGGATCCAGTTCTCTCACATTCTCACTTGGATGGATAACTTTGAATTAGAAACAGATGAGTTTTGTGTGTGTGTGTGTGTGTGTTTTTGTGCTCAGCGTTTACAACGTCTTTTATTACCCAAAAAATAGCATGGAAGCGAACGTTTCCATTATAGTTTATTGTATCTCTTTAGTTTTAGAGATTCTTTGGGCGATTTCCTAAACAGGACCCGATATCATCTTCTTTTATATGACGGGCCACTTCAGAACGTGGGTTATTACGGCTCTCCACAATTTCCTCGCCTTTCTTATTCTTCGTAACGTTTGTCTTTTTACCATCATTCACAACACCCCCGTTCCGACATCAATTCACACAAGGTTGCCAGGAAATTGGTGCGCTTCCTCTCTTTTGTATCTATATATACTGTGAGTGTCAAATTCTCCAAGCCTTCCTTCTCATTATATGTCTAATAAATTTCAACTCTGTCTTTATGATTCTTAGTGTAATTGTCCTTTTCCTTTCCATATTCCGTAAAATTTCTTAGTTGTGATCCGTCCATGGAATTCTCAACATTCTTCTGAAGAACCACACTTCTGTTGCTTTTAGTTTTCTTTTCATGAAGAGCTTGTCCAGCATTCACTGCCATACAAGATATTACAACAGTTCGCTTTTCTTTGTTTCTAACGAAATTTTTTTGTTACTTGGGATTCTACTTATCTTTTAGAATTTTTATTTTGCTGCCCCTTCAGATTTCAGTGCCACATTTTCCATCGTCTGTTAAAACACTCTCCAGATATTTAAATTTTCTTACTTGCTTTGATTTTGGAACATTCAGTTCCTAGTTTGCATCTTGGGCTGTTTCCTTTCTTCGCGTTCCTAGCGACTCTAAAGGAACCCCATAAAATAGCGTTTCCACTCCCATGCTTCACAGTTGGGATGGTAATTTTAACAAAGTGCACTGACTTCTTTTTCTATCCACGCGTAACCTTGCTGATGTATCCTAAAAGTTAAATTTTGCTGACTACATCCTAAAAGTTAATATTTTTGTTAAGTCTAATCATATGATTGTAGTCAAGTAATCATTCGACTGATCCAAAAATTTCTATTTATTTTCTTTAATAGTGACATTTTTTGTTGTAAACCATGTGTGAAATCATGATATTTGCGACGGATTTACCAGCATCTTTAACATCGTCCTGGATATCCTTTTTTGCCTCTTTTTGGGTTGACTGAATCTTCCTTTGTCATTTTAATTTTCCCTCAGGTTGAAATAATCTATGGATAACACAATCTTGAAAAGGGTTGATTGGGCCCAATTTAATTCCATTTTTGAACGATATCAAAGACTGTGTTATGTAAGACTGCTTAGTAATTCTAACCTAGCATTCCCTGGTCTTATGAGCCTCAATCTGTTTCTATTTCAAGTTCTCAGAGTGCTCTTTGTTTTTCGTAAACATTTATTAAATTTTTAAATCATTAACTTGTTGAGCATTACTATACGCAGGATGTAAGAATGGCTACAATTTAGTTGTTGTAATGAGTTCATTGACCGCTAAGTTCACTTTTTATCTGGAGATTAAATACTTATGGAAATCTTTATCGTCCATTGTTACGGTATAAAAACGATATAAAGCGATGTTTTCATCATTATATAAGTGATGTCTTCTTTTTTATATAAAGCGATGTGTTCATCCTTATATAAAGTGACGAGTTCATCATTATATAAAGCGATGTGTTCATCATTATATAAAGTGATGTGTTCATCATTATATAAAGCGATGTGTTCTTCCTTATATAAGGCGATGTGTTCATCATTATATAAAGCGATGTGTTAATCATTATGCTTAACTGTTGAGTTTGCGACTTATTTCTTATATCATGTACTATGTTCTTTTTTTCTCCAAATTTAATACTACTGTAAAAGTTCCTATCTTTATTTAGTCTGACTAAATAACTGTATTCCAGGGATCAATCAGCTGATCCAAAACCTTTTTAGGCAATGCTAAATAAACCATTTATATGTTTCCTTGTGTATGTATTTTTTATCTGCAACCTTTCTGTGAAACCCTTGTTGCGTCAATATTCTCCAATCTGTTCCAGCATACTTTAGATCTGTCTGTATGTCATTTAATGTTTAATGACATGTTGACTGAAACTCCCTTGTGATTTTAGCTACCCCCACGTGTAGAGGTTTTCCTTGGCTGACCTCCTGATCTTGCAAACACCGTTACAATACTCATTTCTACATTTAAGAAATATAGATAAGACATTGAAATGGGACAGATGAAACCAGTTAGGAATTTTATTACATCCTGGATTTATAAGCTTCACTCACTTTCTTTTACAAGTCCTGAAATTGCTTTTTTGGTTTTTGTAATGATTTTTAAAAAGCTTAATGAATGTTTCATTTGTAAGTTACATTTACATAGGACTTCTAAAGTGTTTTCAGTCCTGGGTATGACGATAAACTACACCCGCGTCCTGGTTAAAGCGATAAACGGCATCCGCTTCCTGGGTAATAAGATAAATTACATCCGCGTGCTGGGTATGACGATAAAATATATCTGCGTCCTGGGTATGACGATAAACTATATCCGCATTTTGGGTATGGCGATAAACTACATCCGTATCCTGGGTATGACGATAAACTACATCCGCATCCTGGGTAAGACGATAAACTATATCCGCTTCCTAGGTAATAAACTACACCCGCGTCCTGAGTATGACAATAAACTACACCCGCGTCCTGGGTATGACAATAAACTACACCCGCGTCCTGGGTATGATAATAAACTACACCCGCGTCCTGGGTATGACGATAAACTACACCCGCGTCCTGGGTAAAGCGATAAACGGCATCCGCTTCCTGGGTAATAAGATAAATTACACCCGCGTCCTGGGTATGACGATAAACTACGTCCAACAGCAAGGCCTTTTCTGATCAGGAGGTTTTGAGGAGCATGGTACCACCTCTTAATTGCTGGTGTTCCCAAGTACACCTGACCCGGGGTAGTAGCACCTGTTACGGTCCCAGCTATGGGTAAATAGTTAACCCCCAAACTGGAGTCAAAATACTATGAAAGTGTAAAAATAGGTTTTAATACCAAAAATACTTTGTAAAATTTTTTTTACCAGAAATACATTTTTACCAGTAATACATTTTTGAAAAAAAATATTATCAGCAATGCAAATTTTGTCGGCATTAAATAACCCGTTGAGGTTGATATACCGTAAAACAAACCAAACCAAAGTGTTATTGAGCATTAGAATACATAGTGGATGTCAGAAGCGTTGAATTTTACTTGCAGTTGTGTCTTCATTGACTGCTAAATTTATTTTTTCGTCTTGGGATCGAATATTTATGGAAATCTTATTACTGTTAATTGCAGAAATGAAATAGTAATATTAGCTGGTAGTACCCGTGAAAATTAAATTGCTTTGTTATTTAAATTCTCTGATGAATCATAGTTGTTAAGCTAATGATTGACTAAGCACCTTGCAAATTCTCTGACTATGATATACCATTGTAAATTATCATTGCATCGTTAAATATTTAAGCTTAACAGCTTTCACAAAATATTGCAATAACAATTATAAGTAAGAATGCAGGTCTTTATTTAAAGAAGTAAGGGGGTACAAATGAAAAATTATGAAATTGATGTTTTTCTCTTCATGTCAATGAAGCAAATATAAAAATAAAATAATAATATTAATTCTTTCTTACTCATCATTTCATCAATTAGACTGTGTTTTTTTTAACTAATTGAGTAGATAAATGCCATAAATCATATGAGGAATGATTATGCAGAAAGAATAAAGAACGCAATCCAGGGGCTCAATATTTATTGTATAATTACATGCTATATTTATATATAATCTTTAATCACCTGAAGAACGCCAGTGCGTACAACGGCCGAAACGTCATGAATATGGCAATAAAGACGAGGACAACAGTCTCAATGATGTGAATAGTGTAATTTTTTTTTATCCCGCATTCTTATTATTAGTATGAACGTTATCATTCGTGGTTGCACGTGTTTGAGTAGACATATTTTTTCTTATCTTAAAGAGTAAAATTAATGTCAAGATCAAGAAATCCTACTAAAGAAAAGATTGTACTTTTTGATGGAAATGGAACATGTATACGATTTTTCAATCTAGGAAATCAATTCTATAGCTAAATCGGACCGTTACCAATTAGATCACAGGAGACCGTCCGGGAGTCACATTTTTCTTTAATAGGACTAGCCTGGTTGATATTAATTTCACTGTTTAATAAAATATAAAACAAGGATATCAACTCAAAAACGCGTACCTACTAAAAAAAAAATAATGTTTATATTAATAACGTCTCATACATTTTTTTTTTCAAAACGTCAAATCACCCACACTTCTACCTTTCCCATTTTCCCATCACTAAAATCGCTGTTGAAAGAGCTGAAATTTCAGACCCTAGATATAATAAAACAGCTTGTGCAAGAGAATTGTGCAGATTGTTATGATACGTTATCAAACCTTATATCTTTTATGACCTTTTGTTTAAAAAATGCAGTTGCATGTTCTTCCTTTAAATAAATAAATAAATAAATATATATATATATTAGGTTGGTGCAAAAATAATTTCGTTTTCTCACATAGTAACATATGTTAAAAAACGAAATTATTTTTGCACCAACCTAATATATATATACAGCATCAATTTCTGACTTTTCTCTTCAACTTAGTTTTAATTCCATTGCGTCTTACATTCTAAGCATAATAGTGTTTAGATATCTAGTGTTTGATCTGAGACCAGTAAAGTCAAACCTGTATCTTCTGAAAATTGCGTATGGTACACTGAAAAAAAAAATCGGTATTTGTTTTAACCTTGAAATGTCTTTTCATCGTCACACTTAGATGTGATTTGGGATTTTGGAAGGATTTGCTAAAGTGTTTTCTTTTCGACGCAATCGTACATTTGTCGTCTTTACAAAAGAAAGAGTCCCTTAGTGTGCGTATTTTTAGCAAGAAAAGTGAAGATATATATTACGTTGTTAATAAGAAATTAAACGGAATATTCTTCCTTCACAATATATTTCCTTACCAAGGAGGCTCTTCGCCGAATGTTTGAAGCGAAATGTAATAGTGTTTTGCACCGAAGGCCAATGAAATAAACACTTTTAATTCGCGTGATCTGTTTACAACAGAAACGAATCTGAGCCGGAAAACTCAAGTACATTGTTATAGATTTCCTTGTAAAAAGGCTACCTTGGTGCTAGTGAGGACAATTTGAGAAGTACAATTTTGAAATATGGCTTTCTCGATTCTTCTAAGGTTGCGCGCGCTTACGAAAAACAGTTGTAAAAAATATCAATTAATTTGGAAACAAAAAAAAAAAAAAAACTTTTTCAACCAATGCTCGTATATCTCTCCTGTTGTTTGCCTGAGGCAGTGGATACCAAACTTTTTTTTTCTCTGGGTCGCATTTTCGGAATAAAAATATGCTCGCGCCTCGTCAAATTTTATGTGATAAAAAGTACATTTCAAAAAAAAAAAAAAAAAAAAAAAAAAGAAAGAAAAAAGTGAGAGAGTAAAAGGGAGATAACCTCGGATTCGAAGTCAGAACATCATCATTGATAACTCTCTCACCCCAAATAGTGGTCCCTATTTACTATAGTGTTAATACTTGATATAATGCAAAAATATCCCGGTCTATAATTATTTAAAAATATGACGGTCTATAATTATTTATAAATATTTATACTTGGACTCATGAACGGATTTACAAGTAATCCATAATAATATTTTAAATTTTGAAATCATATTTATTTTTGGCATGAGAATTCTTTGAAACTGTTTCTAAATTCTTGATAGTGTTTTGCACCGAAGGCCGAAGAAATAAACACTTTTAATTCGCGTGATCTGTTTACAACAGAAACGAATCTGAGACGGAAAACTCCAGCACATTGTTATAGATTTGTTTGCCTTGCAAAACGCTTTGCATAAAAGGCCTAGTGCTGATGAGAACAATTTGAGAAGTACAATTTTGAAATATGGCTTTCTCGACACTTCTTTTAAGGTAGCGCCTGTGTACGAAAAACAGTTGTAAAAAAGTAGCAATTAATTTGGAGAAAAAAAAAAACATTTTTAGTCGATTCTCGTATAACTCTCCAGTTGTTTGTCTAAGGGAACGAAAGGTTTGCCTGTCACCGAAAAAAAGAACATCAATAAGACAAATGGAAATCTTTTATTTCGTCTTATCTCATATATAAATAAATATTTACTCTTTTCTGTATTTTGGAGAGATGAACTGGGAAATGTTTATCAGCTCTGAGAACCGAATCAATAAACTAAATTCAATTTTTTTATCAATTCTGCACTCTACCTTGGGAAAGGCATGAGTTCACTCATCTACCCTATAGTCTTTACAAAATTTTCTGATGGTTGTACCCCCAATGGTTGACGCAATCAAATCTGTGATTTTTCCCTTGATTATTGTTCAATATAATCCATGTTGAGCCAAATAACTCTCTTTATCTAAAAACACAGTGTGGCTACCATGCGAACCAATACTATTTAGGGCTATGGCTTGGAAAGGAGCTGGGCATCGCCTTGTATTTCCGCTTTCCTCCATAGACAGCCCTGTCTTGTAATTAGAATTCATGCAAATTTAAATGTCGACGCATTTCAAAGGAACCTAAATTTATATTATTCATTTGTCCGAACTTTTTACTTGGGCAAGTTGAATTCGCATTAGTCATCAGACCCTATCGGTTGGCGCTACATAATCACAAACGAAGACCTTTTACCAAATAAGGAAACAATCGCTTGAACACTTTCAACAGCGTAGAAACAACATAATTTGTTACTACTTCCATTAGAAGAGAAAATTATAATATCGGCTCACACTCCTCCCCAGTCTTTTGAACAGGAATAGAGGTTCATCCCTTGTTTCCTGTTTAGGATTGGTTTCCACTTCCTTCTAAAATCTATACTTCTAACGTCCCAGCCTGACCTCTGAACTGTTATCCATTAATTATTTTTTCTCCTTTCCCAATAGGAGTAGATAGGTTCGCCTATCGTCCTGTTCACACTCGTTCTGGTCTTTAGGACAGGAGTAGAGGTTCATCCTTTGTTTCTTGTTTAGGATTGGGTTTCCGGTTACTTCTAAAAGTCTACTTCAACTCTATACTCCTACGCTTTTGCCTTCCTACGCTAATACCCCCCACGCACAATAACCCTCTGCCTTGAGTGGCTCTTGGGTTTTGTATTGCGTGAACATTTCTAAAAAAAATAATGTTGTAGCGTAATGGATATCGGCTCGGAATATGAAATTTCATTCGAAATCGAATTCCAGTTGGGTTCGTTACATTCACCTACACGCAAATACCCTTGAAGAAAGACATGAATCCATCTCTTTCCCTCCCAACTATGGGTTGAATAACAGGACAGACTGGGTCCTATAGCCTTGGCTGGCAGACAGTCTACCGCAGAAAGAAACAGCAGCCTAGTGTGGGAACATCATTTGCCTAGTCAGTCATGAATCGAATGAGGTATGATCACCCAATAGTGTACCATATATAGTACTTGATTGTTAACTTTTCCATACTACCAAAATCAAATATATTTAAAAGAAACTGCTATCAATATTAGAAAGAGTGATAACAGCGCTCTTCAGAAGTGTAATTTTTGAAAAATTGGGTTGTATATTAATATTTTTGATTTATCATTTAAATTAGGTTCCTCGAATAGTTTCGGCCAGCATGGCCATCATCAGGAGAAATAAAATATTGCTTGTTAGTAACAGTGAAGTACAAGGGTGAATTACTGTCTCTGAAGAAATAAACTTTGCCTGTAATTTTAATTTGTCTTTTATCGTTAATTCATGGACAGTCCTTGTATTGGTCAAAAGGTCTTTTCAAGTTCTTTTAGGGAGAGGCTGGGAGATCCATAAGCCTCAAATTTACCTCCTCAGTCGTTCCGGCAGCTTTATTTGTTGATGGGAAGCGGATGTGTGTTATGTCTGTGTTATCTTCTAGTTTTTTGGGAGTGTGTGTGATGTGTGTATGTGTATATATTTGTGTGATTATGTGTATGTTGGACGTCTGTCTAGTGTGGTTGAGTGATATGGGTGTGCGGTTGATCTATGGGATTATATATTAATTCTATCTGTGTTATTTGTCTGTTTTTAAGTTCGGTCGGACAAAATGATTTGAAGAACAAAATCCATTTGTCTTCATGTCTCGCTAGTATTTTCCTAAGTTTCTCTTTTGTGTCTATTTCTATTCTTTCAATAATAATGAATTTTGCATGTCTATTAAAACGTCATGTTTTTCTAGGCGGAAAAGATGTTCTACAGGTAATAATCTTTCGTGGGAAGCCGACGTAATCCGATTCCGATAATTATTAATTCTGTAGTGAAAGAGCCATTCCGATTTTCACACATATTGTTTCTGGCATAGTGTGTATACTAATAAGTAAATTATATTATGATTTCTACAGTTAAAGTTGATTTTTTTTGGTTGATTTTGAAAATAGTGTTAGTGACTGAGCAAAGGAAGGAATTGGTGTGTGTAGTGATATATATATATATATATATATATATATATATATATATATATATATATATATGATAATTTTGTTTTAAGAAATGTTATATATGGGATGGGTAATATAGCTTAATATCAGAGATAGAGCGCTTGTAAAAATAAAAATAGTCACAATATTCAACATTGCATAGCAGAAGTCTGTTTCATGATTGCATTCCTCAGGCCATATATATATATATATATATATATATATATATATATATATATATATATATATATATATAAACTAGCAGCATGGCCCGGCGTTGCCCTTGCTTGATTCAAAAATTGTGACTCATACATCAATCGCTATCACTTGAGTGAAAATATTTTTGCCCTTCCTTGCCTTTAAAGGAGTGTGTGTGTGTGTGCCTGTAATTTCAGACATAACTAAAAATATATCTGTAAAAGGACAATATGAATACAGAGGACGAAACGCTTCGACTAAGATAATTTTGTGTGTATATATATATATATATATATATATATATATATATATAGTACAGGTAATCGATCTGTTGCTATATAATCTCGGTGGATCCTAGTAATAATGATTATTAAAACTGATACACAAAGAGGTCGATAT
Organism: Acanthosepion lycidas; assembly: GCA_963932145.1. NCBI lineage: Eukaryota > Metazoa > Mollusca > Cephalopoda > Sepiida > Sepiidae > Acanthosepion > Acanthosepion lycidas. The sequence goes on along the minus strand of OZ010585.1, from coordinate 58,126,720 downwards.
TTTTATTTTAACAGAGAATATATATTTTTTACAGCAAAGTACGGTTTGAAATAGTCTATTCCGATGTTGAGGTAATTTTTGTTTCTTTTTTTTTGCTGTAATATATATATATATATATATATATATAACAAAGTAATGGATTTTTTTAATTACATTCACTTGCGTGCTAATACCTTTGGGAAAGGTATGAATCCTCTTCTCACCCCCACTCTCAAGTATGGGTAAATAGCAGGACAGACCGGTTTCTATGACCTTGGATGGCAACTGGTCTACTGTAGAAAGAAATGGCAACCTACTGCAGGAAAAAATCTGCCTCGTCACTCATATATCGAAAGATACATGATCGTTTAAGCGATATATATATATATATATATATATATATATATATATATATATATATATATATATTGTGTATTTAGGCAGCATTGTTTCATTGATGCATGTTTCATTAAAAGTAAATTCAATTAATTGACAACAGAAGCCATTGGTTTATACCAACGGCTTTCCATACTTAATACTTCTCGTTTTCACTCTCGCGTGGTTATGTGTGATGTCATGAGCTGCGGTGCGATTTTCGCTTCCAGCTTTTCGTATGCACGTTTTTTGTCGTTGCTTGGAAATCTTCCATGTAAACAAAAACAAACTATCATTATTCTTTTGTCCGTGTATTGTATAATATATTGTAATGTAATTGTCATCTTTGATAATGGCTTATGTAAGCCAAAAGCTTAGATAGGATTAAAAAAATGTATCAATATTGTGATTTTCTTTCTTCGTTTAATGATAATGTTATTAAGCTTATAAGGCGATATGAAAAGAATTTACATAAAATAAATAGACAAAACTTGTCTATATTATTTAATGAAATATATATATATACACACACACATACAAACACACACGCACACACACACACACACACACACACACACATATATATATATATATATATATATATATATATGTATATGTTACTATATGAATATCAGAGTTGTACTAATGGCGAGGAACAAAATGTATTTTATTAGTAGTATAAATAAGTATACACACACACACACACACACATATATATATATATAATCACAGGGTGTATGAAAAATACTTTTACAAAATTTGGGGACAAGCTCTTCCCACCAAAAGAAGGAAAAACAATCAATATAAAGATATGTCGGCAAATCCTTTTTTTTTTTTTTTTTTTTTTGAGCTATTAACTTAAAAAAAAAGAAGTTTTCGGTAGATGGCACTGTATTGCTATTTAGACTAGGTTACATTTTTCATTCGTGTACATTTGTGGCTAGTCTGTCTTTAACGTTTTACATGTGTAGTAGTGAGTTAGATGAGAAATGTTCCGTTTAACAGTGGAGGGGGGATATATATATTGTCAGCAGGCAGATATGATTTTTACGTAATGGTAATGGACGCGAAGCGGTACGGTTGTATCAGATTGCGTTTCCAGACCGAAGGCAGCCGATTCATCCAACCTTTTCTATTTGCTGAGACAGGATCCGTGACACCCCAACCTATGAAAATTGAGATTTGCTCGTATGCCTGACCACGAAGTGCTCATTCTACAGGCTATTGGAGACGATCCAAGTATCAGCAAACGTCAAGTGGCCCTAGCATGTCGTACATCTCATAGTATCGTATGGAGGGTGCTTCAAGAGCAGTTCCTGTATCTATAGCATTTGCAACATGTGAAGGGTCTTTCCCCCTTTGATTACTCACCACGGGAGAACTTTTACCGATAGTCTATTGCACAAGCTGCCGATCCATTGTATGTCTCTTCAGTCTTATTTACTGATGAGGTAACATATAGAAGAGATGGAATAACAAATTTACACAAACATTTGTCGGCGGATCGGAGCATCAGTTTACAATTAATGCGTGGGCTGGAATTGTAGCTGATTATCTGGTAGATCTATATGTTCTCCCAGAATGTCTTACAGGTACCGTCTACAGGGACTTTATTTCAAACACACTTCCAGACCTAATAAAGGAAGTACCCCTGCTAATAGAAGCATGTGGTTCATCAGTATCTGTCTATATTTCTGAGATGAGGTATTATGTACACCATTTACATTGTTCGGGCCAAAGAGTGTGAGTTAAATACCTGGTTAAGGCAGTGGAGAACTTGGAGAGGGGGATTAACAGGCGATAAATGACAACTGACATCCATTAGACATGGCACGTGGAACTAGAACAGTCTAAACCCAGCGAGCGAAATAAAGTGTTCATTTCGACATTCCAACCACCTGAAGAAGGACGGAGCGTACAACGGCCGAAACGTTGTGATAAATATGGCAGCAAGGATGAGGACGATAGTCCGAACAATATAAATAGTGTGCATGTGATTCATGCAGGATGGGGCTCCAGCACATTTTAGTTACATTGTTTGCGATGCACTGGCAGAAATCTACCATGTAAGAGGGATAGCTAGGGAAGGACTGGTGCCATGGCGTGTACATTCCCCCGGCCTCAAGACTTGGATTTTTATCTGTAGGGTCACCAAAAACAAATGGTTTATGCTGCAGACAATTAATAATGCAGAGACGTTTCATCAACATGTCATGGGGCCTACGAAACCATTGTCAGAGTAGTTGAAAGTGCCTATTATCCGACTGGTGCAGAAGCAAGCGGGGAGGTATTTTAAATATTTGTTATGAATTGCTGTATTGAGGTACAACGATAGTCTTTTGGACATATTGTATTGAGGTCGCGAACCCACCTCCAAAATTTTTGATACACCCTGTATATATATTTTTTCGGATTATTCAAGATGGACTCAGATGACTACTAATAAGCACAAAAGACAATGGTTAAAAGATTTAACATAGGAAAGAATTCCTTTAATATGTGGAAATTACCATTCTTCGCCGGATGAAGGTCACGAGACCGAATGAAACACGTGTAGCAAAATATATAGTATAAAGTATTTGAAAAAATACACATTATAATAATAAAAAAAAACGCTTGCAGCTTTTTCTCTCTTTAATATATATATATATATATATATATATATATATGTGTGTGTGTCTGTGTGTGTATATATATATATATATATATATATATATATATATAAAAGAGAGAGATGAAAGCATTTTCTAAATTACAGTCTGCTGTCGGCTATTGTCTAAAACCTTAAACACTCAAAATAATTTTAAAAGTATATTTACAGTCAACTGTCATTCATTTAATTCGAGTTAATTGGTGTTTAAAATATTAACAAATTTAATTATCATGATATGCACAAAAAAAATGCTCCTTCTATTTACGGACATGTTCACACACCCACGTGTGCGCACACATATCTGTGCTGTTTGCAATATAGAAAACCGTTATAAATTAAAGAAACGATTCTCTTGCCCCCAATATTTCCTGTGAGTGATACATTCTCCAAGTATTTTATTCCTCATAATGCGGTCCCCGGAATACACGATGTCTCTTCGTTCTGGATGTGCGGTTCGAAATGAGAAATCACGTACGCACAAATACCCTTGAGAAAGGTATGAATCCATCTGTTCTCCCCCACCTCTCTAGGTTAAATAGCAAGGAAAACTGGGCTCGTTAGACTTGGTTGGCAACCAGTCTAGGTGAATGACAACGCTGAATTCAAAATCATAACGACCAAATAACGGGTTAATCTTTGGCAAGGAATAGAACCCGAAAAACACCCCTGCCAAGATTACGATGAAGACATTGGATGTTGTCAATAGCAAAATTTAACAGATCAGATCTTTGGCACTGAACTGTAATGGTGTCATGAAAAAGCTCTTTCATACTGGACAATGGATGAGACCTAATTATTTTGAGTCAGATAGAATCTTCAAACAAATATAGTAACACTTTATATGCACCACCGAATGCATATATGCCCCACTGAATTTACATATGCATCACCGAATGTATATATGCACCATCGACTACATATATGCACCACTGAATGTACATATGCACCACTGACTGAATATATGCACCACAAAGTGCATATGTGTACCACCGAATGTATATACGCACCACCGAATTCATATATGCACCACTGACTGCATATATGTACCACCGGATGTATATATGCTCCACCGAATGGATATATGCACCACCGACTGCATATATGCCCTACTGAATGTATATACGCACCACCGAATGTATATACGCACCACTGAATGCATATAGGCACCACTGACTGCATATATGTACCACTGGATGCATATATACCCCACTGAATGCATATATGCACCATCGACTGCATATATGCCCTACTGAATACATATACGCACCACCGAATGTATATACACACCACTGAATGCATATAGGCACCACTGACTGCGTATATGCCCCACTGAATGCATATATGCACCACCTCGGATGACATAGTTCTTCCCGATTTTTAGCATCACTTTCTTTGTTGTTCTTAAAACTTCCTTGTTATTCACTTCTATTTTCCAAGGTATTATCAGCATTCCTTAGTAGAACCTTTGCAGTTGCATGTCTCTATTGATTCAAGTCTCTTCTTTATCTGTGAGACAATCACTAACATATATAAGATTATATATTATATACCAGTCCCTGTCTCTTCATACAGTGCTTGTTTTCTAGAAGTTACTATGTTTCAAACCCCAACGTCACGACATAGGTTGTATCAACGAAAGACGCTTATTTTTCTTGTTTGTTTTATTATGCGAGAGGAATAGACGTGGTAGCATCGATTCTAGCAGGTAACAGGAAGAAGATCTTCAGGAGAACACATGTCCACTCGTTGGCTTAGCATTCCGCCACGTACGGGCTAACCTTTCTAAAGAATCTGAGTGCGGAAAGCCTGACGACTCTTCTGAGATTCTTGTGGCCTCTGGCGACTTCGTGCAGTTTTGGTTCAAAACCTAGACAAAAGCAATCTTCCACCGCGTCAGAATTCTATTACCACGGGTTATTCTGACCAAGCGCTTGCCATCCTGGTTCAGACTCTGCATTCTGTAACAGCTACCCATATAGCTAAATTTCTGTGGGTGCTTTATTTTGATGTTCACAATGTTTAGCTCATACTATTTGCTGACAATCTTGCAATCTGTCTTATAATCAATAGTTCGTCCTTTATTGCTTTCTTTTACTACTTGTATGAGAATAATTTTAATTTTCTTTCGGAGTTTGCGTTCAACACAGATTCATCCGCGTATCTTATGTTTTTAAAATTGTCTGTTCTCAGTAATGGTTACGGATTAATCGACATATCCTTCAAGGTATATCAAAATAATGTTGGTCGCAGGTCACTAATTCAGCAACCAGCAAAACCTCGGATAACAGAGTCACTATAAAAAATAAAGTGTAAATATCACAGAGCCAGTCAAATTCTTACGCATCTGCTGGAGTAAACATTGAAATATAACATTGAAAATGGTTTAATCGGTAGAGCTATCCGAGAAATGCGATGTGCCCATTTTGGAGTGGTTATCGCTGCAGAAAATGGGGTTAGCATCTCGAATTCAAATTATAGACGATGGGTTTGTTTTCACTTTTGCGCAAAAAGCTTTGGGAAGGTATGAATCCTTCTCTTCTCTCCAGCTACTAATTAATACCAGAACAGACTAGTTTCTTAGTTGGTAACCTTCTTTTTCTGTGTGGCATGTCCCGTCAGGATGTGGGCGATCATGGCTCTCCACAATTCCCTGTCCTTTGTAGCTTAGTTGGTAACCTTTTTTCTGTGTGCCATGTCCCTTCAGGATGTGAGCGATCATGGCTCTCCACAATTTCCTGTCCTTTGTAGCTTAGTTGGTAACCTTCTTTTTCTATGTACCATGTCCCTTCAGGATCTGAGCGATCATGGCTCTCCACAATTTCCTGTCCTTTGTAGCTTAGTTGGTAACCTTCTTTTTCTATGTACCATGTCCCTTCAGGATGTGAGCGATCATGGCTCTCCACAATTCCCTGTCCTTTGTAGCTTAGTTGGTAACCTTTTTTTTCTTTGTGCCATGTCCCTTCAGGATGTGGGCGATCATGGCTCTCCACAATTTCCTGTCCTTTGTAGCTTAGTTGGTAACCTTCTTTTTCTTTGTGCCATGTCCCTTCAGGATGTGGGTGATCATGGCTCTCCACAATTTCCTGTCCTTTGTAGCTTTTGGAACATTTTGTCATTTTATTCCTAATCCTTGTCTTCGCAATCATTTATGAGCTTGCTGCGTCGGTTATGAACTACTATCCTCTCTCCCTCTGCTCTTCAATAGGGTCCCGAGAGTCTCCAATGTTCTAAGCTCTCTTTCCTCATTATATGCGCTAGAAATTTCAATTTCTGATGTTAAGTAGAAATGTCCTTTTTGTTTCCATTTTCTCCAAAACTACGTCGTTGTTCACATGTCCGCTCCATATTCTTATCATCCTTCTGTAGAACGACATTTACGTTGCTTCAAGTTTCTTCTTCATGAGTAGATTGTCCAGCATTCATAAGATAACCGATATTACATAACAGTTCATTACTTTTTCCTTGTTTCTGACGGAATTTTATTGTTTTTTAATACTTGGCTCAGCCTTTGGAAGGCATCTTTCGATGTCCCAATGCAGTTGGCAACCAATCTAAGAAAAGGAAAACTGTATTCACTACCGGTTGAGAATGAGGCTAGCATGTTCACCCGCTACAAACGTACTTGAAGTAGAAACGACAGCAGGACTTAACGTAGTGAGACTGCAGCCCTGTACTCTAGAAGTGGGGTTACACGACTTATATACAGGCATACATAATCTAGAAATAGGATTTTCTTATTACGGTGCCTTACGAAAATTTTTTATTTTACTCGAAAATAAAATTTAAATCCTATCATCCGTTTTTCAGTTTCAGAAGTAACAAAAAAAAATCAGCTAGGATCTTTATAGACGAGTACTAGCTCCTTAGAGGCACGGTGAAGTAATGGATAGCGGCCTGGATTGGGGAATCGGAGAGCCGTGTTCGAATTCCGGTCGAATCCATTACATTCACTTACGTACTATACCCTTGGAAAAGGCATGAATCTTCTTTTTCTCTCCCTCTCCCCACCACCTATGTGTAAATAGCAGGACAGACCGGGTTCTATAGCCTTGGATGGCAACTGGTCTACCGCAGAAAAAATGGTTAACCTACTGCGGGAAAAAAATCTGCCTCGTTAGTCATGTATCTTTCGATACATGATCGCCTAAGCGTGTATTACGCATGGCACCTGACTGACTAGCTCTTTGCGATGGGGGAATAGTTAGCGAGATAGTCTAGCAAATAAATTTTACTGTAATAATTTATATCCTCACTATTTGTCTTAAAATATTTACCTTGCACCAGTCCAAAGTTAATAAATACAAGACAAGAAAAGAGTGCAAGATAATAAGTAACTGACATGTTTTATGCATGGCCCCAGAATATAAAAAAAATATAAACATATACGCATATATAATGCACAAAAAGATGACAAAAATAAACCAAATGGCAGACATATTTACAAGCTTAATTTTAATTTGCTTAAAAACCAGCCGGTTTCGAAAATGCCTTTTATGCTTCACAAGATTTTAATTTGCTTTAATTAAACCTAGATAAAAACGGCATATAAAAATACTTTGCTTAAGCTTTAGAGGGTGAAGAAACGGTGAAGCCATGAAGTTTCTTTCGGAAATAATTAAGTAATTTTGATATTTTCCAATTTTTTAAATAAGTTATTTCTTTCTTCTTTCGAAAACTGCGCCAAACTTCAAAGTCCTATTATAAAAATTCAGAATTTATAATATAAAAGGCTCGTTTATTCTCTGTCCGTCACACATTCTCTGCTGGTACCTACGCATATGTTATATATAGTCTGTTTTGAGTGTGACTGACTTACATGCGCTTGTGCTATTTAATATACACACTAGCGCACGCATATTTGAGTGAGTAATGATATAAATATTGCCTAGAGCTACGAAAGATAAGAAGTCGTAGAGAGGAATGAAAAACATGAAATCAGAAAAGTATTCGATGTCTAAAAAATAACAGACGACAAATGTCGTCATAAGTAGAGAACATACTGTTCTTTAGTAATCGCCACTGGTTTCGTACCACCAAAATAGTTTTTATGCTAATAAAATGGTTGCGATAATGGTGGTATTAAGCATTTCCCCAAATGGTAACATTTGGCATTCATTGACCAAATAGTTGATGTTACTGCCGGTTGAAATTTCTAAAATCTTTCTCTATAAACTGATTTTTTTAAATTTATTTATTTATTTTTTTTAGAAAAATTGACATCTTAAGTTTAACGTTATATTGTAATCTGTCCGTTCTTTAGTTAAGTTCAGTTGAGTCCAGCTGCAGATTACTACTGTATGGTTTTAGACGATCGCTAAATACGGCTTTTGACGTCTCGGTATTTACCAAAGACCTCCCCACAAGTTAGGTTATTTTACATGCGGCGATTCCAAGCCCGTAGCCTCGGTAAACATCCCCAGATGAAATTGCCCTTCAGCATAGCCTCGCCTGGGTTCCTCACTGCCCGATGGCAGAGTGATCGAAAAGCTGAGTACTAGCAAACTCAGGGGTCTGGCGAACTCTGCTTTTGCTGTCTCGGTATTTACCCAAGTCCCCCCCAACAAGAAGGGATGTGGCACAAGGCCTGTTTTTTTTTTTTTTTTTTTTTACGTGGGGCGTTCCGATTTCGTAGCCTCGGGCAAAAAAATCCCCGTATATCCCATAATAACGAAGTCGGTTTTGTCTACTTTCCCAGACGAGACTCTGCCCTTCGGCATAACCTCGTCTGGTTACCTCTCCGCTTGGAGACACAGAGGTCGATAAGTAGTGTGTTTACAAACCTGGAGGTCTGGCGAACTCTCCTTTTGCTGGATCTCATCGTCCCACATTCCGTTTTCATATTTATATACATACGGGCGAGTCCACCTCGTCGCTGGTGGTATAAGAACTGTTATGACTCTTTCTAATACTCATGCAAATTTCCTTCCTAACCTTTTGTTTAGTGCAGTGTGGAAAGTTAACATCTTTATATCTTTATTTTCTCTTATAATTCAATGTACTATCCATTTCAGTTGTTTCCGCTGTTGCAAGTCTTCAAGTAAATTGTTTTTGTTATTTGGTAATGTTCTTTGAGTGTGTTTCTGTAGCGCTAGTATATATGATTTAATAAACGATTGTATTCTTTAAGATCTATAGAATTAATTCATTTGGAGCCAGTTTTAATCATTGATCTGAGAAAATGGTTGTATGTAGATGACAGTTTAGAGATTTCTGAAGGAGTTGGGCGGCATGCATGACATCCTTATGAGATTCTAGATCTGACTAGTTCGTAGGCTAATATTTAGGTTTTGTTAGCGTTGCTGGGGAAAAAATTACCCCTAGCGCAGCCTCTCCCATGTTCAATTTCCTTTTCACTTCTACTTTGTGTATGAAGAAGAAATTAGTTTAGCTCAGTTAGTCATGTTCTTTATAATAGCTATTTTATATCTATGAGGACATTCGCTTTGGTAATTGACTAGAAAATAATTTTGCACGTTGATTTTTTATGAAGTAGTAACACTGTGACTAGAAGAGATTTCTAAAACGTTAAAAAAACACCTATTTTATATCTGCGAGGACATTGATTTAAATAACATAGGCCTACATTTTTTTTTAATGGTGCATGGAATGCTTTGGCTAATTTTGAACAATTTTGGGTGCTGAATCGTAAGATAACACCGATTTTTTACTGTTTTTTTTTTTTTTTTTTTTTAATCGAGTTTACCCCCAAGCAAAGCAGTAAAGTTACTAAAACACAAGGGGTTACTGGGTTGGGAAGAATTAAAAAAAAAAAATTACTAAGTAGGTATTTTAGTCTTTTTTTTTTTTTTCTCCTCGTTGGGGACAGATAGGTTCGCATATCGTCCTGTTCACACTCTTCCCCCGTGTTTTAAACAGGAGCAGAAGTTTATCCCTTGTTTCTTGTTTAGGAACATTTTTTTCTGGAGCCAAACTCCAACTTTTTGAAGCGTTTGGTCTCATGATTTGTTTAAAGTTCTTGCAAACGCAGGGCGAAACTGGAAACTGGATTCTTGTATGTAAAAACTTAAAGAAAAGATATGCAAAAAGCAGTATAGAATTTTATTAAATAACTATTTGTTATTTTAATCATTAAATTGTTTTTAAAATAGTGGGAGTATTTTGTATATATATATATATATATATATATATATATATATATATATATATATGAATAAAATGACAATTGGAAAAAAGATATTAGATTTTGCCGACGCGTTTCGTCTTCCGACTTTTTCAAGGCAAAAATGAAATCGAAATGTTCTTGTTGTTATAGTTACATTAAAAAAATCCAAATTTAAAAAGATAGACGCTTCTGTCTAAGCCTTTTTTTCTGGTTAATG
>OZ010585.1:58057689-58097689 GCA_963932145.1 Acanthosepion lycidas | reverse complement strand
AATAAACGTTAAGATAAACATGCATTGGGGAGGTAACTGCGTCCACATATGATAATGTTTATATAAATAGGGGGAACAGGGGGTTGCAGATAAAAAGTTAAAAACAATATGGTGAAATGTCAAGAAGAAAAGATAAGAAATATGTGTGCGTGTCTTTATTTTATTTATTTATTTATTTATTTATTTCCTAAAAGTAACAGAAGCTTAGAACGAATTATTCGTGTGGGGTAGAAAGGGTGAAAACATGAGAAGAGAAAAGAATACATTTCATAGGAGTAGATATTGGGTTGGTGCAAAAATAATGTCGTTTTTTCACATAAAGTTGAACGTCAAAAAACGACATTACGTTTGCACCAACCTAATATAAGTTCGTCTATCGTTTGGTTCACATTCCACTCCGGACTTTTGAACAGGAGTAAAGGTTTATCCTTGTTTCCTGTTTCCGGTTCCTTCTAAAGTCTACTTCAACTCTATATTTCTAATGTCTCCGCCTAAACTTTGAAATTTTATTTACTATTTATTTATTTCTTTTCAATAGGCGCAGAGAGGTTCGCCTATCATCCGGTTCACAGTCCTCCACGGTCTTTTGAACAGGAGTAGAGGTTTATTCCTTGTTTCCTGTTTGGGGCTAGGTTTCCACTTCTTTCTAAAGTCTACTTTAACTATATTTCTAACGTCTCCGCCTTAACTTTGAAATTTTATTTATTATTTTTTTCCTCAATAGGGGTTGACAGGTTCGCCTATCGTCCGGTTCACAGTCCTCCCCGGTCTTTTGAACAGGAGTAGAGGTTTCTGTCCTGGTTCTTTTTCAGGGTGGGGTTTCTGATTCCTTCTAAAGGTTTCATTCTCTTTCGCTCCCAGTAGTCCCTTGCGTCTTAGTGGCATTATCCCTTTGCTTGGGGTGAATTGATTAAAAAATGTTCGGGACAGATAAAAAAATAAGGTTACTGTTACAGAAATTTAGCATTTCAGAGAAGTATTCTAAGAGGTAACGCAAAATATGACACAACAATCGAAAGGTGCATAAGGATAACAAAATTTGTCTTCCAAAACCTAAAATATATTAAGAAAAAAATTTTTTTTTGCTAGAAACAAAGGGAAAAAAAGCGCTTAACTGCTATGTAATATCAATCCTCCTAAATAGCGTTGAATACTAGAAGATTTCCTCACAAATGATGAGGAAACTTTTGGAAAGGGATGTGGTTCTACAGAAGGATACTGAGTGCATTGTGGGTACAACTCTTTTTTTAATTTTAATTATTTATTTTGTAAATGTGTGTGAAGGGCACAAAAAAGAGCGATCCTAGAACTGGAGAAAAAGTGTGGTGTAATGGATAACGAATTGGAATTTGAAATCCTAGTGTCGTGTTCGAATTCCAGTCGGGTTCGTTCTACCCAATTATGTGAAAATACTCTTGAGAAAGGTATCAGGCCATTTCTCTCCACCACCACAACACACATAAACAAACACTCACAATTCTCCCAGGTTGAATAGCAGAGTAGACTGGATCCTGTAGTCTTGATTGTCAACTAGTCTACCACAGATAGAAACGGTAGCCTACTGCAGAAAGATTTTTTTCGCCTAGTCGGTCATGAATTGAAAGAGACATGATCGCCCAAGCGTGTATCACATATGCCGCCTAACTGGTAGAACAGGTGATAACGAGTCGTTCGGGGGCTAGTAAGATTACTAGAATAGAAAATGTAAGCGTGTCCGAGAGAGATCGGAAATGAGCGATTATGTCGAAGCCGGTAAACAAGAAAAATTAGCGACGAAAACAAGAGCCTCTAGATAGTTTGAACATAGATGTATGCCTTCATTGAAGACTCAGTTGGCATACCATTGTGTTTAATCTTTTCTGAATTATTCGTTATCAGTAGAGAAAAAAAAATACTGAGCTGTTCTTCTTTACGGAAGCGAATGTTGGACGATTTCCTCAAAGACGAAGAAGAGACTCGAGGCTAAGGAAATGTACTTCTATAGAAGGATGCTAAGGATATCATGGGCCGAGCGTGTAAGCAACGATGAGGTCTTAGAGAGGTTGCAAACAAAGATGAGGCTTATACTTAATATCAGGAAGAGGCAGCTGAAGTTCCTGGGACACATAATGAGGAAAGAGGGCTTGGAGAATCTGATACTCACGGGTCGAATAGAGGGAAAGCGAGACAAGGAAAAACAACGCATGACATACCTAGCGGCCTTAAGCAAGTCGGTGATAGAACGTCTGGGGGAGGTGGCAGAAAGAAGGAACTTGTTGAGAGCTGCAAGGGATAGAGGAAGGTGGAGAGCCATGATCGCCTACGTCCTGAAAGGACACGGCACATAGAATGAAAAGAAGGAAAGGAATCTAGAAAAACAAACATTAATAATAATAATAATAATAAACAATCCTTTAAAAAAAGGTGGGGGATGAATAAAATTATCCCGCTGGTGAAGAACACAAAAAAGAGCGATCCTAGAACTGTAGAAAAAAATGTCCGTCTGTCACACTCTCTAGAATAGCCATACATTGTCCGATCGAAATCAAATTTTTGGGGGAACATGCAAACACGTAAGGGAGTACAAAGTACAGTTGGTTTTACTTGGGTGCGTATTTTTCCAAAATAATTTAATCAGCAATACTGACGCGTGTTGCAAATTAATTCTAGTTTTAGGATATTTATGAAACATTCAAAAATCGACTACTTTGAAGTAATGGATAGTGGCTGGGATTGAGGAATCGGAGAGCGGAGTTCGAGTTCCAGTCAAAGCCATTACATTCAATTACGTGCTAATACCCTCTTCATCTCCCACAACTATGGGTAAATAGTAGGACAGACAGTGGATGGCAACTGTATCTACTGCAGAAAGAAATGGCAACCTACTGCGGAAAAAAAATCTGCCTCGTCAGTCATGTATCGAAATGTACATGATCGCTTAAGCGTGTATCACACATGGCACGTAACTGAACAGCTTTTCTAAAAAATTGCTGATAAAACACCGGTTCCCGTCCGATAACCGGAGTTGAGCAACGTCGATGATTAGTATCTAAATGGTTGACCGCTTTTGAATACGAGGTGCGGTTGATATAATGGATAGTGGCTCGGAATTGCTAATCTAAGAGCCGAGTTTCAATTCCAGTTGGTTTCGTTAGATTCACTTACGCTTAAATACCATTGGGAAAGGTATGAATCCACCTCTTCTCCCCCAGATATGGGTTAATTAGTAAGACTTGTATCCCTAAATCCTTATTATTGTGAAAAAACTTTTACAATCTAAAAATATTTTCTGGCTTTAAATAATATGCATTGGGTTGATAACCCGTAGAAAACGAATCAATCAGTTAAAAAAATTGCAGAGCTTTTATTCTCCAACTTCAACAATAGAATTGATATACAGTACAAATCCTCTAAACCAAACATCCGAGATGTTCGGTATTGAGGGTACTGTTCGGATTCGAGGGAAGAAAAGGTTGCTGTGACAAGCTTAAAATTTTTATTAAGTTTTAGAGTTTAGGATACAAAAGCTATTTTGTAACGTTGATACTTTTTTTTTTTTTTTCTATCTAAAGTGTACATTGAATACAGTGTAACCCGGATATAAGAGAAACCCGGATATAAGAGTGATTTTCTCTGGTCCCAAATTAGAGCCATACTTACCTAAACAAAATAGACCAAACCCGAATATAAGAGAAACCCGGATATAAGAGACTTCGTTTCCGGTCCCGACAACTCTCTTATATCCGGGTTACACTGTACATAAATGTACAAAAAATAGAAATTAAAAAATTTGTGCTAAACAAATGTTGTAATTTGTGAAAAACTAAGACACTTTATAAAATGTTTAAATATTTATGAAATATCTTATTCAAAAACAATTACAATCTTTGAAGGAAGACAAAAATAAGGATATATAGTACAAGACCTCTAAACCGAACATCCAAGATAATTTGTATTGAGGGTACTGTTCGGATTCCAGGAAGAAAAGACTTCATATTTATGTCAATACAAAAATTCGGATTTAAAGATTAGTCCAAGTTCGAGAAAGTCCAGATCCTGCTATGTTCAGATTTGGGGATTTCTACTGTAACTAATAAGATCAGTAAAATTCCTCTCAAAAACAAAGAGCTACACATATAACATATATTCATTCAGTTATGTGCCATGTGTCATACACGCTTAGGTGATCGTGTTTCTTTTGATACATGACTGACAAGGCAGATTTTTTTCCCGCAGTAGGTTGCCATTTCTTTCTGCGGTAGACCAGTTGCCATCCAAGGCTATAGAACCCGGTCTGTCCTGTTATTTACCCATAGCTTGGAAGGGGAGGTTAGAAGAAGAGAATTGATATCTTTCCCAAGGGTATTAGCACGTAAAGGAATGTTATGGATTCGACTGGAATTCGAACTCGGCTCTCCGATTCCTCAATCAATTACTCCACCGTGGAACAGAAAAACTGAGATATTAATTATGTCTAGTATATTTAGTCTCTTGTGTTGAGTCAGGTGATGTATACGATGCTTAAACGGATAGGATTATCATGTAGATATCTTAATTGTTAAAGTTCCCACGAAGAAATGATTGAATTAACACCGGTGAGAGGACAAAAAAAAAAAAAAAAAAAAGAGGTGAAGATACTTGTGTAATGGCAAAAGGTTTTAAGAAAGCTTTATTCAACTGAGAATAAAACGTTCGCGTATAGTGTCCTTTTAGAGTCCCAGTAAACAGAAATAACCCCCCCTCTCAAAGAGGAGAGTTGCAAAACAAGGGGAGACCACTCTTGATTATTCATAACTATTTGTCAGGTTGTTTTGAATTGTTTAAAAGAGAAAGAAATTAGTACTAAAAATTTAGGTTCAGTAGTGACAGATGGGACACGAAGTACAGACGAGAAGGCGTAAGGACGAATTTAATAAGCTAAAAAAATTGCTTTCTTTTCAAATGTCTCACTACCCAAGAAGCCCTTTTTGCTCTCATTATTCACCCCACCACCCCACCCCGAATGTATGTAAATACTCGCAGTCAAAATCATAAACAAGGTAATAGTAAGAGAAGAGCTGTAACTCACCACGTTTCTGTGCATTGCTAGGATATTTTGGCTGTAAATATTTACATTTAATGCTACATAATAGCGTCCAATGATTTTCTAAAGGTGATGTCCTAAAAGGATTTATAGTTTGCATACATAAACAGAATGCATAAACAATTCTTAGGAACGACTACTACTACTACTACTACTACGACGACGACAGTCATGGCCGAGAAATTACTAGGAAGGAAAGTTATCTATTCTAATTCATAGTGGACATCATGAAATGTTGGGGGCTCTCCCCACGGATTCTTCCTTTTGTAAGCTAGAAAAGATTAACTGAATGAGGAAAACCAAAGCAGAGGTTGGAAATGAAATGGTAATATTTATAACATCAATTATGATTGTAGGATGAATTGAAAACCTGTCAACATCGATTTTTGTTTATAGATTCTACCATTACAATTTTTTTAAAAAATCATTTACTTATTCTAAAATTATTATGCATATTTTATAAAAAATTTTTTTTCTAGAATTAGCATTTTCTAATTACTTTTATTGATTCTAACATCTTAACTGTACTTTTTATTTAAAAATAAATAATTTCACCCCAAACAAGTCAAGAAAGCCACGAAGACACAAAGGGTTACTGAATGTGAAAGAATAAGAAAAAGAAAAACACTAAGAAGCGAGAACAATAAAAGAAGAATTTTTGTAACCTAGAAAAGGTTATCGAATGAGGAATAACCAAAACGGAGGTTGGAAATGAAATGGTAAACTTTATAACATCAACAAAATACAATACTCGCCAGCGGCATGAAGTAGGTAAACCACTGCTAGTGGTGGACTACTTAGACAGCATATTACCCCCACTTACAATAGAGCTCAATGTATTTATGAGTTTGGGATACGACCCATTAGTGTTCATATTGTATAACATTTCCGGAACGATTGGCAGAAGAGGAGTAGGGGGATTTTCCCGTCGGCGTAGATGCTGCGGTTGTTGCATATGTTCTGTGACGGAGGCATTCTCTCCTCCCTTGCGTTCCCCCGACCCACTGTTGCGTAACATCTGTTACGTAACGGTGGTATGACCGTCTTTGACTAGCTTAAATACGTTCTGACCAGCATAGACAAGCTATGAGCAGCTAAGACCAGCGGTCCGACTGGAAACATTCGGGTTCCCAAGTTAAAAACTGACCTTGTACCTAACTCAGTGATGGGGGTCAAGGTAAATCACACAAGCATATTCAAGCCTATTGTTTGTGGAAAGCGACGCAAACGCTAAACTGGCTCGCCCCCCCCCCGCTTAGAAAACTTTGAAGAAAGAAATATCAGAATAAAATTATTTACAGAAACCCCTTATGCCAAATGAATCCAGCAGAGGTTTTAATAAGAGTAGATAAGTTCGTCGATCGCCTAGTTCTCATTCCTTCGCCGGTCTTTTGAACAGGAGTAGAGGTTTATCCCTTTGTCTTGTTCAGGATTGGGTTTCTGGTTCCTTTTAAAGTCTTCTAGTTCTCTTCTACTACCAGTAATTCCTAGCGTCTTAGTAGCATTATCACCTTGCTTGGGGTGAATTGATTAGGAAAAACTTTTTTTTACAGATTTTCGAAAAGAAAAAGTAATTTTTTTTGTTCCCAGTAGCACCTTTTAACACCGAATAACTTGAATAAATCCATGTTTCAGAGAACAGACACCAGAACATTGAGATAGAATTAGCAGAACAGATAAGGAATTGTGAACATCAGGATTGAAAAATACATGAAAAAGAACTCAAAGACGTCTACTGTTAAAGAGCATGACTTGCAGGGAGAATCGAAATTCAAACTATTTTATGGCAAGACAAACTGATATTTGCTGTCTGACTGAAACATATAATCCTGTGTATTAGGATAAACGTTACATTTTATGAACCGGATAATGAAATAATCTCCGATAACATTCAAACCCCAAAACTACATTAACAAGAATGTTGTTGTTTCTGGTAATATCCATTTAATAGGACAATTGTTTTAATCGAAATAAGTTGCAATTTTCTTTATCTATCGTTGCTTTCTCCTATTAGTTTTGCGTTCGTTGTTTTGGGGCTTTTTCTTTCTTTCTTTTAAGTATTCATTGTAATGAAAAAGTACCCTACTCAGGTTTTACGTAATGCAAATCATTATCATATTATAATTTCTTTTAGTTCTTTAGTTAGCACGGGCATTATGCCCAGCCAATACCTCATACATAATGGATTTTTTTTTTTTAGTTTTGTTTAAAAGACAAAAAAAAAAGACTTATTATGTGAGCAATGACAAAGTTTTAGAGAAAATGGAAACAAAAATGAAACTTATAATTAACATCAAGAAGAGACAGTTGAGATTTCTGGGGCACATAATGAGGAAGGACGGCTTGTAAAATCTGATACTCACAGGACAGATGGGGGCTAGATGGACAGAGCAAAACGACGCATAACGTACATAGTGAATTTAAGTAAATGACTGGCGGGACAGCGTTTAGAAGATATAACAAAAGGACACAATTTATTAACAGCTATAAAGGATAGGAACTTGTGGAAAGCCATGATCGCTTACGCCCTGAGAGGACACGGCACATGAAGAAGAAGAGTTGAGTACTATATTATGATTATTATGATAAAAATGATCCTTCCATCTTATTATAATTCTGCTTGTCCCAACCTTAGCACGACCGTTACGTCCTGGCAATACCTCATAAATAATGGACTATTCCGTTTTGATTGACGGGAAAGGCGTATCAAATACGTTACTTGGTTTCAATGAGAAAAAGAAAGAAAGAAGTGTTTAACATCTGTTTCACTGAAACGGAAAAGTTGTCAATTCTAAATATTTTCAGTTTGTACCCCCTTACTTCTTAAAATTAACCATCAGCATTCCTATTTATGAGTGCTATTGCAATATTTTCTCAAAGCTCAAATTTTTAACAATGCGATTGGGGAACTTCTACGGCTATTTTATTTACGTAGAACTAGCGATGAGCTTGTTCAATCATTAACTTGAGAATTAAGATTCATGAGAAAATTCAAATAGGAAAACCGTAAAATTTCAAGGGTTTTTCTAGTTAATAAGAATAATAAATTATGCAAGTCATTATTTAAAGAAGTAAGAGGGTACAAATTGAAAGATTAAAAGTTGACATGATTTTCCATTTCACTAAAGCAGGTGTTGTACATATGACAACGTTATGACCTCCCTTATTCTCTCTTTTTCTCACTGAAACCAAACATCGATCCAGTCGAATCCATGACATTCGCTTACGTGCTAATACTCTTGGGAAAGGTATGAATCCTCTATTTCTCCCCCAAGCTATGGGTAAATAGCAGGACAGACCGGGTTCTATAGCCTTGGATGGCAACTGATCTACCACAGAAATAAATGGCAGCCTACTGCGGGAAAAATCTGCCTCGTCAGTCATGTATCGAAAGATACATGATCATCTATGCGTTTGTCATGCATAGCACATAACTTATTCAGGATCTTTGCTGCTAGTATAGGTTCTCGATTATTCTAATATCCTTCCCAAATATATCAATATTTCTGGGCAGTTCAAACAGATCTAGTACAAGCATTCTCCATCGTCAGTAGCCGCGAATGAAGCTCATGTGGGAGACGACCATCTTGGCTGACAAGGGTTTGGCGAGCAATCTCCCTGATTTCATACTTAAGCATAGGAGCATCCATGAATGGATCCTGATAGAAATTGCGGTGCCTTGGGATAAGAATATTGTGAAAGCAAAACAGACGAAAATAGAAAACTATCAAGAATTGGCAAAGGAAATCAGTAAAGTGTATCAAGCAGCAGTAACTCAAGCTGTCCCTATTTTTTTTTATTAACGCACTCTGTATTATTATCAGGAATCTTTTTCTCTTGCAAGACGCTTTGGGGATAACTGACATCATTGAGAGTGTGCGGGTAGCAGCGCTGTTTGGAACAGCTCATGAGCTGAGGAAAATGTTGTGCCTTTAAGCTACGGTTAGGAGCCGAAATGTGACCTTTATTACCCGACCGAAACATCTAAGAGTTTGAGAGGATCACAACTCAAGTTAAATATTATTAGGTTGGTGCAAAAATAATTTCGTTTTCTCACATAGTAACATATGTTAGAAAACGAAATTATTTTTGCACCAACCTAATATAATCATTATTATTATTATTATTATTATTGTTTAATATTAGGTTGGTGCAAAAATAATGATGTCGTTTTTTGACGTATTTTTTAACGTCAAAAAACGACATTATTACGTCATTATTTTTGCACCAACCTAATAAATATGGACTTGAAGTCGACGAGAAATGTTACCGTCACAAGCCAGATGATAAAGTATTGGAAAATAAACAAGTCAGTGTCTTGTGGGATTTCAACTTGAGACCACAAAATCAGACATAACCATCGTTTACTCAGAAACACGAAAATGCCTCCCCATCAATGTGGATGTTTCTGGTGATCGGAGTCAAAGAAATTGACAAACTTAAGATATACATCAACCTTCAAATTGTGGGACGTTCATGACTATTGTTCCAGTTATCATTGTGGCGTGGCACCAACGAAGTTAAAGTTCTACATTGAGAGAATCGGAATAAAATATAGTATTCCATCGCTTTAGAAGTCTGCGATACTTAGCTCTATATGTATTCTGCGAAAGATAATCTCTGTCTAAATACATACGACTTGATGGAGAACACCCATAATGCATAAGCGAATTAAAATAAAAACCGTGCGAACAAATAATAATCGTAATAGAAGAAGGAGAAATGTTAAATAATAGTGTAGCAAACTATTATTTTTTAGTAAAAGTATATCTCTTGGCTCCGACTTCGAGAAGGTTGACCTTGGAGATCAGATGAAAGACATAATATGAAAATTTATTTAGATTGACTGAGCTAGCGTGCGAGTGACAGACAGAGAAAGGTTTTTCAGCGAGTTGTGTCTTGACCGTGAGGCGATGTAGACGTGTCCTCTTTCGTGTCTGAAACGGCTCCCCAGTGAGGAGGGACGACCCCACTGGATAGTTAGTAAATGTCGACATTAATAAAAATAGATAGTTAACCTAAAATTATTTGTGTTGAAGTTTTCATCTCTGGATCCAAAAACATCTAGCGATCGCTGATCGAGAGAGAAGATACATTGTATTAAATTGTCGCTGTTGACCTCTTAACATGAGTGGAGGGCTATACAAAACAAACAATGGTTCCTCAAGTAGCACTTTGGTTCTGGCAAACGTTGTTGGCCAAGGAAGCGTGTTCGATCCTCACTGAATCCCCTTACTAAAACAATGGAGACCTTGTGTCGCACATAGCTCGTCTTCTTACATAAATATTTATGTGTTCGCTATAGAGGACTAATTATCTAGCTAGTTCCGTAGACCATTACTAACAAGTAAAGGAGCACTCTCGATGATGTCACATGAAGAAACTTTCCTCAGATATAATCGAAGATCATTTACTATTGATTCACCAATAAAAGGCCTAAACACCACTCAAGGTAGAGGGTTATTGAATGTGTATAAGAGCAAGGGTTGCATATTAAGAGGATATGTACGATAGATAACGCTTTACCCTAGGCTTGAAGAGGTTAAGATT
This sequence comes from Acanthosepion lycidas, assembly GCA_963932145.1. NCBI lineage: Eukaryota > Metazoa > Mollusca > Cephalopoda > Sepiida > Sepiidae > Acanthosepion > Acanthosepion lycidas. Next base: position 58,087,077 of record OZ010585.1, on the reverse strand, counting down.
GTAGTTATCTGGGAAGTATCCACTCGGGAGTTCGTTCCACACTGCAACAGTTCTTGGGAACAAGCTGTTCGTCCTACTCCTTACCAATGACTCAACTCAATTTACACGTCATGGTGGGTCCTAGCTATGAATGACTGTTGGAACCAAAGAGTTCGCCCTAGCGTAATGAGAGGCTGGCAACGTTTCATCTGTGGGGAAAGAGTTGAAGGGTAGACAATTCATCAGCCACAAGAGGCCATGCAAGTGCTTTTCAGCCCGGTTAAGGCTGGAATGTACTAATTGGGCATAGCCAGCTCAGATGTGTCAGAAATACTCTATTTTGGGTCTGATCTGGCTCTTGTAGGAGTAATATTATTAGGAGGAATCAGATTCATTCTGGAGCGGTAAAGGCAACTGAACAGTTTCTTTTTTTCAGTGTCTTTAGTGACGGATCGTATGTACGTGTTCCCTTGTTGCAGACAAGTGAGCTGTTTCCGTGTTGATGTAATCGGCCACACGTCCACCATGGGGGAATGGGATAGTTTCATCTGAAAAGACGACTACTGCAGGGAGTTCGATCTTTACATGGTATCTTACGCGCATGTCCGCGTGCAAGTTTCGTTAAAATAAATATCGTGAGGTGGAAAAGACTGTACGCACATGTATGGCCTGGTGACCTTCAATTTCCGCTGCTGTGAACGTACTTATAAGTCTTTCTAAACTTACTTTGCCTGCTGTCGACGTACTTATACGTCTAATACAACATATTTTGTGATTGTTTTTTTTTGTGTGTGTGTTTAGTGTGACATTTAGCTTGGTACAGAGTATCGTAACGAAAACCAAAATGGCGGCGCCCATGAGGAATCTTCTTCAACGTCTTTATAGTCAGTTATTTCCAGTTAATGGCAATTTTCTTTTCTTACCCGAATGGACCAGCACAGCCAGGTAACAATGCTGTAAGAATGCAGCAGTGAAAGTGCTGCGTTTTTGAAGGAAATGTAATGAAAATCTGAGTGAAAGCAGAAAGTTAAAGAAATTGAATTAAACGATCGGAAAATAGGCAAAATGGAAAAAAAAAAAAAACGAGACGAAATTTCGTATTTTTGTCTGACAGAAATTAAAGTGAAAAATCAAATCTAAGCGTGTAAAGCAATGTTCAAGAAAAGAAAAGAGAACAGGCGAAAAATATGGAAGCGCGGGTATGAGATTGGAAGGTGTGAAATTGAGAGTGAAAGATAAAGCAGGAAAGTATGAAGATGTGACGAACGGGTGAAGTTGTCCGAAAAGCTAAGAAAAGACAGACAGAAAGAAAGGTTAAAGTGATCTAATTACTTCTGCGAGAGTAACTGTAGCATCATCTTCATCATCATCGTCCAATGCTTCCTCCGACCTAGTTAATTACGTAATTCCTTCCGAAGTGACTACTTTTCCGCTGACTGGTTTAACGCCAGATGAGTTTTTTTCCGCTTTAATTGATCATCTTAGCAGTATTTTCAGCTACAAAGAAAAAATGGATCCTGTCTTGCCAATATTCCAAACCAGTACCAATACCTTATAAGCCGACAGGAAAAAAAAAATTCACCTCGGTATGCATCTTGCTCCCATTTTTATCTGCGAAAAGTCACCTATGTTATTCGATATTGAAGGTGTGTGCATGTAAACACATGCATTTACATCTCTCTCTCCCTCTCCCTCCTCCATATTCGAAAATTATGACATAAATATATTATTAAATCAATACAAAAATAGCCGTTTCGTTTCAAGAAATTTTTGTCAGAAATCTGAACATCACTGACGACGCCCTCTAGCGCTAAAGAGCGTATATTCAAAGTATATATATATATATATATATATATATATATATATATATATATATATATATATATATGTGTGTGTGTGTGTGTGTGTGTGTGTGTGTGAAAATTATAACTTAAATATGTTATAAAATCAATGTAAAAATAGACGTTTTGTTTCAACACTTCTGGTGTCTTATCAAGTGATGATATTGAATGTAGAATAAAGAGTTTTAAAAGGTTCAAATCAACCAAACACCCCTCGATATATAACAGCGTTTTCCCTATTGAAGGGTGTTTGGTTGATTTGAACCTTTTAAAACTCTTTATTCTACATTCACTTTATACGACGGCATAAGTGGTGAAACAAAATGGTTATTTTTGTAGTAATTTTATGACATTTTTATATTATAATAATTTTCGAATAAATTATATTTTCTCTACTCTATACTGAGCCCTCTTTTTAGAATGGTATTTTTGGTTATTGGAATTTATTCCGTATACACTAATCCTATACTTGGGTATATATATATATATATATATATATATATATATATATATATATATATATATATATATATGACGGGGTGATTTTATAAACAGTGTCTGCTGCTGATAATGCAATGCCCTTTAACTAGAATCGACCTCTCCTAACCACTGAAGTCTTTTGTATAGTAAAAACGTAAGAATTTCCCTCTCTCTACCGTATGAATATAGCTTGGGGTAGATTCTCTGACTGATGCTAAATTGGTCGGGTTTTGATCCAGGCTTTAAAGAATCGGATATCTTGCCACACTGATGAGCCGTGATACAGCAAAACAGTCTGTCTGTGGATGACTATATATATATATATATATGTGTGTGTGTGTGTGTTTATTTTATAAAGATTGAATAAAAAATTATTTTCCATGACATGGCTGAAAAATATCAATAAATTGTCAATAATAAACTATTATTCAGAGATCTTTCGAGCAACGCCGGGTATCTCCGCAATTATTTAATAAACGGGGTAGTTGGAATAATCGTCTCGTTGCCGTCTATCTGAAATACAAATGTGCAGCCTTATAATTTAAAGAGAAAAAAAAAAGAACAATTTTGTAATGGTGTAAATATTAAATCATGGTATCCATGAAATAATATGTTTATTTAATAAAATAAAAATATTTTTAAATAAAATAAATGTTTGATTGTTAAATAATAGTTTCAGATTTTTATTTTTTATTGGCAGCGTATTTGGTTCAGACCTTCTGAGGCTGATCTTGGGGTTAACTGGTAGACAAAATAGAGATATGGGTTTTGATTGGATTTGCCGAATGTGAGAATTTTAGTTAGTGTTTTCGAGGAGTCGAAGAATGTAGACGTGTTAATCTCGTGTGCGGGGACCTTGTTCTCCAGTGCACGGTCACCCGACTGGCTAGTTAAAAATGTACACATCATGTTAATAAAATAGATAAGTTTAAAATCCGTTTTGTTGAAGTTCTCATTTAACCTCCGAACAAACCAACTAGCGACCACCCGGCCGAGAAAAGATAGAGAAGACAACTTTGTTATGATCGCCTCAGGGCTGTCAACCAAAAGAGACCCACCCGCCACCAGCACGAGGCGGGGATCGCGGTATACAAGATTATTATTCCATGAAGCCTTTTGTAATCATTACGTTTTTCCTCCTTGTTCATCTGCTTTTTTTTTACTATCACAAAAAACAAAAATAGGATCATTATTATTGATGAAGAGGAGGCACAGTGGAATCGGAGAGCCGAGTTCGAATTCCAGTCGAATCCATTACATTCACTTACATGCTAATACTATGAATCCTCTTCTTCTCCCCCCTTCTAGCTATGGGTAAACAGCAGGACAGACGGGGTTCTATAGCCTATGATTGCAACTGGTCTACCGCAGAAAGAAATGGCAACCTACTGCGGGAAAAAAAATTGCCTCGTCAGTCATGTATCAAAAATATACCTGATCGCCTAAGCGTGTATCTCGCATGACACATAACTGATTATCGAGGAAAGCTCAAATGCTGATACTACACTATTGATAATGTTTCAAATTCGGCCGGAAATTGATTTTTTTTCTTACTCAAGTATTGTAATAAAATTATCTTAACAAAAATCCTGGTACGATATACTGTTTTAGCTGTTACATTAACAAGTAAAAATCGGATCATTATAATAGAAATTACGAGATGTGGGGCTCAACACTGAAGACTTAAGGATATTGAGTCAGCAGAAACCAAATTAGAAAGAAGAAAGAAGAGGTCGCACCAATCTATAACTTGAGGCAGCCTGACTCGAAAAATTTGAATACGCAATTTTAATTCTTAACCTTGTGTTAGTCACCCCGCATTTCCAAAAATGGATAATCCCTTGGGGTGTTTATATACCCCAATACAAAAATGCTTATAGTGTTACAGTTACGTAAAATATTGTTACAATTATAATAAATTTGTTGCATAATCATATTTTGTAAATTGTAGGTGAAACGCACCAATGTAATAATAGATAAAAGTTTTATTCATAAAATTAGCCACAATATAGAAAGATATTACATTAGATAAACTCATAATTTCAGGACTAAAAGAGTAATAATAATAATAATATAAAATTGTGTATTTGGGCAGCAACCCCCCTTGTATACATGTTTCATTAAAAACGGCTGACAAGTTACTGCAGTTCATTTTTTATTTAATTTTTCTTGTGTTCTTATAATTTTTTTTCTTTTCTGGACATAAATTATGTAGAAATTGTCCGAATTTTCTCTATGTCCGAACGCTTTCAACAAAAACAAGAAAATCAAATTATCTACAATAAAAATATTAAAACTGCTAACCTCATCGTCAACAGCAATAACTTCCCTGCAAGAACCAAATTACAGAGAATTAATATTATTTATGAAATCCCATGTCCCTTAAGGAACTGCATTCCTGATCAAACCAAATTCATAAATAATTATATTGGATATACTACAATATGCCTAACAAGAAGACTCACGTTACATCTCATTGACCATAGCTCAATTAGATCTCATTTAAATACATATTGAGACTTACCAGAATTTATCCGCAACATATTCGTTGATAATACAAATATAACAGCCTCATCTATATGTAAAAAAGTTTAAAAATAATGGAAGCATTATTAATAAAAAAGAAACAGTCAACACTCAATAATATCAACTATGAACACGGCCACAATGTGCTGATGGTGTTTGGAAAATAAAACATTCCTATAACTCTAGATACATAGATAAAACAATTCAGACTTTCCGTTAAAAGTAAAAATGAAATAATTCTTGATAATAGCTAAAAGTATAGTCGAAGGCGTTCGGATATACCTGAACATTCGGGCAATTTCTACATAGGTTATGTCCAGAAAAGAATATATATATATATATATATATATATATATATATATATATATATATATATATATATATATATATAATGAAAACTTAATTCATTAGTTACGTGGAGGTGACAGGACACCCGAGGGAGACAGGGCGACGTCTGCCTACCACGACAACTGAGCTACAACTGCGCCACACCACATTCTCCACCTTCAGTGGGTCAAGAGAGTACTGTTAGTGGGTAGAAAAAACATGTTGCCAACTGGGAATTACTTTAAAAATGTCGGGTTAACAAAACACTTCACATGACTAACGCAGGGTTACTAGACCTCGAACTATGACCGGTAAAAAATTACGAGTTTCTTTGTTATAAGTCATGTGACTGGTATAACGCTTTAAAATAATATTTCCTGTAATTTTTATTTATTTAATTTATTTATTTATTTATTTTTATTTTATTTTATTTTATTTTTTACAGCTCTACCTCCAGCAGTCAAGTCTTCCGCCCAGAGAAGACGGCATTCGTGGATTTAAAGCATCCCAAAGGCGATCGGCAAAACAGTCGCGTCCAATTTACCTCAAATCTTACACTGAGAAAGATTCGGATAAATGACGTTTACTTCCTCTAACTAATCACGTGACTGTCTCAGCCAATGAATGACCAAGGCAACATTAATATATTTTATCGCTGCCAGAGACCATAACCTCCTTCAACATTTTTGTTCCATATTATCAGATTACATTTTTTTGGACCACGAATGATGTTGGTGCTAGGAACAGTAATTTATTCATTTTTTATTTTTTTTGCCCTAAATACAAGTGTATATTGTACCTTAATTAAGTTTACTGATGGTATATCTTATACATAGATTTCATTTCATTTATTGATAAGATGTTTTAAATTTTTCTGGAAGACGAGATGGTATCGGAAAGGTTCCAGACGAAAGAAAATATATATTTGACTTTTTCTTCTTCTTTTATATGCCGTGTACTTCAGGACGTAGGCGACCATGGCCTTTCACTCTTTCCTGTTCTTTGTAGGTCTTAATAAGTTTGTCACATGTTTTTAATGAAACTTGTACAAAAGAAGCATTTCTGCATAAATGTGCAATTATATATATATATATATATATATATATATATATATATATATATATATATATATATATATTAAAGAAAAACAGACCACTTTATGATTCCATTGATTGAGCTCTCAGGATTTCTTCCTCTTTGGGACTACCCATACGAATTACCAAGTTTTTCATAACTTATGTATATATATATATATATATATATATATATATATATATATATATATATATTTGGTTGGATTGATATGAGTTTGTGACCCTGGGTTTCACGCTTTTGCGATCGTCAGACAAAAACAGGGTTTGTCTGACGATCACAAACAGGGTCACAAACTCACATCACTCCAACCAAATATGTTAGCTCTATCTCTGATATTGAGCGCTTTCTAATAAGTACCGCGAAGATAATATATAAATAATTATATATATATATATATATATATATGTATATTTTTATACACACACTTTTCACACACACACACATACACACACACATATATATATATATATATATATATATATATATATATATATATATAATTTATTCGAAAATTATAACTTAAATGTTATTGAAATTACTACAAAAATAGCCATTTTGTTTTGAACACTTCTGGTGTTTTATCAAGTGATGGTGTTGAATGTAGAATAAAGAGTTTTAAAAGGTTCAAATCGACCAAACACCCCATTGATAGGGGAAACGCTCTTACATAAGCTGCAATCAAGATACAAGTATATGAGAATCCCAAAAACTTGACAACGAACCTTAGTTATAATAATGCCTTAATGTTAGGGTTAGACTAAAATAGAAATCATTCTAACTAATTAATATTGATTTTTTATATAAAATTGAAAATTGTATATATATATATATATATATATATATATATATATATATATATATATATATAAAATATAAAATTGAAAATTAAATATATATATTAGTTAATATAAGCGTTATTTTTAGTGGTCACATGTGTCTGAGTTTCTATCGCTGTTTTTTTTTTACGTTTTTTTTAAACAGGGAAAAGAAAGTGGTTGTTATTAATTTCACAGTTTAATAAAAAAAAACAATAAGGGTGTCAACTCAAACACATGAAACTACTAAAAATGTCGTATAAAAAATATTTTTTTTAAATTCCTGTTGTTTATGTTTCAAGTACGAAATTGAAGCTAACAGAAATAAATTCGGACAAGTCCCTATGAGAAAAGAAATGCTTCCCTTAACAAATAATTCCAACTTTGTCCTGTCGGTCTGGATCCTTAACCGTACTGGAAGAAGCACAATTTGGCTTAAGAAGTGATTTCCTTGAGGTTAAAACGGGATGCAGAAAAGGGAATCCGTAGGACTCCTCAGTTTAGGCCAATTGTTATTATATTCAGGGAGGAGCAACTCAAACACGTGTGCCCACTAAAAATAACGTTTAGAGTAATCAAAGATAATATCAGGTAAAAAGCCTTTCATTTATTTATTATCTGACATTTTATTCCGTAAAAGTTATTTTAATGGATACACATATTTGAGTTGATGCTTTGTTTATTTATTAAACAGTATATTTTTTTTATTTTCATCTACCGGCCTCAATATTCAAGAATCCTTATTAGAAACATATGTGCTTTCCGATAGAGACGAAAATAAATATATAAAACATACCATCTACTGAAACACTAAATCCACGAAAATTAACAGCTAAATAATATATGTATACACACACGCACACACACACACACACACATATATATATATATCTATCTATATATATATATATATATATATTTCTCAGGTAATCAAAATGTCAATAGATAAATAATTTCCATAAATAAATTATTCCAATAAATATATTTCAGATGTTACTGAAATTTGGTCACTATTCTTTTTGAAATAGTCACCATGGTAATGTATACAGCAAACCCTATTTTTTGATTAATTGTTAAGAGTTGGAGAACAAATGTAGTAGCAACGCGATGCATGTTTAGGTTTTCACGGAGAACCTGATTGCTGAGCTCAAAACTGATAATCTGAGAGAGGTGACGCATTGTTCACCAACTTCCTTTGTTTTGATGGCGGTTGCTCGGGCGGACAGAACTCTCGTAAACTTGATATGGCATTCGATCGGCTTTAAAGCGTGACGCGGGACACGAAAGAAAACTAAACGTAATGGAATTCAAACTAAAGAATATACCCCAATTGCCCAATGAAGTATTTCGAGCGTCTCGGGAGCAAATTTTCAACGAAAAAAATTTGATGGCGGTTTTCAGTCATTGTAAAGATTGCAGAGCCGTTCTACCACAACGTTAAAAAAAAAAATAAATAAATAAAAACTTGCATGATAATTGAACACAAATCGTTAGCATTTACGGACTAATTCAGGAATATTAACTGTGCACGCATTTCTATTGACCAGTACAATTACAGCGATTAGAAAAGTTTCCGATACCATCTCGTATAACATTGTTTTAAGTTAAACTAAACTAGTGAAAGGTTTACATCAGCTCGTAATAATCGAAAAACTAATTTGTTATCCTATCAACTTGAAAAGTCCAACCAGTAAAATAACTTATAATTAAGTTTGTCAGATTTGCCAAACAAAATTTCCTGTTTAAATGATTCCAATTGATATTTTTAGTAGACGTGCAGTTCGATTTAAGGACGGGTGAATCCAAATGTTCTCAAGTACGTAACAATGAAAGTATTTATAATGTTACTGAACTTAATTTATTCTTTGAAGCTGCCTTGATTGTTAGTATTGTTGTTGCAGAAGAAAACTTCAAATAAAACATAAACATTTCTGTACACAAATATCTTTTCAATTCTTTTAGTCGATATTATTGATTACAATCGTTTTGGAATTGCCTCTAAAAACATTCCCCGTTCCAAATTTATAAACATATCCTACAGATGCATGCTGGGATTTCTTCTGAACCAATAAAAATCGACTACTCTCGGTCCCCACGCCCGCCACCGCATATTTTGTTCTTTTTTGTCTTGAAGTCAGAAACCTGTAACCCTTTTGCATGTGGACAATGACGTACCTTTCCTTTGGGAAATGTATGAATCCGTCTCTTTCACCCCCCCACCTACCGGCTATGGGCAAAATAGCAGGAGAGATTGGTTTCAAAGACAAAAACAATTTTCCCTCCGACACTATCATAGTAGTTATTCTCATTGCTATGGAAAATGATGATAAGAGCATCAAGTACCTTCTGAAATCGCACGCGCACGCGCACAAAATAAAAATTGTCACGTTGGAGAAATGGTTAGCGGCTCGGACTGAGAAATTGGAGGGCCGAGTTCGTTATATTCATATACATGCTAATACGCTTAGAAAATATTAGGTTGGTGCAAAAATAATGACGTAATAATGTCGTTTTTTGAAGTTAAAAAATACGTCAAAAAACGACGTTATTACGTCAATATTTTTGCACCAACCTAATAAATAAGAACCCGTCTCTTATCCCACTCCAGCTATGGGTAAAATAGCAAGACATGATGGGTCCTATAGCCTTGGATTACAACCAGTCTAGGAGAAGAAAACACTGAATTCAAATCGAATCGCACTATGCTAAAAGCGCGTGTCCATGGGGCTGGAGACTGCTTATGAATCCAAATTCCTACTGTTGATTTGCACATCCGAATAAATACGACCTCTGCTATGCTTGATCGGCTTTCGTCCGGATGCGGCGGGTTCGTTTGATGGAGTTAGCTCAACCGATCGGGTGAATGCCGGAACAGGTAAAGGTATGGTTAATTACTTCACAAAAAAAAAAGTGTTATAAATTTTTGTACATTTCTTCACTGATGTCATGATTTCTTTCTTTCTAACACACGCCTTTTGTTCGTTTTGGTATTTTGCTGCTCATTCTGAACAACTGAATTTGCTGTCACTTATTCGGTATCTAAGAGAGATTAAAATCTAATTAGAGCATTATATCTTAACGTTGTAAAAACAAAAAAATAATAAGGTCTCAAAAACAATGGATATTTAAGCCAAAAATCTATTTAACAATGGCAACTCCTTTTTAAATAATAAAACACCGAGCTTACTGTCTGGAATTTAAAAAAAAGAAAAACGTCCGAAACAAAAGTTGTAAAAATAATGCAATCTTTAAAAACTCAATTATCACGAATAAACAGACCTGTTAATACAAAAGAATATGAAACTCATAGATAATATCAAAACCATTTATTCAGTGTGGCGTTCATTATTTTTCAATTACTTCCTCAACACGAAAAACCTGCATAATTAATTCCTTGGCAAAATTCTCTTTCACGGAAGGCTTGGGTGCATTTCGGATAGGGAACTCTTTTTGGTGGCCTATGCCAAAATAACCCACATGACGTAGTGTCGTGGGTCCAAGTTCGGTCTGAAGCAAGGTTCGCTGAAGTACCTATGTGACTGTGAGCACCACCTTAATTCCATACATATTTGCTCTTTGAGTTGTTGCCCGTACGATCACCTGAGTTAAGCAACATCTAGCCTGGTCAGTACCTAGATGTGCGACCGCTTGGTAATACCAGATACTGTAAGCGTAGATGTGCGGATGAAGTAATGGATAACGGATCGAAATTATTAAACGGAAAGCCAGGTTCCAGTTCTATTTGGGTTCGTTATATTCATTAACGCACAAATTTCTTTGGGAAATATAGGAATCCACCTATTCTCCCCCAGATATGGGTTAATTATTAAGACTTACATCGCTAAATCATTATATCTCCAAGATAAAAAAAAAACTTCTTACAATCTAAAAACAATTTGAGGCTTTAAATAACCTTAAAAAGGGTTGGTAATCCGTAAAAAACGAATCTATCTATCTGTTTGTCTGTATAGATATAAATGTGGATATAAACCAAATAGTTAGACATTAGCAACCGTATATACGTGCGTTAGCGTGCATACACAGATAAGCGAATAAATATTTACTTAATTTAATGTCAGATCTTAACAAAACTGTGCTCAATGTAATCGGACAGAGCTATGAAGTATATATTAATAAATACACATATACCCACGTTTGTAATGCAACTTAAAGTTTCATGGTTTTCCCAAGTCGTCAGGCACGAACTGGTGAATGAAACACTTATTACAGTTGTTTGTAAAAAATACTGGGTCTCATGGGAGGAACGCTAAACTAAACGCATATTCAAAGCTCAAATTTAATAAACTTAATATATTATTGGGGTGAATATATATATATATATATATATATATATATATATATATATATATATATATATACTTTATCTATCTATCTTTGAAGTATTGGCTTTGAGTAATGGCAGAACATGGTACCACGGGATCTTGTCGTAGACATCAGCATCCACATTTTCTCTATGCTTGTGGGAAAATGAGGGTATCTTTCTTAGTTTGAGACCCCCGACATCTAAGACTGTGACCGGGGCTAGATCTTTGTCTTCAGTACTTCCTTGGCATTAACTGTTGATTTAAAGAGGTAAGGAGATGCCGTTTACATTCTGGTGTAATTAAGATCTGCTTTTCCCTCAATAGGTTACTTCGATATTTACTTCTTGTTGATCCCTGCCGCTGATTGGCTTCATTTAGGATAGCATTGCCTGTGTTTGTGATTTTCTTGACATTGTAAACTGTGCTCAAGGATACACCAAATATATTCGGAATATTTATTAGAGCCGATCTGTGCACAAAGCGATTCTAAAACCCTTCCCCGTTTATTCATCTGTAATGACATTTCTCATGATATTCTTGTAAAATAGGCACCTATTTTTAATAGTTAAAGGAATACTTTTTGCTTTGCGTTTGGTTTCGCATTATTTTGGCTGTTGGGAAATGTTGTTCTGGATTTATGAAAACCCATAAATGAACACCAACATTACTGAGAAGACACAGAGAAATGGGAGTAAATGAGTTATTTTACGGGAAAAATTACGTTAGAAAAAAAGTATTATGAGAGAAAAACTTCGTTAGTAACAAAGAAGAGAATACTGAACTGTATGTATTATCAACCCTCCTATATTCCAGGGAATGCTGGACAATCTTTTCACAGATGAAGAAGAGACTTGAAGGAACAGAAATTTGGTTCTACAGAAAGATGCTGAGAATTCCATGGACAGAAAATGTTTTACAAACAATGGAAAAATGACATCAGAAAGAGACAATTGAAATTTAAAATCAATAACTTATGAATGATTAGCAGCATGGACCGGCGTTGCCCGTGCTTGAATCAAAAATCGTACGACTCATACAGCAATCGCTATCACTTGACTTAAAATATTTTTGCCCTTCCTTGCCTTTAAAGGAGTGCCCTTTGCCGTGCTGATGTTGCTACATGCCTTACTTCTTGCCTATCTCACACTGCGAATTTTTTTCTAAGCGCTATACGAAACATTAAATCTGTTACGAAAAAAGAACTAAACAAAATGAACACAAAACGATCAGCTTTAAAAAAAGGACTCGTAACTGGAAAAACCGAATGAAAAAAGAATGTTAACAACAAATGCTTTTTCACACCCAACCCAGTTCTGCGGAATCAGAATCAACGTTGAGTTTAAGCAAGCGAATGAGCCAATTTGAGTAAAATGCCATGCAGATTTAAATTTTTCCAACGTGTGACGAATGCAGCTATCGATTTTTTTACATGCTAGTTAACATTCGTGTCAGTCAGCTGTTGGCTCTCACGCTGGCCAATAGAATCTTCCAGCCTATTCGTGGCAGCCAGCTATCGGCTCTTACTCTGGTCAGTACAAAATGGCCGCAAACTACATGAAAACTGACGTAGAAGCATGAAAAATAGACTATTTCCACTATTGATGGGCGTTGGGAAATGCAATGTCGGTCTTGGTTTTCCCGCTAACTTGGAGCATGTGCATGTAAATTTTGATACAAATCCGTCGAAAATTGCGGCCGTGCATTCGTTACGCACACACACACACACACACACACATCCTGCCTTTTATAGATATAGATATGTTCCTAAAATTTGAGCAAAATATTAAGAAACAGAAAAACTTAGAAACAAAGAAAGAGGTACTGAACTGTTATATATTACCAGTGCTTCTATATTCCAGTGAATGCTGGACAATCTCCTCGCAGATGAAGAGACTTGAAGCACCAGAAATGTGGTTCTACAGAAGTCGCTGAGAATACCATGAACCGGACCTGTGAGCAACGACGAAGTTTTAGAGAAAATGGAAACCAAAAAGACACTTATACTTAACATCAGAAACAGACAGTTGACATTTCTAGAAAACATAACGATGAAAGAGGGCTTAGTAAATTTGATACTCACAGGAGAGATTGAAGGCAAGTATGACAGAGAAAATTAGCGCATAACTTACCTAGCTAGTGGGAAAAGGTTTGGAAGAGATATAAAAAAAGACGACATTTTTAAAGAGCTACAAATGATAGTAAATTGTGGCTAACCATGATTGTCAACGTCATGAAGGGAGATGGTACATACAAAAAGAATCCTGTCTACGCTGCTATTAATCTATAGCGGGTGTGGGGGAGAAGAGAAAGATTCATAGTTTTCAAAGGCCTCCAACACAAAGGTATCAGCTAGAATTTGAACTCAGTAAAACTTCTCAAGATAAAGACCCGCTCGAGGACAGTTTATAACCAAATAAGAAATAGGAGTTTTATTAGTTTGTGGATTTAATAGATTCTGTTTGTTTTATAGTTTGTGCTTATACACATGTGCCCGTTTTAATAGTTCCTCTTTATAAATGTTTATAAAGGTTAATTTATTTGTTTCTAGTGCGTTGAAGTTTTACTGCCCAGTCTGAACAATATCCAATACCACTGTTTACCAAGAGGTTAAGGAAACTCAAAAAGATTGATTTGTAACAATATTAGGTGTATTCGGAGAATAATATGCGATTTTAGAAACAACGTTTATTCCAGAATTGCTGTATTTAAACAGTATTTAAATCAGTTAAAACAGAAAACCTAAATATCTGTGTATATTTCTGAGATGAGGTATTGTAATTATTTACACTATTTATAGTGTTCGGACTATTTTCCTCGTCTTCGTTGTCATATTCACAATGTCATCAAGGACACATGGCCCAGTGGATAAAAGCGTTGGTTGAATCCAATGACTTGATCCAAAGAGTTGTGAGTTCAGTACCTGGCTACAGCAGAGGTGAACAAAAATTGGGAGCGGGGGGTTAAGTTGATGTTATGGTCCGGTTCCTTGTACCACGCTGATAGTCCACGGTAGAACCAATAAAGAAGAACTCGAACACAGGTATGGAATAACACAGATATATTACAAACAGGAATATATACAGAGAAGTAGAAAGCGTTACTACGAACAATCAGGTTTAGTAGTAATTGTCTGAACGCGACTCTGTTTCGGACTGCCTCTGACTCGACTGACTGACTCCTGATGGACTTCTGACGGACCTCACTCCAGACTTCAGACTGAACGGTATTTAGTCACTCTCCACCCCACGAGGGCATCATGTGGCACAAGGCCGGTTTAACGTGGGATCTCTGATCCCGTGGGCTCGGCCAAAAATATGCCCTTTGAACCCGTATAAATTGGGTTCAGGGTCGGTTTACGTCCTCGAAAGAGACTCCGCCCTTCGGCGTAGCCTCGTTCGGGTTCCTCTCCGCCCGAAGGTTGAGAGTTCAACCGATCAGCCGGTCGCCCGACTTCGGACAACTCCCTGCTTCCTCTTTAGGCGCAGTATTTATTGCGTATGGAATAGCCCATTATGTTATTATGGGTAAGGTCTCATAACAGTTGATTTAAAGGGAAATAACTGATACTGAGACATCCGGAAGAGGCACGGCGCGTGGAACTAGAACAATCTACCCCGGAGGACGACATAAAGGTTTCAGTTCGAAATTCTAATCACTTGAAGAAGGCCGGTGCGTACAGCAACCGAAATGTTGTGAATATGGCAATGAAGATGAGGACAACAGTCCGAATAATGTAAATAGTGTAAATAAAAACCTTGAACATCTATACATTTCTGCCATTGAGTTGCAAAGTTAATTATGTCTTTACAATAAAACTGTAAAGGTTTGCATTCCAAGACATCTTTGAATTCTGTTTTGGCATCTTCTTTGCAACCGAATGTATTTCGGCTTAGAAAACTGTCAAGACGTTTGAAAAAATGGTAGTAAGGCGAGTGATTAAGGGCATATTGGATGTGACAAAGTATCATATCCCAAGTCGGTGAGTAGTTTTATCCTGGCAACGAGCATTGTCATGAAGCAAAATTGGACCATGTCGATTAATCAGTACCGGTCCATATTTTGTTTAACTGAATATGTATTCCATCTAGTTGTTGACACTAAACTTTGGTAGTGATGTTCTTGTTAGATTCCAGAAAAATGTAATGGATAACGCCAATCTCGGACCACCAGTCATCATAATCTTCCGATTGTGCAATTTCGGTTTTTAAAAGTACTCGGGTGTTTCATGATAAAGCTATTGCTTCGATCGTTTACGATTGCTATAAAGGATTAATTTCTCCTCATAAGCGGCTATTCGATCAAGAAATTGATTATTCGAACTTCGCAGATGCAGCATTGAACACACTTCAAGACAGTGAACTCTTTGACTTTCACTGAGTTCATGTGATAAAAATTATATAAAAAAATTCGCTCACGTCATTTTCTTAGTAATCACGTCATTTTCTCAGTAATCTTGAAAATTTAGGAAAATATATTCCGTAATCTAATGTGTTATTGAATTTTAGAAATGTTGACTTTAAGTTTATTTTAATTATAAAAAACAATTAAATAATGTCATAGTTTTATTGCATTTTTTATTTTACGATTCAGAGCAGATTTTCGGTTAATGATGTTTCTATTTGACAAAAACCAATTGATGGTTTAAATTCTCCAAGGAGTCTTGCTTTTAACTAATATAAATATTAAGAGGCTGAAATTTTAATTTCTCGAAATTTCATAACATTAAGTAAGTGGGGGTAACAGACATAAAAAAAATATAGCGGATGTAACAAAAAAATGTCCAAATCGTGTAACAGCAAAATTATTCATTTGTTAGATTAAGCTTTGAACCGTTTTTATCTTAGAAAGGATTAAAGATATCTTACTGGAATTCTCCAAGGTTTTTATAAGACTATTGGACTCTAAGCAATAAGAATGTATAACTACTCTCCAAGCTTAACAGAAGAATCGTGATGAAATCGTTCATAAACGAAAATGACATGTTTATCATTAATTAATCATAGCTAAGGATCGGAAGCTCATGAAGGATTGAAATTAAGTTCAAGTATATATACAGTAGTGAGCATAAAGATCAGAACGATGTTAAGAAAAAGTCTAAATGTGACTCTTGCATTGTAAAAATGGCGAAAAAATCTATAATAAATGGTAGTCAAGTTACGTAATGAAGATAAACTCTCGATTGGGGATATTTGAAAGACTGGGAAAATCTAAGTGTTATTCATAGTATTTTAAGAACACTTGAGGAAACTGGGTCATGTGAGGCCAAGAAACCACCTGGCAGGCCTAGGAAAACTACTGCAACGGAAGACAGATGGATTGGTAATGAATAAAAAAAGGATCGATTTGCGATAGCAACTGCTATCTCTAAAAGAGCTAATGCTAACCTTGGCATTAAATTATCAAGGCACACTATTTCCTGAAGACTTAATGAAATAAATCTGAACAGTCGAGTAGCCTCTACGAAGCCTTATATTTCTAAAAAGAATTAAATGAGTCGATTGAAATTTGTCACTGAACACGTCATATGGACAGAAGAACAGTGGGATTGTGTTCATTTCAGCGATGAGTCAAAGTTTAACCTGTTAGGTTGTGACAGGAGAAGGGTCTTTCGACGCAGTCCTAAGGAACGATATTTACCTCAGTGCACTAAAAGCAGCGTTAAATTTGGAGGAGGAAGTGTGATGGTGTTTAGCATGATTTCACCTGCTGGTACAAGACCTTTTGTTAGGCTACACGGTAAAATTAACGCAACTGTATACAAAGTGATATTGATGAAACATGTACCTAATTTGACAACTGCAATTAATCATCCAGCTGTATTTATGCAAGATAACGCGCCATGTCACACAGCGAAGTCTGTTAAGATATTTCTTTCTGAGGAGGATGTTACTGTTATGGAGTGGCCTGCTTAAAGCCCAGACATAAATCCTATTGAGAATCTTCGGAAGTTACTAAATGAAAGAGCCTAGGAAAAGAATCCAACAAACGTCAAAGAACTATGGACTAATTTGAAAGGGGAATGGGAGAAAATATCTGTTAATGAATGCAAGACATTAATTCACTCATGTAGCAAAAGATGTCAAGCTATTATTGAAAGTAAAGGCTTACACATCAAGTCCGAATGAATTATGAACGCTATTTTCATTTGGATATGATGTATCCATTATAACAGTATGATTTTGTTAATCGTTCTGATGTTTTTGATCATCTATTTTTTTCGAATGTTATATAATTATTCTTATAACTTTATCAAAATAAGTTTATTGAGCTTTATATTTTGGAATTATATAATTTACCTTTATATCCTTATTTTTTCTTAATAAAATGTTCTTTGAAGCTTTAAAATTAAAAGTTGTTTCACATTAAGACTTTTTCTTAACATCGTTCTGATCTTTATGCTCGCTACTGTATATATATTATATATATATATATATATATATATGTGTGTGTGTGTGTGTCTGTGTGTGTGTTTCTGTGTGTGTGTGTAATTCCAGGATAATTTTCCAACTTATTCAAGATGATATTCGCACTTTCATAACCTTCTAACTTTCTGTCCTGGAGTAAGAAGGTGCCTCATACATTTCATTGGACTGTCATAGATGAAACTCCTCTCTTACGTGCCAAACGTCTTATTGATCGAGTTGGATCTTTTCTAACTGATTTCTTTAGTTCTAATTTGAAATGATGATCCCTCTTCCTGCTGTGACCTCCTGATCCAGTTTTCCTCTCTACTGTTCCCTCGTTTTTAAACTTATTCACCGTTCTCTTGATGGTCCTTGAAAGGACTTTGAAGAGGGAAGCCAGAGTATGAATACTAGTACCATTACTGAAGTCCTGAATGATTTTTTCTCTCACCATTGCTCATTTGAGTAGACAGTTTGTCTGATAAAAAAACGATTTTAACTTGCTCTCTTTCTAGCTCAATAACTCAAAGGGTTTTTTCAGTGTTTCTTGCGACAAACGGTATCAAGATGGCTAACGTCTGCTCTGAAAACCCGGAAAAAGAAAAGAAACTAAGAAAGTTAAAAGCTGAGACCTAGCAGATTAATAATTTGATATATGTCTTTAAATTTTGTTATATTCACGACATTTTTGGTGTTGTACGCTCTGGCCCTCTTCTTCTTCTTCTTGCTCTCGTGGAAATTAATGTCGAATGGGTAATGGTCAACATTTATTGAATTAATCTTTTGTAAATAACTTAGCTTAAGAATTTATCTTTCCAGTTTACAAAAAAAAAAAGCCTACTCTATCCTCCTTTTGTGGTGTAATTGATATTGGCTTGGAGTTGAGAAATCGGAGAGCCGAGTTTGAATTCCAGTCGAGTTACAATAATTTACACGTTAATCCCCTTGGGAAAGGTATGAATCCATCTCCTCTCCTTCTGGCAGGACAAACTGGTTCTATAGCCTTGATTTGCAACCAATCTACCACAGAAAGAAATGGCAACATGCTACGTGGGGAAAAAAACTTCTGCCCAGTCACTCATGGATCGAAAGAGACATGATCACCCAATCGTGTATCTCGTATGGCACTTAAATGACTACCATTTTATACTCCCGCTTTTAAGAGAGCTTGGGTTTCTTTATGCAGCCGCAGCATTTGATAAATATTTTACAAATAACTTTTAGAACTGCGAGGTAATCTTTACGTAATTAAGAAGGATATTAGAATAATTAAAGGCCTATACTGGCGCAGTAAACAGCCTGCATACGTATAAAAAATGAATTCAGTAAATTTACGAAAATATAAAGGGATGTAAGACAAAGATATGTGTTCTTACCAAACTTATGCAGTGAGGCAATTCTGAGAGAATAACAATTTCTACCTGGATTCATTATTAGCGGTCACAATCTTAACAACATATGCAGATGGCACTGTTTTGATACCAGACACGGAAAGAACTCCTACTGAGCGTAATGAAGGAAAGCAGAAAGAAAGGACACAACCTCAATTGCAAGAAAGAATGAATAGTTATTAGTGAAAGAAACAGTCCAACATGAAAATTACAATTTGGAGATATTAAAATAAAGCAAACACAACAATTTAAATATCTGGAAAGTGTTTTAACAGATGACGGAAAGTGGGACAATGAAATCAAAATTCACATTGATATAGCGGAAGTAAATTTCCAAAAGCTAAGCAAAGTATTAAGAAACAGGAAAATTACGTTAAAAGCAAAGAAAAAAGTACTAAGCTGTTACGTTATATTAGTCCTCCGATGTGGCAGTGAATGCTGGGCAATCTCCTCTCAGCTAAAGAAGAAACTTGAAGCAACAGAAATGGAGTTCTACAGGAGGGTGCTGAGAATAACATGGACCGAGTATGTATGCAACGACGATGTTTTAGCGAAAATTAAAAAAAAGAACACTTATAATTCACATCACGAAAAGACAGCTGAAATTTCTATGGCATAAAATGAAGAAAGCGGGCTTAGAAAATTTGATACTTACGGGGCTGATTGAAGGCAAGACAAGAGAAAAACAACGCTCTCTTAAACCCAATTCTGCCATCCACTTACTAAACGTTGTTAGGTAGGTCATGCGTTGTTTTTCTCTGTCTTGCCTTCAATCAGCACTGTACGTATCACATTTTCTAAGCCCGCTTTCTCCCTTTTATGAAGTTACAAACAACTACAAAGAACAGGAAAGTATGGAGAGCGATGATCGCCAACGTTCCGAAGAGACACGGCGCATAGAAAAATAAAAATAAAGCTTATCTTTGCTCATGTAGCACACACGCACTCTAGCAATGCTCAGTAGGACGATTGAGCTACACCATGATCATGTAATCTACGGGTGTGGCGGCATGCTCCGAAAGTAATCCCTCCTATCTATTTTCTTGCTATAATTTCCTCCACGGAAAGTATAATATGTTCAGAGTATACGATAAAGCTCTTGAATTGAGCAAGTTTTTACCTGCAAAATACTAGTTTTCCACATAATCATGACTGTTATTTATGCAGTCTCATAACACTCTTCATTTAGTGAGTTGAAAGTTGTGTATGGTTGCCCGGTACGTGCCTTTGTCGCTGCTGCAATACCCACCGCCTAACTGTGCTCAAACCCACTGTTTCGTCTCCATAAAAATTTATTACTCTTCAATAAATGTCAGTAAGTGCGATTTATTTACATAGAGGAATTCAATGCACCATCTTTGTTTTGCACGCACTCTCATGCCAGACACTATGCACGCACTATTTTGCCAGACTTCCGCTTAGCTACTATCTGTAGGCAAAGGCAAAAATGTGGATTATTAACCAAAATAATAATCTATTACCATACCACCAACATTTACCTTTGATATCGTGGACCAATATATTTAAATAGGAAGCATTGCTTCCCGGGTGATTTTCGTCTTCCCTATTTATGCCCTCGTGTGCCTGTGTGTCTGTGTGTCTGAAAAAGAAAGAAAGAAAGAAAGAAAGAAAGAAAGAAAGAAAAGCTAGTGAGATGGAGGAAGAGAAAAAAAAAGCTAAGTTTCTGCAACAGAGATTAAACTAACCGATGTCGTTGAGTAAGTTATTCAAAGTATCTTTGTGCCCTGTTGCGGCTGCCAAAGCCGACAGTTCTCTAAGCAAAATTTATCAAATGATAACTGATTGCTTGCGGGCAGCTGTCCAATTTTGCCACTTGAACATTGCCAGGTTACATGGCCCATCCTGAAAAGGGGACGGGGGTCACAAAATTCAGAAAAATGAAATATCCGTCAAATAATTTCGTTAACCGACAAACCGAAATTCTACTGGGCATCTCGACATGGGCTTACTGCTAGGTGTGTGTATCCGTAGATTACAGTAAGTTCGATCTTCGCGAAATGACGCACACATGTGGCTTCCTGCCAAGTTAAATGTATTAAATGCACTTAATAACTCATAAGGGCCAACCATTCACTGAGATGCAAATAAAAAAATTAAAAAAAATTATTATGATTTTGACCACCGCCTGATTTTAGAAATATTTACTGGCCACGTCATCATATTCCCAGACTCCTCTTGTAGGGAGATCTGCTACGTCAAGGCCGACCAAAAGAAGCGATACAAAACTAAATTGCGCAAGATCAGATGAAAAGAAGTAGAGGAACGTGCCGCCGACCAAACGCTTTGACCACCAAGCCTCTGCAAATTTCGAAAAAGCCTAGCATAAAAAAAACTTACCATTTGCTAAGTCTGCTGTTAAGCAAAGTCGGTTCACTATATAATGAGAGAAACAAAATTTCTGACCCAAATCTATCTTGTACATCCATATGTCTAAAGTTCATCCATGCATTGAATATTTCTGCTACATCTGGTCTGGTGATTCTGCTATATATCTAGAAAATCTTGACAAAAATCCAAAGAAGAATCTGGAATTTTATCGGTCCTAACCGGGCCTCTCAGCTTCCCAGTTGCATTTCTATAAATATTTTCACGTTAACTCCTCTGAAGAGCTTTTTTATTACCTCGATTTCACGAATTTAAGCGCAGTAATAGATTGGCAGCTAGGTCTTAGAATTTCACTTCTGAAATTGCTAGTTTTAACCGTAATTTCTATGCTAATAGTTTCTTCTTGCTTGTGGAATCTCTTCCATCTTCCTGCTTTCTTGTCACAATTTTCAAAAATCTGATTCATAGCATTCTTTACGTAAGGCTAACTCACAGTGCAATTTCGGCCCAGAACTGAAGGACTATCTCAAATCTCGTCGTTCCACTGACAGCGAAGACTTTTGGTTTGGGTTTGGGTTTGGGTTTACGGTAGTTCACTGCTGTTGACTTTAGAAATGTTTGCTTCTTACGTCTGGAAGGACTTTGGCATTGCTAACTAGAGTAAGTATCAACTTTATTTATTTTATTTCCTTTGGACTTGTTATATTTTGTTTTTATTGTAAAAATAAAACAATATTTTTTGTTGTGCGAAATTTGTTAAAAATGTAATTTAGGAATCTTGGATTTGTTACTTGGAAGTTTATTTAGCATTTTTCGGTTAAAGTTAATTTACTATTCTCCACTACGAAAGGTTTTATTCTGAAAAAAAAAATACACCAATGTCAGCTTCAGTTATCTTTGCATAAACTGTATTAATGTTTCTTAAAAATGAAAAAAACTATGTTGAATTTTTACCATGCGTCTTATACTGAAATTTAACATTTTAGTTTTACTTGATTTAAAGAAATAATTTATTAATTCTATTTTTTCTAGTCTTTCCTAGTACAAAATCTTTTCCAAAAATGTTAATTTTTAATAATTTTTTATTATGTTTAATTTTTTAAACTACCAAATATTTTTTCTTTGATTCTGTTTTTACACTACAAAATTTGTATAAAAATGCTATTATTTGTTTCACTTGCTAGGCCTCTTCCAGATTCCTCAGTTATCTCCCTTTGATTCAACTCTTCAAGTTTTTGTTCACCTCTGCGGTAGCAACTCTTTGGGTCAAAGTCACTGGATCCAATCAACGATTTTAACAGGCAAAATATCCTTGAGAACAATCTACCCCGGTGGACGAAAGAAAGAATTCAGTTCGAAATTCTAATCACCTGAAGCAGTCCAGAGCATACAACGGCCTAAACGTCATGAGTGAATATGGCAACAAAGATGAGGAAAACAGTCCGAACAATGTAAATATTAAAATAATTACAATACCTCATCTCAAAAATATAGACAGATATTGTTTATAATATCTAAAAATTTCAGATTAAATTTGTTAACTTCAATTATGACATTTACCTGATAGAACAGAATACTTAATAAATAATTTTTCATTAATTTTGTTACGTTTGCTCTTATTTTGTGTCTTAACGGTAAACTAAAATTCAACTTTTTAATTTTTTTAATACATTTAAGAAAAAAAAAGATAAATTATTGTTATGGCCCAATATCCTCGCACCACAGTTATGGTTCAAGGTTAGAAACAAGGAAGAACAACACGAACACAAGAGTAGAATAACAAAGATATATTACAACAGAAATATAGTACAAGAAGTTGAAGTTGTTAGTAATGACTGTGCGTCTGGTTTAGAAAGAACTAATATTGTCTCGACTCGTTACACCATTCATTCGGTATCTAGCCACTCCCAACGAGGGTTGCATGTGGCCTGTCTAACTCCCCGGATGAAACCTTGCCCTTCGGCAAAGCTTCGTCCGGGTTCCTCTCTGCCAAAGCAGAGAGTTCAACAGTCATGACCTGGTGCTCGTTACACCTTTCATTCGGTATCTAGCCAGCCCCAACGAGGGTTGCATGTGGTACAAGGCTGAGTTTAACGTGGGTTTCCCTGGCCCGAAGGCTCTGCCAAAAAATACCCTTTGAACCCGCCTAGACGGGTTCAGGGCCTGTCTACCTCCCCGGACGAAACCTTTCTCTTCAGCAAAGCTTTGTCCGGGTTCCTCTCTGCCAAAGCAGAGAGTTCAACAGTCATGACCTGGTGCTCGTTACACCATTCATTCGGTATCTAGCCAGCCCCAACGAGGGTCGCATGTGGTACAAGGCCGAGTTTAACATGGGTTTCCCTAGCCCGTAGGCTCGGCCAAAAATATACTCTTTGAACCCGCCTAGACGGGATCAGGATCTGTCTACCTCCCTGGACGAAACCTTGGCCTTCGGCAAAGCTTTGTACGGGTTCCTCTCTGCCAAAGCAGAGAGTTCAATGACCTGGTGCTGGTTACACCATTCATTCATTATACCTCTTGAGAGTCGCAGTATTTATAGTGTCAGGAAGAGTCTATTATCGTTATAGGTAAGTTCCCATAACAATTATTCATAAAAAAATTAAAGTTTGTCATCAGTATAGTTGTTTTTATAAATATTATAGAAAAAATATTAAATTAAATTTATTTTAACAAATAATAGCATTTTTATACAAGTCGACCAAATCATAAGCAACCCCACTCCTGACGTCAATGGGATTCAAGCAATAAAAAAAAACGGATTTCCAAATATATTTTTGGATTAAAGTAACTATAAACAATTTTTATTTTATTTTATTTTTTTTCTATCCTCGGCCAGCCGCAATGATGGAGAAAGCATTAGCTTGCACCATCGTCAGTGAGACATGCTGTAAAGGACATTCCGACGCCTTCCCGCAGACCCTCCGAAGGAACACCATCGAACGAGGGCCAATAACCACTGCCATAAGAGTAAAAAAAAACTTTCAGCAAGAGAAGAATATTTAACTATTTTTTTTTTTTATCTCCGCATCCCCGGGCGACAGACCCCTGTTCAATTTTGTAATAAAATATATAATAAACAAATATAAAAAAATAACAACTTAGCTAATGCACTAGTCATACATAGAAATAAATTCAACCATAATTTTGATTTTAAAAATACTACACTCATAAAAAAAGAAAATAACCCACTCAGAAGGAAAATTCTAGAGAGTGCCGCTATAGAATATTACCCAAATATTAATCTACGCCCAGGTTTTTTCCTCATTTCACCTTTCTTAACAAAATTACTGCTCTCACAAACAAATGTATACAACAGATTCATAAAATCAAAATAAAATGGTTGAATACATCAACACAGATATAATGATAATATTCTCCACATGTGACAATTACAATTATTTTCAGTTAACAATATGAAAATAGCGTTTCTCTACATTCCAGTTGCTAGGTACATTCTGTTTTTGTTTTTATTAGTTATCTTCTTCAATTAAATTCATTTCGTATTTAGCTTTGATAAAGTCCACATTGGACGAAACGCGTCAGCAATTACTAGTTTTCCTATTGTCATTTTTATTCATAAACAAAAATATAAAATAAAAATAAATATAAAATATAAAATATAAATATAAAATATATAATAAAGTATTATATTAATAGTTATTATTAAAATAAAATATAAATTATTATTAAATTATTTTAATAAAGCCATAGTAATAAAAAATATACCACGACAAAAAGGATTAACATCCAGAGCAAAATTGATTATGTTCTTTGAATTTCTTAATCCGACTATAGCAGTGGACTACAGCAAATCCAAGCCGAAACTAAAAATCTTGGCTGCCAGTAGAACAAGATTTGAGACAAAACTCAAGTTTTGGGTGTGAGTTGCATTCTGACTTTAAATAAATAACGCCATGATTTAAAATCAATGTCAATCGTCATATTCTATCTCCTTGAAATTTGTTTTTTATTATCCTCTCTGTTTATTTTAATCTCAGTAAACCCTTGCATCCTAGTAGCTTTTAGAGTGAGATGAGGAAAAGGAATTAAAAGGGAACAGCTTCACCGTGTAACTTTTTGATAACAACCACTGACTTCCAGTGTCCCCACTGCTCCAGACTATTCGCGCCCATACTTGAGTTTCGGAGCCACCTCCGAAAAACCCGAAGGAGAGTCATGACTTAGTAAAATTTAGCATTTAAAAGGACAAATGAACAAGGCCAAAATAGAAGTATAGGAATACTGTTTGGCGTCAGCTTTCCACTTCCTCGGCCATTTCGAAATGTCATCGCGTAATTTTCCAGTATTATACTTATGACTGAAATTCCGCCAAAATTCCACCTCTGGCTAAAATTCCTCTTAGATTTGAAATTCTTCCCTGGAGAGCCAAGTGGTTCCCGTTTGAATATCGTTGAATAAAAAAAAAAAAACAACAAAAAAAACAAAACGTTATTTGCAGCTTGAGTGCTTTGCAATGCATAATGGCTCCCCACGGCCATAAATATCATTAGTTTCTTGCTAATTGACAAATTCAAAAGATAAAAAGATCCGGCATCTCGCCCACACTCTGACAAAAATTCGCCTCGTTTCTTGATATTTAAGTTTAGCGTCGTAAGGCATAAGAGTTAGTTTCTTAAGATGTTTTCGCAGCCTTTAACTCAAATTCACCTCGTCTCTTGATATTTATTAAGTTTAGCTTCCTAAACCATGAAGTTAAGCTTAATAAGACATAAGGCTTGATTTCGTATGGCTTAAGGCCGTATGGAAAGAAACGAGATAAAGAATATTGTTGTCACCAAATATATATGCATCTATATACATACATATACATTCCTATACATATATATATATATGTATATATGTGTGTGTGTGTGTGTGTGAGTAAAAAGTTTGTGTATATAAATATATATATGTATGTAATATATTATAGATATTATTATTTATATATTATATGCGCGGTACTTATTAGAAAGCGCTCAATATCAGAGATAGAGCTAACATATTTGGTTGGATTGATGTGAGTTTGTGACCCTGGGTTTCACGCTTTTGTTTGTCTGACGATCGCAAATGCGTTAAACCCAGGGTCACAAACTCACATCAATCCAACCAAATATATATATATATATATATATATATATATATATATATATATATTATGGCATTAAAGGCAAGAAATTTTTTACTATAGGCCATGATAAATTTTAAAGCAAAAACACAAACACAAGTAGACCGGTTCAACAAAAACTTTTCGTTTGGTGATACCATTCGAAATACATACGTGTCTTCTATAGCGGATCACTTGATAAATAATCTGACCTGTTCTATGAATTTTAGTGTGACAGAGCACACTCGTTATTCCATCTGAAGGTGTTGGAGACCCTGTTCATCAGGTCCGGGCGACCCGCTCTTTATAAACAAAGAGACTGTTTGCTTGGGTTTGCTGTGCTGTGTCTCTAGCATCTTTGGTGTTATAACTTTTATTATATTTTTTCCCTGTCCATTCATTCATGTCATCCGCGGCAGATGTTCTTCTCATAATTTGTTTCCCCGTTTACGGTTCTGACGAGAGGGTACGAAACCGATCGACTTGTGTTTGTGTTTTTGTTTCAAAATTTATCATAGCCTATACTAAAAAGGTTTCTTGTTTTTAATGCCATAATACGTTTTTATACCGTTAAAAAAAAACAAAAAAACACACACCCATATATATATATATATATATATATATATATATATATATATATATATATATATACACACACATACATATATATATATACTAGCAGCATGGCCCGGCGTTGCCCGTGTTTGATTCAAAAATCGTACGAATCATACAGCAATCGCTATCACTTGACTTAAAATATTTTTGCCCTTCCTTGCCTTTAAAGGAGTGCCCTTTGCCGTGCTGATGTTGCTACATGCCTTACTTCTTGTCTATCTCACACTGCGAATTTTTTCTAAGCTCTATACTAAACATTAAATCTGTTACGAAAAAAGAACTAAATAAAATGAATACAAAACGATCAGCTTTAAAAAAGGACTCGTAACTAGAAAAACCGAATGAAAAAAGAATGTTAACAATAAATACTTTTTCACACCCAACCCACTTCTGCGGAATCAGAATCAACGTTGAGTTTAAGCAAGCAAATGAGCTAATTTGAGTAAAGTGGCATGCAGATTTAAATTTTTCCCACTTGTGACGAATGCAACTATCAATTTTTTTTTTTTTTTGCATGCTAGCATGCTAGTTAACATTCGTGTCAGTCAGCTGTTGGCTCACACGCTGGCCAAAAGAATCTTCCTGTCTATTTGTGGCAGCCAGCTATAGGCTCTCACTCTGGCCAGTACAAAATGGCCGCAAACTACATGAAAACGGCCGTAAAAGCATGAAAAAATCGATTTTTTTCCACTATTGATGGGAGTTGGGAAATGCAAAGTCGGTCTTGGCCTTCCCGCTAACTTGGAGCATGTGCATGTAAATTTTGGTGCCAATCCGTCGAAAATTGCGGCCGTGCTTTCGTTACACCCACACACACACACACACGCGCGCACACGCACACACATCCTGCCTTTTATAGATAGAGATATAATATATTAACATGTGCAACGACTTCATCATAGCGCTATTCCATCTCTATTTCCATATCACTGTTGAGAAGAGATCTATTCTTTCAATCTCAGTAAACATCCTACTGACTTGAGATAAAGTATTTCTGGATGAAGTATGCGATAAAAATATAATAGGAGACGGAAGGAAGAGGGGACTATGAGGATAAGGAGGATAGATAATGATTAGCATTTAACTTGAAGAGGTGATGACTGTAGTATCCTTGGAAGTATTCACGTGG
This sequence comes from Acanthosepion lycidas, assembly GCA_963932145.1. Lineage (NCBI taxonomy): Eukaryota > Metazoa > Mollusca > Cephalopoda > Sepiida > Sepiidae > Acanthosepion > Acanthosepion lycidas. Next base: position 58,058,700 of record OZ010585.1, on the reverse strand, counting down.
GAGTCTGTTCTACAAAGTAGACATTCTGAGAGAAAATCTAAGTGGAACTTCCTCCTTACAATTGGAATACGAAGGAAATGGAGATTATTTGACTCCATGGACGTATCATGACGTATTCTCACTGTATGTAAATGCCTGATTGTGTGGTTGATTTTGTTTAGTGGCATATCAAACTTGATAGAATAATTAATGCCGAAATTTAAAGATTTTCAACACAATTTTATAGCTTCAGCTAAATATATTTTGAACGCAGTTGTATGTCTTCAGCTACTGATAGAATGTACTGCTGGTCATTTTGCTATAAAATTTATTTTTGGCAATTCTAAAATAAAATGTATTGCAGTTATTTTTAAATAAAAAAAATATATTTTTATACTTTCATAGTGTTTTATTTTTGTCTGGGGTGGGATCACTATGTGCCCATAGATATAACCCAAATAGGTGCTACCACACCAGGTCAGGGGTGAGGACCTGAAAACAAAAGCAATTAACAGGTGGTTCCACGCTCCACAAAACTTCAATCTTCCGATCAGAGGCCTTACTGCCATATGAAGATTGTTTTCATACCCAGGTAAATCTCTAAACGGGTGGAACTAAAGAATAAAGCTCTTCTCACAGTTTTGGTCTAGTGACTTCTCTGTCTGAAGAAGCGATACTCCTGCTTTGTATTCACACATCACAATATGGCCGAAACGGTATTTTCGTGCCTGAACAATGGCTGAAATGGTGCATCCGTTTCCTTAGTTTCCGGTTACAACACCTTAGGCTTCCGCTCAGTATTCTAGCAGTCGTCTGAATAGTTTCAAACTCATTTCTAACTTCAGTACAATACTCATCGGGGCTAGTTTAGGTGATCTAGTAATGGTCGGCACTATTTTTTCAGTTATCTCAAAGATACTTTTTCATTTATCTCATAGATACTTTTTATATTCTTGGACGGAATATTTAGTAGAATACTGAGCGGGGTGCTGCAGCATTCGGGTAATTTATTATCTTTTGATGCTGAGTTGG
>OZ010585.1:58017689-58055189 GCA_963932145.1 Acanthosepion lycidas | reverse complement strand
AGCAATATTTGAAGAAATATGTATGCTATCAAGGGCTTTTCTTTGAAGAGAACGAAGACGACAGTTTCATTATTCGTTAATATTAATATTAACAAATCATTACAGGTATTTCTCTCTCTTCGAAAGTTTGATTTACGAAGAGGGTGTTCACTTTAAGACGAAGGTGATCATGGTTTGCCAAAATCTGCCATCTTTTGTTGCTCTATATATTGTTTTGCTCTTTAACATACGTCTTTGTCCCTGTTCTGCTATCCATCCATACAATCGAGTTAAGCAAGTTATCGCTGTTAGCTCTTGTTTCTCTTACCTTCAGTATGTCCCGTGAGGGTTGAATTCTCCAGGTCCCCTTTCTCATCGTATGTCGCAAAAAATTCAGATGTCTCTTTCTACTTCTAGTTCCGACATTCCATAAAACTTCCCCGTTCCTCACATGGTCTGTTCATGGTATTCTTATCATTTCTCGTTAGAACCACGTCACTATCGTTTCAAATGTCCGCCGTGTTTTTTGAAGTAATTGTCCATCGTTCGACGCCATAAAGAAGATTATATATTATATAGCCTTTTATCGCGATATTTTTTTTGTTACGAAGAACATTTTCCTTTTGTTGTACTACACCATTTTTAAACCTTTACACTCCTTATTGTCCCTCATCTACTAAGAATTCATAAAAAAAAAAAAAGATGGATTACTCACTGCGTTCGCATTTTTGCTTTTACCTTTTCATGCGGTGCAATTCATAGAGGCTCAGAAAGTGAAAACGGAAAATCGAGTTCGAATTCCAGTCAAGTTCGTTATATTCGCTTTAGAAGGAAATACCTTTTGGAAACTTATGAATCTATCACTCCCCAGTAATACATTACGTATAAGAATTTCTTTATGGTTAAATCATTATTATTAAAAACAAGTATAATGTCATATTCATTACCCTAAAAAAGAATTATTCTTAGATCCCCCAAAATATGTTTCATTTTAAATAACCAACAAATAGGTTGATAAACCGTAAAAATGTCATATAAGTATTAAATTCTCTACGCCTTCTTTCCTCGTTATGCTTCGATGAAATTTCAGGTGTTTATTACTAATTGAAAGTGTAAGCTCCCTTGTTCCTATTTTCCTAACGAGTACCTCGTTATTCACATGATCGATGATATACTTAGTATTAAATATTATTGAATGTAGGGAAATAAAGTTTCCTTGACTACATCGTTAAACACGTTATCAATGATGTTCTTAGTATTAAATATGATGGGATTCAGGGAGACGAAATTTCCTTAAGACTACGTCGTTTCTCACATGATCTGTGGTATTCTTCTTATTAAATATCATGAGATGTCTGGAAACAAAATTTCTTTAAGATTACCATGTTACTTACATGGTCCATGCAATTCTTAGTATTCGTTGGTAGAGCTACGCCTATTTATATATTATTGGATGTAGGAAAACGGAGTTGATGATTAGTCACATGAAATTGTAATGTTTGCTTTTGCTCTCTCTGGTGTGCGTTAAAAATCTGGAAGAAAGGGATTGTCAGTGGTCAGGAATTAATCATATATATAACCCACGTTGTAATTAGCAGTAGCCCCACGCTACTCTACCTCTATTTTCATTGCAGATATTAAAATGTAGCACGTTCCTTCAGTTCAAATTTTCACAGCTCGGACCTGCCAGACCGTGTACCCTAAGTCGACTCATCCGTACTCCCTTCATATTCCATTAGAAATGAAGAAGTTCCACTGGGAAAGTTTCCTGTCTGTGACTGTTACGCTGCGGAACATACAACTGAAAGTGTGCTTTCCCGATAAATACAATCTTCGCCACTTTATCTATTCTATATATACCCATAATATAAACTTTTACTCTCTCCTTATACATTCTAACAACTTAATTAATTTAGTAAACCTCTAGCTTGAATGACTCTTGGGCCTTGTATTGGGTGAACAGTAATGTAATAAAACAGTTTTAGTTCTATCAACTGTCTTTTCTCGAAGGGGTGGTAGGTGGGATACATGTGTAGAAAAGTTATTGGTTGGTTGAAGTAATGATGAATTTTAATATGTAGCACCCAGTGTGGATGGAATTCATTGTTCAGTAGCAATGATTAATCGGAATAACCATTACCCGACGTGGAGGCATCGGGTGGAATTTTGAATATGATTTCGACTCGAAAGATGAAAATGAGGAATTTTTCAATCTTCTACAAACAAAAACGATCTCATGGTAATTTAACTTGAAGTGGATATATATAATGTTTCGCCTTACAGCAACAAAACAACTGCATTAGAAAGAAGAGAGAAAATTAATTCCACCTCGTCTTCCAACCTTCTTCTTCTTCTTTCAATCCATATAAATTATCCGCCCTTCCAATAAGAGCACACAATGGCGCGAAGATTATTTTGCAGCATTTTGTATCTGTGAATATGCGTTACACAAAAATTACTGTTTCAAAACAAAAACTTAAATCTTAAACTTAAAATTTGAAGTTCAGTTCTTTTCAATATCACTTGAAAACTGAACTGAACTTCAAATTTTAAGTTTAATTTAAGATTTAAGTTTTGGTTTTGAAACATCGTAATTTCTGTGTCGCGATGGAAACATATTTTTTAAAATAATTATATATATATATATATATATATATATATATATATATATATATATATATATATATATATATATATACTCAAACATGTATGCACACTAAAAATAAGGTTTATAGTGGCAGGAAATAATGTTGGATAGAAATCCATTCAAAAATACGTTGTTGCAGAGCTGTCATCTAGCGGACGGTATTGAAGTAAGATCAGGTTGTTTCCCTTGATTAGTAAGCAATGTAACAGTTGTAATCAATTGAAAAAAAAAGCTTTTGCTATTTCATTTTCTACATAGGATCAACATTAGATCTTGTAAGGGAAATTGATATAATTTTTTATTCTTTATCTGTGCTGGTCATTAAAGCAAAGGTAAAAGACAGGTGATGAAAGCTTGCTTTTCAAGGCGCGTCACAATCTTCTTATTCTGCTTTTTTCATTATTTGGTAGCTAATTAATACGTCTTTCAATCCATATCAATCTCCGTCGGTGATTTTCAACTGGTGTACCGTGAGAGGATCGTAGGTTTGACACCAGTAATTTTTAAAGGTCATTAATTAAATTATTTTCGAAAGAAGTCCAAAGAACAATAAATTTCAAATTAAAACCCCTTTAAATTGATTATACGAGTGTATCATTGTTATCTATCTAAGTAAATAAACAGCAAATTCTGTTTGTCCGTTCGTGTGTCTGAAACCCCTCTAAATCGGGCCACATTTGCTCTACATAGACATTTTTTTAAAATTACGACGATCCCGGGATTGAAAATCTCCCCTTCATCTTGTGCTTGAACATTCAGCATTGGGCTTTATGCTCGAATGATGATGGAACAATTAGAAATTCAAATTTTAAAATAACTGAAAAATATAGTGATTTTAAAAGTTTTTAATTTATATTGGGTTTAAAGTAATACAAAAAATTTGTGAATTTAAATCTTTTGCTTTAAATTCAGTTCCAAAAGTTTGTGAATTGAGGAAATCAATTTTATCTCTTCCAAATGCCAAAAAATCAGAGTTAAAGTAAGCGGTTTCGTGACGTGTGGTTTTGAAGTTCCGCAGAGTTTGTGCTGTGACACTATTTAGTTGTGGTAATTGGCTAACTAATTAACCACAGAAATTAAAAACAGGAAAGACTTAAGGAGAGAAAGAGCTATATCGAAAGATATACTGAACGACGTTAAAAAGATTTGATTTTATTTACGAAGAAAGATACTTTTCGCACGAGACAGAAAATCCGTAATAAAAAGCGAGATATGAGATTCTGTCAAAACTGATTAATGTCATGTTAAGGGAATGACGCGCCAAGAGAAAAAGAATTTAGAAAGAAAAACAAAGCCGGCCGACACATGTCATAAATAAATTTCGGCTTGAGACGACCGCGATACAGGCAGAGAGAATCGATATTAGTTATCTTTCAGAGATATTATTTAATTTTGATTCCTGGGTCCAACGAAGGGAAATTATCTGGTATGTGTTAGAATTTTGGCATGAGGAAGAAAATCGTGGAGGAAATTATTATTATTACTTTTTCAAACTGTTGACGTCAGACACAGCGTCGTCGAAAATGTGCATCTGGTGATAAGAGGATTTTAAGGCATGAGAAAAATAAAGAATTTGATTCTCACGTAAACATGGATTCCCAGTTAAAAGTTGACTTAGCGGAAGCGAGATGTCGGGTTTTGAGGAATCGGTAGAGAGACTTGACTAAGAGAATTTTGGGTGTCCCCAAAAGAAAGATGGGATAAGAATTATTTGGCAATCTGGGGTTTGTGAAAAAAATGTTTTGGCCGATGGAAAAAAGAAAAAAAAAGGATTTTGTAAACAAAATTCTGGATAATAATTTTAAGAGGGCCAGTCTAGCCACACCCACACTGCCGAGAGATCATTGGTCAAGTGGTAGCATGGGTGATATGCGGAGGTGAATGTAAAGGCGGAGAAGTTGTTAACACCCACTGAGGGGATTGGTATGAGATACCAATGTGAGAGAGGAAGTGTCTAGGAGAATAACTCTCCTCCGACCTTCCCTCACGGATGAGGGAGAAACCCCCGAAATGGAAAGTGATTAATCTTCCAAAAATGGGAAGTAATAAATTTTCCTGGCCTAAGAACAAAGGAAATTCTTGTTAGTAATCGAGAATTATCGAGGAACCCAAACCACGTCAGGCCCCACACCGGGTTTTGGTCGGTGCCCGTCTACAGGCAGTTTCAGTTGGAGTCGGGGTTCAGTTCCTGGGTGAGTCAGAGTGTTTCTTCGCAGAAGCTGACCGAGAGATTCCACGTTCTTTCGACTTAGTCTTCCTACCAAAAGCAAGTTATACTGACGAACGACGTAAGAAAAACAAAAGTGTTACAAATCCATAGAAACAGGCTGTGAGATAAACACACTCCTATATATAACAGACGGATAAAAGATAATTTGTTATTTCTCAACATATTTGAACCTCTTGAGTTTTGTTTTATTGCTTCTTTTACTTACGCTTGTGCGATATCACCTTCAACCGGCATTCAGCTTGCGCTACGGCCCGACGCCAGATTGATTTCGTCTACCTAAGATCAAAGTCGCAACGTGGGTAGGTTAGACTTGCGATCAAAGTAGTTATTACGGTAACCAGATGTTGGAAGTGAGCTGGGAACGACAAAGCTGGTATCGAACCGGGAACGACCAGATCGACCGGGACACAGGCTGGTGGCAGCGACAAGGAGTCAACCCCAAACGCTGGACGGAACCTTACAATTTCGCACCGCAACTGGGAGTTGACCACGGGCCGACAGCGCAGTGTCACATATTGTCGTCGCGACCAGAGGACGTCACATATTGGCGCTGCGACCATCAGAGGGTATCACAGTGCTTTGAAGAACTCAACTCAATTGAAGTTCCACGGAATTTGTGATTTGAAGAACTCAATTTTCGATCTGAATTGGAATTTCGACCCAAATCGGAGTTTTAACCCAAATCAGAGTTTTAACCCAAATCCGTCTTTTGCCGGAACTGGTTTTATAGCCTGAATCAGAGTTAAAGTGAGGTTTTGAAGTTTCATGGAATGAATTGTGTAATTCAAAATTATTTCTTCAAAATTATTATTGCTGTTTTCTAAGCGGGACCAGGGGTCCCTCTAATTTTCAGGGTTAGCTTATAAAGTTTGCACGGAGTGCGGCTATTAAGCTACTAATAAATAAGCGTATATTGAATATGTAAAATAATATTCAAAGTGAGCTTTTCTGACATAAACAATATTAAAAGAAATATCAAGCACGGATAGAATCAGATTTAAGAGTATGTCTGTTCTAAATTCGACCTTGAAAAGAAGATATTCTAAAAAACGCCAAGCCTAGATGTTGAATTATTATAAACAAAAAATAAACGAATATTGTTTTTTTTAAGAAATTTATTACCTTTTTATTATAAATTATAGTAAATTGTTTTGTTTGTGTTAATAAATAAATCATAAAACGTATACTCTTTTTTAAACTCTATTTTTTCACATCATAATTTAAGTGTGCCGTGGATGCTTAACTATAGATTTAAATGTGTCGTGAGATAAAAAATTAAAAAAAAAAGGTTGAAAAACATTGATCTAGGTTGATTTTATGATTTGCCGAAAACGGCAACATCGCGCATTTGTATACAATTTGATCGATGATTTAAACTGAAGTTACAACACAGTTTTCCCTGTGATGTTACTGGGACATTGTTACTTGTTACAGAACAAATCCATAACGAAATAAATAATGTACGTTAAGCACATCAATAGCACATAATCGAATATTCGGTTTTGATGGCGAGGAAAGATGAAAAAGACATAGTTCGGTTCCAATGAGAAAAAGAAAGAAAGAAAGTAAGAAAGAATGAACGAAAGAAAGAAAGAAAGGATGAAATGAAGAAAGAAAGAAGAATGAAAGAAAGAAAGAAGGGGTGATAACACTCTCATATGCTTAACATCTGCTTCAGTGAGATGGAAAACCTTGTTAGTCTGTCTATATTTCTGAGAGGAGTATTGAACTCACACTCTTAGGGTCTTGTCACTGGATCTAACCAACGCCATTATCCACTGTGCCATGTGTCCTTGAGGTTATGGCAGTGGAGAACTTTCAGAGGGAAAATTATCAGGAGATAACTGATAACTGACATCCATCAAACATGGCACGTGGAACTAGAACAGTCTACCCCAGGGATCGAAATAAAGGGTTCAGTTCGAAATTCCAACCACCTGATGAAGGCCGGAGCATACAACGGCCGAAACGTTGTGACAAATATGGCGATAAAGATGAGGACAATGGTCCGCATAATGTAAATACTGAAAACCTTGTTAATTTCGAATCTTCTCATTTGTACCCTCTTACTTCTTTAAATAATGGTTTGCATTCATATTTATGATTGTTATTGCGATATTTTGCTAAATTTTTTAAACTCAAATATTTAGCGATGCAATAGTTGGAATTTCCATGTATATTTTATAGTCGTGGGACTTGCAAGAAGCTTTCTTCAAAAGTATCAAGATTCATCAGAAAATGAAAATAGGAAAATCCTGAAATTTTTTACGGGTATTTCTAGTATTTTCCTCAATTTTCCTGATATTTGGTCTAATTAAATTAGTTTCATTTTAATGGTTGAAAAAATTAAAATAATAAAATAAAAATACGCTCTGAGTAATAAAAAAAAAGAACGGTAACCAGTCTTCATCATCATCTTCTTCTTTTCACCTTTTAAACTTCTCGTCACTGGCATGCCATCAGATAGTTACGTAGACAAGACAAGATAAGACAAGAGACTGTGAAAGAATATAACGGCTTTTTTCTTTTAATCTTTTTTTTTGTTTTGTTTTTTTGTCGCTTCTGCCTCCTTGATGTCATCCATTTATCTTCTGGGTCTCATTCTTTCATTTTAGATTCCCTCCTCTTTGCTCTTTGTCACGCGACTCTTTCTTCTTCATTTCATTTTTTTTCTGCTTGAACTCATTTTTCCTGTCTGTTTTCTTCTTCTTTATCTCATTCTTTCACTCCCTTTTCTTCTTCTACTAGTTATCGTTCATTCCCTTCTTTTTTTTTTCTTCTTCTCTTTCATTTTTTTCTTCTTGATTATATTATTTCTCTTTTTTTCTTCGTCATGATCTCATTTATATCTTTTTCTATTTTTTCTTATTCCTTTTGATCACATTATCTTTCTTCTCTTTCTCTTCATTTCATTCTTTTTTCTTCTTGTAGATCTCATTTGTGCTCGTCTTTACTTCCATAACGCTCTTCTTTTTCCTTCATTTTAATTTTGCTTTAATTTTCTTCTTGTTGACATTCTTCTTCCTCTTCTTGTTTCCTTTTTCTCTACATTTTTTTTTCATGATTTCACTCACACCCATTCTCGTATTTTCCTTCTTGATTCCAATATTTCTTTTTTTTTTCTATTTCTTTTTCTACTTCTCCTTCTTTTTCTTCTTTTTCTTTTCATTCTCATACTTCTTTTTATTTTTATTTTCCTCTTCTTTTTCTTCTTTTTCTCCTCCTCCTTCTCCCCCTTTTTGATCTACTCCTTTTTCTTTTTCTTCTTGTCTTTCTTCTTTTTCTCCTCTTTCTTTTTCTTTTTCTTCTCCTTCTTTTTCTTCTTTGCCTTCTTTTTTCTTCGTCTTCTTCTTTTTCTTTTTCTTCTCATTTCTTTTTCTTCTCATCCTACTTCTCGTTATTCTCCTCCTCCTCCTCCTTCTTCTTCTTCTTCTTTGTTATGATTTGTAGGAATGAATAGCATCAGCCATAGTTAACTAACAGGCTCCTCCTTGAAACCTTTATTTTCCTTGTTTTTCCAGTGCTCCATTCTTATCAAATATTCGCCAAATATGTGAAAACCTTTTTACGTTTATCCGATTGGTTGGCTCATAAGACAACCATTGCGTTTTGTTATGTCTTAATTATCTACCTTGCGAGAAGACATCACCTTATCTGAGCGCCATTATGCCTTGCCAGAGAGAGAATGTAAGCACTTAAGAAATGGACCACACCTGTGAGAGATATCAAGAGATTCTTATTTGCCTCACAAAATAGACATGAAATAGACATGAAGCAAGATTCCACGTGATCAGGTTCTGATTAAGTTCTATGCATTCGAGTGCAGTAAGACTCCCTAAAACTTTTATAAAGCAATGATTTTAATTTTCTAGATGTTATAACTTTTAAATAGTTTTATAACTTGAAATTATATCAATAGAACGAGATAATATTTATTTTACTTTGCAGGAAGCAAAGCAAGGAAAATTCACATTTATTGTTTTATTTTTATAATACTAGTTATAAAAATATGCTTTCTTACAATGATTGTGTTGAAAGATGTGCTAATTTGCTTCGTTATTCATTGAAAATGTTTTTTTGTTCTTAAGACAGTGGTGTCTTTAATAAATCTTATTTAAAAAAGCAATTAAAAACTTTTTCTAATTCAATAATGTCATAGATTTTTTTTTTTGGTGGGGGGTTCCATTGTTTTATTATTTTAAGTTTCGGGGTAGTTTTTCTTTCGGAAAATTAGTAGTAGTTTGAAAAAAAAATTGATAATTTACATTCTCCAAGGAGTCTTAATTTTAACTAATAAAACAAATTTTGAGACTGCATTTCTCGAAATTTTATGAAAATTAATTGGGAGATAAGATATGTAAAAAAAAAAGTTTTTGACGTTAAAAAATACGTCAAAAATGATATTATTTTTGTACCAACCTAATATATATATATATATATATATATATATATATATATATATATATATATATATATATATATATATATACTGAGAGAATTAATGAATTCATGCCTTGACGAGGGTATTAGTGCGAACTAAACACCACAGACTGGAACTTGAACTCTGCTCCTCGATTCCACTTTTCACGCTAATAACTATTATACTTCCTTTTTTTACCATTATTTTTTTATTCTTCATTTTTTTTTCTCTTTTTCAGATTTTCGGTTTTCTTCGTCTCTTCTGTTCCCCATTTTTTTCTAGCCATTTTGTTTTCTCATTCTTTAGTTGCTCTCCCTCTTCACATTTCTTCACTATTTTTTTTTCTTTCACTCATTAATTTCTTGATTTTTTTCTTCCGCTTGATATATTTTTCTTGTTCGTTGTCTTCTTATTACTCGTCACCCCCACTATTAATTTCAAACATTCTTCCTCTTTATTTGTTCTTAAACCTTTTTTTTGTTTAATTAACCTTCCTATTCTACATCTCCACATAATGGTTTCATCCTTTCTTTCAAGAATTATTCTTTCCTTCCGTCAACAGGCATCTTTCCTATTTTTCATTTCTTAAAAAAATACTTCCGTTTTTGGAGAATCTCTTTTTGCTGATATCTAGAATAATACAAGAAATTCTTGCTAACCCCAAATACTTTAATCATAGTAACCTCAAATAATGAACTTTTTGCATAACTGTCTCCCACGGAGATGATTTCAGATGCAGAGCTGTCTAATAAAAATCCATGAAAAGTAAATTATCCCCGTCCAATTTCAAAAGGCGTAGCTATATTTCACTAAACACTTCATAAGTATAGCTTTGTTCCAAAGTTATCTTAACTCAGCTAAAGATATGTTTTCACTTTTCAATTAAGTGATATTTCATGACTTAAGAGGTAAGAAATAGAAATAAAAATGAGTCTAATACAATATTATTTAAGAGTAAAGACTAATACAATATTATTTAAGAGTAAAGACATACTAATAAAAATGATTTTAGAAGAACGATACTAATAAAAATCACATAAGAGAACAGAAATACTAATAAAAATTGATTTAAGAGGACAGAAATTCTAATACAAATACTTAAGAGGAAATAAATACAATAAGATATGATTTAAGAAGAAAGAAAAAATGATTTTAGCTGAAAAAGTACTCATAAAATTAACTTAGAAGGATAAAAATCCTTATACAAAATGACTTAAGAGGCAAGAAATATTAATAAAATATGTCGTAAGAAGAAAAGAAATACTAATAAAAATGACTTAAGAGGAAAGAAATACTAATAAAAATGACTTAAGAAGAAAAGAAAGGAAGGATTTAAGAGGAAAGTAATACTCATAAAAATGAAACTAAAAATGTTATTGTAGAATTGTCTGAAACTATAAAAGGAAGTATTTATTCAGCGAATTCTGCTTTATATGAACATATTTGTTGTTCTTCAGCCTTCCACGTGCATATGCAGCATCCAGCTGTGCATATGGATCACTCACTATTTTTTTTTTGACTTCAGAATATTGACTAAACTGAGTCAAGTCTGGTACAAATTCTATCCGCTATTGTAATAGTTCCACTCTCTGACCCAAAAACCATTTCCATACAAAAAGCACTCGTATGTTTGAAAATGGTCGATCTGAGTAATTAAGATCGAATTTGGATTCTAAGGAAATATATTATAATCATCATGAAACCATAAAGTTTTCTGTTTCTTAATAATAATTAATATTTGCTCTGTTTTTACATTGCGATCTCTGGATTATATCTTCTTTGGAATTATCCATACGGATTACCAAACTCATCATTAACTGTATATATATATATATATATATATATATATATATATATATATATATATATATATATATATAGTATTTAGGGAGCAATCCTTCATTTACACATGTTTCATTAAAGACGACAGACAAGTTACTGCGATCAAGCTTTTTATTTAATTTTTCTTGTGTTCGAACAAGTGTTTTCTTTTCTGTATACAGAAAATCAAAAACGAACGAACATTATTTATGAGTTCAAATGCCCCTTAAGATACGGTTCCTGATCAAACGGAATTCATAAGTAATTACATCGTTCACACGACTACATTCTTCTACAGACGCCTTACGTTATGACTATCCGACTACACCTCGATTAGAACCCATTTAAACACACATACAAATTTACCAGACTTCACCCGAAACATATTAGTAGAAAATACAAACATAATAATCTCGTCCACATGTAAAAATAGATTAAATATAATGGAAGCCTTAATAATAAAAAAAAAGAAGAGAATTGAATACTCACTAATATTAACTACGAACACGACAACAATGTGCTGTGTTCAGAAAATAAAACATCCGTATAACTCTAAAAAGATACACACAACCCATATACCCAAAAAGCAAAATTAAAATCATTCTTGATAATGGTTAAACGTATAGCTCGAAATTACAGAACATTTAGAGTTTCTGCACAAAAGAAAACACTTGTCCGAACACAGGAAAAATTGAATAAAAAGCTTAATCGAAGTACCTAGTCTGTCATCTTTAATCACACGCACACACACACACATACACACACACACACACACACACACACACACGTGTGCTTGTGTGTTTTAGGGGGTAAAACGATTTGTTTTACTTTCCTTTCCCACGCGCTTCTTGCTTTTCTTTGTTCTTCCTCTTTTACTGTGCTTCCTTCATCCATCCGTGAGGGTTGCTTGGTACTTGATTAAGCCTCCCACCAATTGATCTCTCACTGACTCCTAGAGCCACTTTTCTACCAACATTTCTGTTATGGTCCAGGTTAGGACCAAGGAAGAACTACACGAACACAAGCGTAGCAATAACGAAGGTATATGACACGAAATAATAATACAAGATGTGGAAGGTGTTAGTATGACTGTCAGTCTGGTTTGGAGTGAACTATTATCGGCTCGACTCGATTCGATATTTATTGCCCCCGCCCCACGACGGAAAGATGTGGCACAAGGCCGTGGGTTTTCCGAGCCCGTAGGCTCGGCCAAAAAATTCCCGTAGAAACTGTAAAAATAGAATCGGGTTGGTCAACCTCCATGAACGAGACTCTGCCCTTCGGCGGAGGCTCGTCCGGGTTCCTCTCTGCTCAGAGGCAGATTCAACCGTCAAGCCGAGAAGCTCGGCTTGATTCGGTATCTAGCCACCCCCCACGAGGGTTGCATGTGGCACAAGGCCGAGTTTAATGTGGGTTTCCCGAGCCCGTAGGCTCGGCCAAAAAATGCCCGTAGAACCCGTATAAACGGGATCGGGTTGGTCAACCTCCCCGAACGAGACTCTGCCCTTCAGCGGAGCCTTGTCCGAGTTCCTCTCTGCTCAGAGGCAGAGAGTTCGACCGTCAAGCCGAGAAGCTCGGCTTGATTCGACCCTCTCTCTTAAGAGGTGTATTATACATAGTGTTAGGAAGAGTTCATTCTCTAGTTATAGGTAAGAACCCATGACAATTTCCCTGTTTTTTTTGTTTTTTTTCACCATCCATAATTATGTGCGTTGTGGTGCAATGGATATCGCCTCGGAATGAGAAATCGGTAGAGCCGAGTTCGAATACCAGCCGAATTTCGTTATATTCACTTACGAAAAATACCCTTGAGAAAGGTATGAATCTATCTCTTCTCCCTCCAGCTATGGCTTAAAGAGAAGAACAGACGGGATTCTTTAACCTTGGTTGGCAACCAGTCTACCACAGAAAGAAATGGCAACCTAATACGGGAAAAATCTCGTCAGTCATGTATCTTTTGATACATGTTCGCTCAAGCGTGTGGCAATTAACTAATTTATTATATTAGGTTGGTGCAAAAATAATGACGTAATAATGTCGTTTTTGACGTATTTTTTTACGTCAAAAAACGACATTATTACGTCATTATTTTTGCACCAACCTAATAGTTATATACAAGCCTAAATTTCGGGGAATTTGAAGACATCAAACAAATTGTTCATTTTTCAAATGACCCCAGTACTGTTTACGCCTTTCCGGAGAATTTACACGAAATTTATTTTAGTGTATGGGGGAAGCCATTTCGTGCCTTAACACACTCCAAAAATTAGGTAGCACTCGTATATACATAGATTCCATTTAATTGCTACATAGCGAGAATAAAGCAGATGAGTTAGATTGTAGAAAACCATGATCGTCCACGTCCTGAAGAGGCACGTCACATAGGAATAGAAGAATTTTATGTTAATTCTGTTTTTTTTTTGTCCACCAACTCCAATATAATTTTGGCTCTTTATACTATTCCATAATGTAATTAACGTTTTTCCCATGCTTAATCAGATCAAAAAATACAATTTCGCTGCCATATCTTGGGCGAGAGCTGGCCAAGGCTCTATCTGCCTCCAGCCTGGATAGAGCTAAAATCTGTTTGTACTATCTTGTGGAGGATGACATTTTCCCCATCCATGCACCCTCTTTCCCACAAACACAACGTCACAAGGGTGTAGCTTCTCCATCACTATTCCCATAGGAGATTTTAGCACGAGCTCCGGTTTTTTTCCCACCAGTTTAGACATTACAGCGAAGTCCTGCCATGTTACACCAACCTTCATTCCTTTTTGATATTCCAATTGTATGGAGGAGGTTACACTCAAACTTTTACCAAGAACCGATAAGTTGGGGAACATACTCCAGTGTAGATTGTTTCTCAAACTATAATCTTAATCTGAAGTCAAGGGTTAGTCGTTACCTGTCCTCCTTATCCTCATAATCTTCACTTTCAATTAGCCACTAGATTGATATCACGCACCTCATTTAGTAAATCCTCTACCTTGAGTGGCTCTTAAACCATATATTGGTTGGGTGAACAGTAGTAAAACAAATCTATAACCAGATTTTAAATATGTTGTTGCATTATTTCCTGAACACTACAACGAAGGATTCTAAAAACTGATGTCATTGAAATCTGGTTTTCAAAATGTTTGCAAATTAGAGAATGAAAAAAAAAAGTTTGCAAGAAAGTTCTTATATATATATATATATATATATATATATATATATATATATATATATATATAATTATTTATTTAAAAAATATGATTCCAACATGTTACATAAGAGTTCTCATGTTTCAAAACAAGAACCGAAAACTTCAATATAATTATTTGAATTAAATTGTGCTCTACTTTTGTATCGAGCACTATTTTTTTTTAAAAATAATAACAAAAATACTAAAGAACTTTGGATTATTTACCTAACCAGTTCTTTCCTATTTTCTATATATTTTCACACACACACACACACACACACACACACACACACACACATATATATATATATATATATATATATATATATATATATAAATAATAACAATAACAATAACAATAAAAGGCTATGGTAAACAATAGTAAATTAATTACCGATACTGTTTGAACAGCAAGCCACCTGCTTCAATGCTTTGATTTTTTTTTATTATAGGTAACTGTATAGTGTCTTTATTGCCACCCAGTATATATATATATATATATATATATATATATATATATATATATATATATATATATATATATATTATGAAATGGACAAAGTCCGACAATTATTTTTAAAATATTTATGTTTATACGTTCCTTTTTTTTGTCTTAAAATAATTGTCGGACTGTGTCAATTTCATAATGTGTGACGCCATTTATTTACATTTAGATACGCATCGAGCAGATATGTATGTACGAGAGAAAATCATAGAGAATTGTAGTTTAAAAACAGTAAAATCGACCTTGCTCCTCTGTGGCTGAATTGGTAAAGCACGTCTGGCTATGTGGCGATTCCGTGTAGGATACAAGTTTGATTCCTATCGGAGGACGCATATTTTCTATGAATATTTCTCGAACATTCCGGCCGGTAAATGTCGTTAATACTGTTTATTATTAACAGAGCATTTACTTAAATATTTTTATCTAAAAAAAAAAACGTATAAAAATGCCTTAATATATATATATATATATATATATATATATATATATATATATATAAACAGCATATATCTTATATATAAAGAAATAATCATACCTTGATTTGTTCTATGTATGATTATTTCTTTATATATAAGATATATGCTGTTTATATATATATATATATATATATATATATATATATATATATATATATATATATAGGGTGTACCAAAAATACTTTTACAAACTTAGGGGGCAGGTTCCTCACACCAAAACAAGGAATGAAATCAATTATGGTCAAACTACGAAATTGACCAGTTCTTGCGGATTAAAAAACATTGCGGAATACATAGACTCTAGAGAAATTCTAGGAACTTAGTTCTTAGAATTATTCTACAGAATGGTTTACAAAGGTATTTGCAGGAGATATATTGTTTACTGAAACTTATCCAAGTTCCATAACCGTCCATTTTACTTTATCCCATATCCACTTGGCAGTACAAACTGGCGCCTTCTTTTTTCCATATAATGCAACTGTATTTTGCTTAATGTTCATATTTTCTTGAGTTCAGATAAAAATCTGGAAATTTTCCATCAAAATTCAGCCAAATTTTCACTTCCCAAAATTATAATCTGTAAATAGTTTGAATATTTATATATAAAAAGAAAATTACTCATTTTCATATAGTTCAGGAAACGACTGATTCTAGCTTTAAACAATTTACTCCTGGTGTCAGTTTAAACTGACGCCTAATTTTTTTTTTTTTCCGTATATTTTGACTATTCCGTTTAAAGTTTTTATTTTCTATTTTCGGATGAAAACTTGGGATTTTTCCAACATTTTCCCATTCCAAAATTATAGTTTAGCTACATGGAAGAAAGAAGACTTCAGTTTAGACTGACGCCAGGAGCATATGGATTAGGTAGACGGATCCCTTATGTTGTTCAGATTGTGGCCGCCAAAAAAAAATCCCGGCAGGACATCTAATTCTCTCAGAGATTCATCGCTGTATAGATTAAACAAGTCCAGTGAGGGTTGAGGAGAAATAGTAAAACAACAAAATTTATTAGGAACTATAAGAGACAGGAAGCTATGGAGCGCCATGATCGCCCACGTCCTAAAAGGGTCACGGCATATATAAAGGAAGACGGATCCACCGCTTAGTTATAATACTAGTGCATTGGGTTCAGGATGCGAATTTTATACGCCTACAAATACGATGAATTCAAGCTTTTCACGTATCCACTTAAACAATCATATACAGTGTAACCCGGATATAAGAGACCCTGATATAATAGACCCTGATATAAGAGAAACCCGGGTATAAGAGAGATTTTCTCTGGTCCCAAATTAGAGCCATACTTACCTAAACAAAATAGACCAAACCCGGATATAAGAGAAACCCGGATATAAGAGACTTCTTATCCGGTCCGGACAACCCTCTTATATCCGGGTTACACTGTAGTCTATAGTAAATGCAAGACTGAATGATAACGTACAAAAATATTGAAGATTGAATAATGCGCATCATCTATGTATAGCTATATAGATATGTAACTTAGAGCATAAATATGAAAAATATATATGCTCAAATTTACTACCACAGTTCCTAGCTACTGCGGAAAGAAGTCATTTCCAAATTGATGGCTAATAACTTTTTTCTTTTTATGCAAGACTACAATAATCACAAGCAGATGTAATGCGAATTGGGGTGTAAAGGACAAAGACGAAGAAAAAAGAAAAAAAAGCCATTAGCAGTCAGTGTAATTTATGACCGGAATTTTAAACTAAGACATCTTTTTGCCAGCCTCTCTGTGTCTCTATCATTCGCTGAAAACAATTAAATACGCTAGTTTTGTCATCCTGCCTCTTTAGGAGATGAAAAATATCACGAAAGAAGAATAAAAAAAATAAAAGACTAAACGAAGCAGCTAATGAATTAGGATATTTGTTACCGGCTTAAAAAGGTCTCCGTTAAATACTGCCCACAGCAGAAATCACGTCCAGATCTCGTTGAAAAGTGAGAGGATATTAAATCTATAACCATATTCTTTTTTTAATTTTTTTAAACAGTGATTTTCACACTGTATAAGGCCCGGGAGATTCTCGAGGTAGAGGGGTACAAAGTAAGAGGCACAGTCTAGAGACGGATGTGTGGGGGAACGTAAAAGTTAATCCTAGACTTGAAAAGGTTAAGATTGTAGTGATCGAGAAGTCACTCTTTTGGAAGTCGGTTCCACAAAGAATCTGCCCGAGTGGATCTTACATTTCACAAATGGAAGATCAGGGAAATGAGGGTGGTTCGCTACAATGTGCATAGAATGATGGGTCTTAGCCGTGAACACTACAGTTTGTGGAAAGAAAAATAAAAAATAAAAACAAAAGAATAAGCGAAGCAGCTAATGAATTAGAATATTTGTTACCGGCTTAAGAATGTCTCCGCTAAATATTGCTCACAGCAGAAACCACGTCCAGATCTCGTTTAAAAGCGAGAGAATATTAAATTAATCAACAGTCCAGAAATTTATTATTAAAATAAATTTAGTCTAAACACTAGAAATACCTGTAGAGCAGTGAGAGGCTAGCGATGTTTTTTTTGTCAGAAAAGGGCATGTAAGGTGGAAAATTGGATCCATTTTTATTTGTAGCCATCAAAATCTCTCAGTATGCATACTTTTAAGATTATTTTTGTGCCCTGTCTTTTCATGACACAGATAGTCATGGTTCTCCACAATTTCTTTTTTCTTTATTATTTGCACATTATCATAACTTTTTGGTAAAGATATTGAAGTAGTTTGCTGTTATTATCGTCCCGGTTTTGAATTCAGACTAAAGAGCCCAATCTATTCTGCTAACTTAATGAAGAACGGGAAGTGATAACTTTTCCCAAGGGCATTAGTAAGAAAATGAACGCAACAGGCTTAGCCAGAGTTTGAACTCGACACGCCGATTCAACGTTCCTCGACCTTTACTCTTCCTTCACATCATAGTTACCACAGTAGACAACATTAAAATGCTTCATGCTAAAGAAGCGTTACACTTTCAATTCATGGCAACTGCTTTGACTAGCTTTTTTCCCCTGGTGCCCTGACAACATGAATTTAAGCGTGCTACTAGAGTGGCGTCTAAGTCTCACTCGTTTACTGTTGAAATAACTAAATGCAAACGCCTCTTCTACACCAACTGTTTCTTTTCTCGCACTTAACGACAGTGGAACTCTCTTCCGTTTACTTGCTTCCCTGATAACTAAAATCTTCAAAAATGTCATTGCAACATCAACCACCATCTTCTATCTTCTTGAACCCTTTTAATCGTTTGTCCTTTCTGCAATCCTCCCTATACTCAGTCTTTTCTCTCACTTTCATTTCTTGTAACTCCCCGTGTACAAGTGGCATTCGTACCTTGTTTGGGGAGAACTGATTAAAAAAAAGTTTTTTTCACTTTCAAGCAATATTTCAGTGTGTGTACAATTACGTCACGTGGTCAATTCGTGTAAGACCTTTTAAAGTAACATAAACTAGATGTGTTTTTATTTAAGTGTTATCGGTGGATAAAATCTTCACACTATAAGATACACGAATGACTCTGTCTATATTTCTGAGATGAGGTATCATGTACATTATTTACATTATTCGAACTATTGTCCTCATCTTTGTCGCCATATTTATTACAACGTTTCGGCCGTTGTACGCTCCGGCCTTCTTCAGGTGGTTGGAATGTCGAACTGAACCCTTTATTTCGCTCACTGGGGTAGACTGTTCTAGTTCCACGTGCCATGTTTAATATATGTCAGTTATCAGTTATCTCCTGTTAATTTTCCCTCTGAAAGTTCTCCACTGCCTTAACCGGGTATTGAACTCATACTCTTTGGGTCCTGTCACTGGATCTAACCAACGCCTTTATCCTTGAGGACACATGGCACAATGGATGTAGAATGGTGTAGAAGTCATGGCTGCCTTCTCGTTAGTTTCAGGATAGCCAGTTCCTGAAGGATTTCCCGGTCTATCATAGGGAGACTATCCTTAGTAATGCTTTCTTTCACAAAAGATTCAGCATGAGTCCTGGCAGAGTCCTTGCCAATCGTCGGTTCCTGGTCGCAGCGCCATGTAGAATATTAGTTAGCTTGCCAGTGGTGTGACAAACACAAATAGGCAAGTGAAGTTAAAACTGACTTGAGTCATTTACTGGAGAGATATATGGGTGAATAGAGACCACTCATGCAAATGTATTGGGCAGGTCTATTCTAGCAAAATGGACCAACCTAACTGGTGTATTAGGCACTCTCCTATATAAACGAGAAGGCAGCCATTTAGTTAGTAGGTAAGTCACTTGACTTCTACACATGGCACGTGGAACTAGAACAGTATACCCCAGTGAGCGAAATAAAGGGTTCAGTTCGACATTCCAACCACCTTTAAGAAGGCCGGAGCGTACAATGGCCGAAACGTTGTAATAAATATGGCGACAAAGATGAAGACAATAGTCCGAATAATGTAAATAATGTACGAATGACTGTGTTGATGGTAGGTATAGAAGGAAGGAAACCTAGACAAAAGTAGTAAAAGAAAAGAGTTAAGAAAGGAATAACTATCATTTGCAAGAATCAGAAAGTATGTTTGCCAACAAGAGAAAAAGGCCAAGATGTGAACTACGATAGTCATGTCAAAATAAAACAAGTACAGAAGGTTATTTAGGAAGTATTTTTTAAACAAAGAATGGAAAATGTGGCACTGAAATCCGAAGGCGTATTTAAATAACAAAATATGTTTTTAAAATCTAAACAAAATTCTAAGAAACAGTAAAAGTCTGTTAGAAACAGATAAAAGAGTGTTTAACTGTTACGCAATACCAACCTTTGTGGTTCTACAGAAGGATGCTAAGAATTTCATTGTAGGAACGCGTTAGCAACGAGGAAATTTTAAGGAAAGAGGAAACAAAAATTTCAATTATACTTAGAACCAGAAATAGACAGCTAAATTGTCTGGAAATGAGGAAAGAACGTTTGGAAATGTTGACACTCACAGAACATGTCCAAGGCAAAAGAGACAAGAGAACAACCTACCTAATAAACTTTTGTAAATGGAACAGAGAGTAGAAGAGATAATAAAAAAACGAACATTGCTTATAGCTGCAAAGGATAGAAAATTGTAGGGAGCCAGGATCATCCACGTCCTGAAGATTCAGAGTTTGTTATATTTCAAGTGTGGATGTTCGTTTCCTCTCCGATGCTCTTTACATATCATGGACAGTATAAAGGACATCTCACTAAACTGATCTTCATCTGGTAGAAGGTCACAAGTTTTGGGCCCCCACGATGATGACCGAACGATGATATATTGTTTTGAATTCGA
Source organism: Acanthosepion lycidas (assembly GCA_963932145.1). Classification (NCBI taxonomy): domain Eukaryota; kingdom Metazoa; phylum Mollusca; class Cephalopoda; order Sepiida; family Sepiidae; genus Acanthosepion; species Acanthosepion lycidas. Next base: position 58,034,628 of record OZ010585.1, on the reverse strand, counting down.
TACCCGCCTGAGAGTAGTAAGTGAGCTTATCGCTCTAATGCAGGTGTCCAATTTGGAGGTGAGGCTCGTCCGATCATCTTGAATGTTAGGCTAGTCTGATTACTTTGGAGGTGAGGCTAGTCTGATTATCTTGAAGGTAAGGCTAGTCTGATTACTTTGGAGGTGAGGCTAGTCTGATCATCTTGAAGATAAGGCTAGTCTGATTACTTTGGAGGTGAGGCTAGTCTGATCATCTTGAAGATAAGGCTAGTCTGATTACTTTGGAGGTGAGGCTAGTCTGATCATCTTGGAGGTTAGGCTAGCCTGATTACTTTGGAGGTGAGGCTATTCTGATTATCTTGAAGGTAAGGCTAGTCTGATTACTTTGGAGGTGAGGTTCGTCTGATCTTGGAGGTTAGGCTAGTCTGATTACTTTGGAGGTGAGGCTAGTCTGATCACCTTGGAAGTTAGGCTAGTCTGATTACTTTGGAGGTGAGGCTAGTCTGATCATCTTCGAGGTTAGGCTAGTCTGATTACTTTGGAGGTGAGGTTCGTCTGATCTTGAATGTTAGGCTAGTCTGATTACTTCAGAGGTGAGGCTAGTCTGATCACCTTGGAGGTTAGGCTAGTCTGGTTACTTTGGAAGTGAGGCTAGTCTGATCATTGCTTCTTCTTCTTCTTTCACGTGTCGCGTCCTTTTAGGACATGGGCGATCATAGCTCTAAAACTACCTATTCCTTGTGACTCTAAGCAGTTTATCTTCCTTTTTTGCCTTCCGTTTCGCTATCCATTCGTACAAGCTCGTCAGGTAAGTATCTCGCTGCCTTCTTTTATCTCACTTGCCTTCAATACACCCCGTGAGATTTAAGTTTTCCAAGCTCTCCTTCCTCATTAAATCCCCAATGTTTTTTCTCCTGATTCTGAATGGAAGTGTTCTTTCTGCTGCCATTTTCTTTAAAACTTCCTTGTTGTTTACTCGCGCCGTCCAAGGAATTCGCAGTATACTTCTGTAGAACCACATCACTAGGTTCCCCAAAAGTGTGGCTATGTGTCAGAAAATGAAAATGATAATTACGAGAAAAGAAGGACACTTGCCATAGCACGATAATTAGTTAGCTAGTTTCACAGATTGTTACATATGCTGGGAGTGTGGCCCTCATCCATTTAAGACGTGTCAGATATTTGCATTAAGTTTTAATACAAGCAACTGAGACTATACGTTAGCACATGAACCGCATCGGTAAAAAGATACAAATTAGGGAAATAGATGTTTTAAAAGATGCTATGTCATTTCAGGAATTATGAGATCATGATTCTCCAGAGAGCTGTATTTTTTTTATTCTTTGTGATTTACTGTTAATTTTGGGGGAAGACATTCGAGATGTTTCTGACTGCCTTCTCCACTTTTGGAATATAGTGTAGTCTCTTGAATGATTGAGGGTCCTGTTCTTTTGTTTTCTAAGCGCTCTTTCCATAATTTCTTGTCCTTTCTAGCTGTTAGTAAGTTTTGTCTTTGCACTATCACTCCTAACCCCTATTCTGCTAGCCTTTCATACAACTTCGTTAGGTAAATGATACACTGCATTCCTCTAGCCTTCAATATGTCCTGTGTCTGTCAACTTATCTGAGCTTTACATGATTTACATTGTTCGGACTGTTGTCCTCATCTTTATTGTCATGTTCACGACGTTTCGGCCGTTTAACGACCCGGCCTTCTTCAGGTGATTGGAATTTCGAACTGAGCCCTTTATTTCGTCCACGGGGGTAGGTTGTTCTAGTTCCACGTGTCATGCCTCTTCCGGATTGTCTCATTTATCTCCCTTTCACTCAGCTCTCCAAGTTTTTGTTCACCACTGCCGTAGCCAGGAACTGAACTCACAACTCTTTGGGTCAAGTCATTGGATCCAGCCAGTGCTTTTATCCACTGATCCATGTTTCCTTTCTAACCTACACGCAAGCTGCTAGTGGCCCGCTGGTGGGTTGTCGACGGCAACGCTAGCGGTTGTCTGGTGGCAGCCACCAGCGGACCATCGGTAGGCCTCTGGATGTTTGACAGTGTTAACAATGCCGAGACGAACACACTAGCGGCCCGACAGTAAACCACCAGCGGTAAATGCTAGTGGCATGCCCCCCGCCCGTGGCAGTTTGGTGGCTTGCGTGTAGGGTAAGACTTCTTTCCTCATGATGCGTCCTATAAGTTTCTCTAATGCCTCTAAGTGTAAGTACAATTTTGTTTCCATTTGCCCACATATTTGGTCCATGGTATTCTCAACATCACTCTGTAGAGTCACATTTCTTTTTCCTCAAGTCTCTTCTTCATCTGTGGTGAGATTTCCAGCATTCACAACAATATAGGAGGACTGGATTACATAGGAGTTCAGTACTCTCTCGTTGTTTCTAAGGACATTTTCCATGTTTCTTAATACTTTGCTTAGCTTTTGGAAGGCGTCTTTTGTTATCACAATGCGCCTTCTATCCGCCGTACTAGTTAACCCTTATTTACATGTGGCGGGTTGGTTTTCCAGCGCTTTATCCGTTGTTTTGAATTCAGAATAGTGGCTGACGTCCAAAGGTCGAAACCGCATTTTCACTGTTGCACGAGGAAGAAGAAATGGGTCCATGGCTTTCTCAAGGGTTTAGTGCAAAATGAACCTAACAGAATGAGTCGAAATATGACATTTTCTCGCCGATTCCACTTTACGCTCCGATAACCTTTAGGTTATATCCCCAGATTCCGAATACCTTATAGTTTAAGTACAGAAAACGAAGAACAACGATTCATTATGAGTTTATTTCTTCTATTAGGTTGGTGCAAAAATAATGTCGTTTTCTCACATAGTAACATATGTGAGAAAACGACATTATTTTTGCACCAACCTACTATAACCACAACAGAATTTCCTGTTTTTTTTTTTTAATTAATTATTGACTATCACACGCCTGGTTATTAAGTGGTAAAACTCGATATTTTATTGCTTTTTATTTTTATTTTTAATAAAAAAATACATAAAAAAGAGATCGATAGTCTGGAATAGGCTCAATCGATACATCATTAGATATGAAGTTATATACATACATGGATATACAGTGTAACCCGGATATAAGAGAGTTGTCAAGGACCGGAGAAGTATCTTATATCCGGGTTTCTCTTATATCCGGGTTTGGTCTATTTTGTTTACATTAACACAGGCTCTGATTTGGGACCAGGGAAAATATCTCTTATATCCGACTTTCTCTTATATCAGGGTCTCTTATATCCGGGTTACACTGTAATTAATTAGTTCAACGTCATTTTTAATGGATTCTCGTATTTGCATAGACGCTTCGTTTATTTATTCAACAATAATTTTATTTATTTTCGTCTACTGAGCTGAGTATTCGAAAAATCTTAGAGAAAACTATGCGTTACTCAAATACGAGTATCCACTAAAAATAACATGTAATAAAAATCTGTTGTACTGATAAAAAAAACCATTCATTTCTTTACACACACACACACACACACACACACACATATATATATATATATATATATATATATTTAAGTAATTCATTGAGTCTAGAAGAAACCTCAACAGAATGCACTAGACGGCCGTTTCGTCCTATATTTGGGACTCATCAGCAGTGTGCATCCACTACCGAGAATTGAAACCCGGACACTTACAGGCAAACGTCATACGAACTGTACTGACGGGCCTCGGTGACGAAGAAGTAGCGAACTAGACTCGATATTGCGCCGCTCGTTCACATATTCCGTGGTGGAACTCATCCAAGTTCCTTTAGCCATAGGGCTGTGCCTCCGAGAGCCACGACTACCATCACCAAGACGCTCCAAGCAGAGTATATAATATGGGATGAAAACGGCCGTCCAGTGCTTTCTGCATTCTGCTGAGGTTTCTTCTAGACTCGATAAATTACTTAATTATCTCAAATCCTCCTTAATTTCTATCATATATATATATATATATATATATATATATATATATATATATATATATATATATGTAGATAGATAGATAGAGAGAGAGAGAGAGAGAGAGAGAGAGATGAACAATTAAATACGAGCAGACTGATCTACTTACATAGATACGAACAGATAGATAAGAATTCCCTTGGTGACCCTCAATCCATTTATTCTTTCCCTGTCACCCACCTATAGGTTAAATACCAATGAAGGTTTAGCTTTTTAGTCTCGGGGATGAAGGCCAGTGTCGGGGTAGGGTAACTAAATCCAAGTTCCCTGCTGACACATCATGGGATCATGGGTCAGTATGGTAGGATAAAGCATAGTAGTACTAAAGGTAGTTTGGAAAGCCGTTATTAACCAAAGTCTGTTCCATGCTGCTGGGTTCTTTAAGGAATAACGGACGAAGGGATGAATTCTCGTGCGCTCCCGTGAGGAATTTTGTATCTAAGGGAACAGTTACTCACAAAAATAAAATTATTGTTTGTTTTGTATAACGAAGTAGTGAATGTGTTCTTACTAGAGTCCATTATTTTTTAAAGAACTCAACAACGTGAAAAAGTCACTGGTTAATAATGGCTTTCCGAACAACCTTATAGATGACCAAATTAGAATATTTCTCTCAAAAATAAGCAACACTAAAACTGAACATACAAACACGCATAAAAAGATAATATCAACATTTTCTATAAAAATCAAATACACATTAATTATAATCAGGACGCATTTGCCCTAAGAAACATTAAGAATTACATGACCCCGGTCGAGCAGAACAAGAGGACTAACTTATTTATCTGTTATGAAAAATTTAAAACAGTCAACAGTAGCAACTCCCTGCGTCTGCTCGGTCTCACGTTGACTGCTGACCTGAGATGGAACAAATACATTGAGTCAATTGCTTCTTCCACCGCGAGGAAAGTTGGCTCTCTATGCCGCGCCAGGAAATTTTTCTCCCCGGAATCGATACTTCAAATGTACAAATCAACCATTTGCCCTTGCATGGAGTATTGCTGCCATCTATGGTCTGGGGCACCTTCTGTTTACCTCGGAGTTCTTGACAAGATCCAGAGACGGATATGTAATATAACTGACCCTGATCTGGCGTCTCGTCTACAGTCACTCTCTCACAGACGCGGCGTCGCCTCTCTCTGTCTTTTATACAAATACTTTCATGGTAATTGCTCCGATGAGCTGCATTCGCTGGTCTTCAGACTCCATGAATTCAAGCGCCCTACGAGGCTGGCATCCCGCTCCCACCCTTACACTGTATAAATTTTTAAATGTAGCCGTCTCTCGCCTGTAGAACACTCTTCCCAATTACTGTTTCCCTGAGAGCTATAATCTCCAAATATTCAAATGTAATGTCAATCGACACCTCCAGTTACCTTGATCTACCCACTATCTCTCTCCACATCCTTTCTTCTATCACTCCTATCTGCTCTTGCTCCAAATCTTCTGCAACCCCCTGCATCCTAGTGTCTTCACGCCTTGCTTGGGGCATAATGCTTAAAAAAAAAAAAGAAAAAAAGTATAGTCAACACTAGTAACTCACCCTCAAGTTTAAAACTACATTATTTATGCATTTACATATCCCTTAAGGAAGTGAGTTCCTGATCAAAACAAACTCAGGAATAATAGTAACATCAGACATACAACTACATGCCTATGAAGAAGACTTACATTTCACTGCTCGGGCCATAGCTCCATTAGGACACATTTGAAGAACACTCAGAGATCTACCAAACTCTGCCCGCAACAAACTTGTGGAAAATATGACCATAATAGATTCATCCAAAAGCAAAAAACAGTTGTGTAGAAAGGCTGACTAACCTTCTCTACACGTATTATTAAAACATGGACTCGTCCATCCGCTATGAGTAGAACGACTGCTCCTGGAACGGGAAAAAAGTGGGTCGCAAAAGCGTAGCATTTTCCATTCGTATGCTTGTCGCACTGAACTACTGTATTTCTAATCCATGTTTTCATGTGATTAAACCCTTCTTCACTCAACTTTTTTTCCGGTGATTTCCAGATAGTCGTATTAACCGGCAACTATGAGCGTTATACGAACTTTATAACAAAAATAATGGAAGAGTTAATCATGAGAAAGAAGAAACGAACACACGATGATATCAATTCGGAACACGGCCACAACGTCCTGACCATGTTTAGAAATTTTTAAAATCCCGATATATATATATATATATATATATATATATAGATAGATAGATAGATAGATAGATATATTAGTAGATACTCGTATTTGAATAGGCACTTCCTTTATTTATTAAACTGTATAATTATTTATTTTCGTTTACTGGCCAGAGAGTCCGAGAAATCTCATTAAAGAAAAATTTGCACTTCCCGGCAGTATTTTAACCTGCGCCATTCAGGGTAATGCTCTACTTGGTGAAGTTGGTTAAAGCGTATTGGGCTTAAAATTACCTTCATCTGACTTGAAATTTCTCGAAATTTCAGGCCGGTAGACGAAAATAAATATCTTGTTTATTAAATAAACGGAGCGCCTACTCAAATAAGAGTATCCACTACAAATAACGTTTAAAGTGATAAAACTTGGTTGGATTAATAAGAAAGTCCATTCTAAAAATGTATCATTCATGTATATATATATATATATATATATATATATATATATATATATATATATATATATATATATATATATATATAATATATATATATATATAGATAGATAGATAGATAGATAGATACATACATAATATATATATATATATATATATATATATATATATATATATATATATATATATATATATATATTGAATGATTTTTTGGAAGAATTATTTTTATTTTTTTTTCAATCTGGCCGAAATCATCTATATTCTTTTTTCTTTTCCTTATCAGGAACAAAGGTGGTGGGAGATAAAGAAAAAGAAAAAATACAGATGATTTCGGCTAAATTAAGAAATATTTTTTAATATATATATATATATATATATATATATATATATATATATATATATATATATATATATAAACTATACAAAAGTGGTTCATAAGCGTTCCAACTGGAAATAAGTCATTGAAAAGGATGGGCGATAATAATTGATGATGACGAACGGAAAATGTGTTTTGAATCTCATCGGCGTTAAACGTGTCAGATGTTTGCATTAATGTTCAAGCAAGTGAAGCTATATGCCTGCACCTGAACCACATGGAGAAAAGATATACATTAGGGAAATGAATGTCTTACGGATTTAAAGAATAAAACAAACAGTATTGAATCACTATATCTTGTCACCGTATTCACTTGAAAAATGAGCGAGCAGGTTTAATCGATTCAAGACGAAAGGGAAATTTTCATCTCCTGTTGTTTCTGTATCTATCCTAGAATTCAGGTCTGCACGAAAATTCGATGAATTTCATGCCATCTCTCTTTATTTTGTCTTTTTGCAACAAAAAGACAGAATGTAATGAAGAAGCGGAAACATAGAAATTACTATTAAAAAGAAAATTCTTAATGTATAATTTGTCTGCTTGGCCATTTTTCTCGCCTGAATCTATCTTATGTATAAGTCTACCATTCATCCGTGTATGATGCTATCGCATCTAATCTGGTACCTCTGCTATATAGAGTGTTGTGGGTCGATGTATGCTTTGAGAGATAAACACGTGTGTCTCCTGAAATGCCCACAGCAAACATGGCAGACTCGGTATATGAGACTAGATAAAGAAACGTAAGGAACCGACAAGAACCAATATATATGTAGAAACAAATGCTAATGTATTAACAACAAAGAATTAAAGTGTCAAATGAATGTGAAAACCTAATTGTCCAAAGTATGTGTAATTGAGTAAATGTGCGTATGTACGTGCGTGTATAAACATGTATTGTTCCTGTGTTTCCCAAAAGGGAACGCGTTCTCCGCGAGAGATTTACATGTTGTCGTATAAGTGGAAAAGTAAGAAGAGAATGATAAAATTTTATCGCAGAGTATTTATAGTCCTAAAAGCGTCCCCTAGTAGCGGTTTCGAAAATTGGGAGGAAGTAACCCGACAGTACATTAGCAAGAAAGTTATACATTTTATTAGTTTTTTCAAGCAAGCGAGCTAATTTACCAATAGTCATATTGGTGGGAACAACAAGAGATTGTTGATAAAATGCTAAAATGTTTCTACAATTTTATTGGGCCCTATCTGGCATCTCAGCTTCATTCATTGTCACACATCTTTAGCATAGATTCCCTTTGCCTTTTCTGTAAATATTTAATGGTAATTATTTTGATGAGCTTTCCACTTTGTTACCTAGACTTCGTGAATTTAAGCGCAGTACTAGATTCCTAGCAAAGGTCTCACCATTTTACAATCCGAATGTAACATTGAAGTCGATTATTCGCTTACTAAGTCTAAAAGCGGCAAATGAAGATTCTAATTTAAAGAATAGATTTAAATTAGCATAAATTCTAGTCGGGCGTGTAGTATGAGGCGTTTCGGTGTGATGACAATGTGGTCGGCACTGTTAAATTAATACCGATTCCTTTTTATCAGTTGCTGCGAAGGGGTTCCTTACTTTAATTCTCATAGTTTATACTTTGTTTAACATCATATCAACCCCTCGTGGGTCATTTAATGCCGAAATTTACTTTTCTTTGGAGCTTTGAAGAAATAATATAGGTTACTCTGCTTTTACTGAGTATCGTACGCAAATTAGATATACAAGTATAAACAACTGGCGAACATAGGGGCTATGCCTAGCAAACCGGGTTGCTATTCAGGACACGGAGAACTATAATACGACTACTACTACGCAGAGAGATATGCAAAACATAACATTCACAATTGAATTCAAAAATGGATTGTTGATTTTTCTTTTCTTTTATAAAATCGCATTGTTCGTAACTTTTTTTATTATGAAAACGGATTGCAGGTATTATTACTATGAAAAATCTATTTTCATACTATTATTGTGTTTCAATTTTTGTTAGGTTCCCAGCTATTTGCCCATAGCTGGAATCCTAACAGGTGCTACCACTTCGGGTCAGGGAGGACCTGAGAACAACAGCAATTAATCGGTTGTTCGACGCTCCTCAAGACCTCCCGGTCAGAGGCCTTGCTGCCGGATGCAGTTTATCGTCAGATCTAAGACGATCTATTGTTTAAATAGCATAGATTGTGCTCCCCTGCCATGGAAAAAGGGTTCCTTTGGTGTCAAAGGCGTGGAGAATACAACGGGAAGCCACTTCACTATCTCAACGAAGGAACAATGGTAGGCGTCTGTTTATATCACGAAATAAAGGTAGCGCCCTGTTTGGTCAAAAAGAGGTGGTTCCACGCTCCTCAAAACCTCCCGGCCATAGACCTTGCTGCCAGATGTAGTTTATCGTCATACCCAAAACGCGATTTAAGTCTTCAAATTAATTTGATTGGTTGAAATAGTATTTGTATTCGATTGCGACATATTAGGTTGGTGCAAAAATAATGACGTAATAATGTCGTTTTTTGACGTATTTTTAACGTCAAAAAACGACATTATTACGTCATTATTTTTGCACCAACCTAATAAAACGAAATATCACTTGAATGAATTAAAAACATTTGTCCAAACGAAACAACAAAAACAAACCAAAACAAAAAACAAAACATACAAAACAAGAAATCTTTATTTTTTTTCTTCACATCTTGGAGTAGACGCCATTATGTTAGTCTCAGAAACTATTTTTATCATGTCGTGAATTCGATCTTCATTCAGTACTTTACGCTTTAACCTTTTGCCAGATGATGATAGATAAGTTAAGTATGACTCACACTCGAACTGTTGGTAATAAAATATTGTAGTGATATGTAAATGTTTGCCTAATTAACATAGCTAAGGCAATGCCCAACCAGTAAGGGTAGGGCAGCTCTCGGTATACAATATAAATGACTATTGCTGGACTGATAAAATTCGAAAACACATTTTGTTATATAGGCATAAAGTGTCTCTATCGATACTGGAGTTTGAACACAGATCACCATCACCAGTGAGCAAACACAGGTGATTCCATTTCTAATAAGTAGACCACCTGATGGTAAAGGAAATGGATATATGGGAATTAGCGTGGTGTCTAATTGATCCCTATTTCTAGACTATCCGTTATCTCCATACTACTCACTATACTATTTCTCTATTTGGATCACGATACGGATTACTATTTGGTGGTTACTTTTCATTTTATAGAGAAATTACTATTAATGCGAGTGTTATTCGAAGGCGTCTGACACCAGTATTGTTCAACGGCGTTACTATAGTTGTATCTGCGATTACAAAGTCTCTATTACAACGAGCATTACGAAAGTGACAACGATTATTTGTTGATATTACAAAAGTGGCAATGAGTGATCGTTGTCATCACAAAACACTTCATAACAGCTATTCTTGTAGACCATTACTTCTGTGTAGAGAATTCAATCCTCACTGCTTATCTCTTCATTGTAAACTTGTGCCACACTTGACTATGCTGAGAAACTATCTCTAAATGCTGATTTACTTTGTCACTGTACCTCTAGTAATTGACACCCTTCTCAAGAACAAAAACAAATAAAGAATTTCTCATCTTCCATTCGACCAAATTAATTCTTAGAGTTGATTAAAGCGTTAATATTTCACTGACTTCGATTCTGACTTCCGGTGGGTGGTCTGATGAAGCGGGGTTTCCGGCCAGTGTGAAAATAATCCAAATTTTTTTCTTTGATTTAATTTCCAAATAATTATTGTTTATTATTTATTTATTTTGGGAGCAATCTAACACTGCCGCCTCCCGATACACTAAGAAACCGCCCCTCACCGTGTAGCGAAATGTCTACAAATCAAAATATAAACATCTGTAAGAAACAAAAACAAAATGGCTGCCAACCCAAAATAGTTCTTCTCTTACTCTTTTTCTTTCTTTCTAATTTTTTTTTTTTAAACTTACTGGTAATATTGACTTCATTACATAACCGGAAACGCACATACGCATGACGAATTGCGCGTTCTTGAAACATTAAACCCTCTTTGCACATCATATTAGAAGAAAAATACATGAAAGTTCGCAGCTTCAGAAAGGCATATTCTGTTTGGTGACAAAGAAAAAAGTTAAAAATTATAAGCATCACAGAGGTAATGAATATTTTATTTACTATTCCGACACATTTTTATCGCTTTAAACATCATGCTCTGCTTTCAGCTACACGCTGGCTGCTCTGTATTGCAATTGATGACAGTGACAATTTTGGTGGTCTTATTTCCTCTCTTCATAACATATCTCACAGAAATCACAGCAAAAAGAAATAAAGCTAAAGCAGCTAACAAAAAACACCTACCCCCCCCACTCAATCTTTCCTTCTCCAATATTAGCAGTATCGGTTCCAACTTCTGCATCATATAATCTTTCCTCCAGAAAGGGTCGCCAGATATCTTTGACCTTTGTGAAACCAACTTGAATTCTTCCATTGCTACCAATGAATTCTTGATTCCAGGGTATCTTCCCCTTTGGCGAAAAAATTCAAACATTTACATGCCGACCTTGGTGTATATTTCCACGTTAATCTGCTGATGGCCAGAGAATTATCTCTCGAAATCGCTGACTATTCTTTCATATGCTTCCGTCTTTCGCTACTAAACTCTGTCTGCTATCTCTTCTTTCCTTCTCAAGACTGCAGTATATTAGACGCAATAGCTGACAGCATAGAAAAGGCACTTTCTCTCCATCCATCTGCGAAAATCTTTGGCCTCTGTGACTTTAATGCTTAGATTCTATGAAAGCAGATAATGTTTAGGAACCTCTTCTGCTTATTTTCTTTTCAGTCTGAGAATCGAAACAAATCACTTTATAGTATAAAAAAACAATTAAATAATGTTGGTAATTTAATAGAAAACATTATTTCTTAAGATATTTCCAGACTGAAATTCTGTTCTTATCCTATTTCTGTTCAGAAGTAGGATGCATTTTGACTCTAGTGTCCTCAGCTGTTTTATGATCCCTTAGCCATATTCGAACTAAATCGATGTATTATATTATATTATATTCCTGCTATGTCTATCACATAGAGGTCTACCTAGATTATATCCACTTGTAAATATATATATATATTGACAACTAATATTATCAATATCTATCTATCTATCTATCTATCTATCTCTCTCTCTCTCTCTCTATATATATATATATATATATATATATATATATATATATCGTGGCTGTCCTCTCGGTTTCGAGCGTGACCACCTCCTTTATTTCATGTTCTCACCCCCTCCCCCTCCCCTGAAATTCTATGTATTCGCAGGTGACTCTTCAGGCCAGCCAAACTGCGACAAATTTTGCCACAGAATTGGCATATCCGATCAGTTTTGTATACAGTGACATTATTCTGGTGCACAGTAGGTTTTGCACATTTACGCAAATGGCTTTTGAAGCCGGCAAAAAATAGGCACAATTTTCTGCATATGTCACAATTAACGTTGTGAATTTGTGCAACCGGTGCTGGACCCTATTCGCCTTTACGAATCAGACGTTTGTAGGCACTGTACTGCATACGGCTATTCCCAAAGGACTCAATGCTTTCGGGAATTAGTTTCCGCAACTTACTTCTATCCAAGGCCATTTTTCCCATTGGTCTACAGAGAGTCCAGATTGTTTCAGATAAGATTTTATTCTGTCCTTAAATCTCTTCTTCGGCTTTGATGCATTTCTCTTTCCTTCCCACATTTCCCCATAGAACAGCCGTTTTGGCAGACGACTGTCATCCATATGCGCAATGTGACCGACCGACCCATCGGAGACCATTTTTCATTACCATCGACTGAATGCTTTGTAGCCCTGCTTTCTCTAATACTTCTATATCTGGGACATGGGACTGCCATTTGATATGAAGTATCTGTCTCAGACACCGTTGAAGGAAGCCCTCAAGAAGTTTTAGTTGATGTTTATAGTGTGTCCATGTTTCGCTTGACTACAGGAGGCCGTCAAAACACATACTTTGTACACAATGATTTTCGTATATAACTTGATACCATGCTGGGACCACACACGATTTTAAGTGCTGAAAAGGTCCAAGAAGCCCTTTCAATGCGGAAAGGGATTTCTCTGTTGAGGCTGCATCCTTCAGAGAGGGTACTGCCAATATATACAAAAGAATGTACTGCGTCTAATTTATTTCCTTCGACGAAGACAGCTGGTTCCATATAGGGTGATCCGGGTGCTGGATCATGCATGACAACTGTCTTTTTTTGGTTGATCCTTAAACCGAATGAGTTACATGCAGATATAAAATGGTTCATAAAGCATTGCAGCTCATCTTCAGAATGTGCAACGATGTCGTAGAGCAGCTCCCTCACCAATGAGGAAGAGACTTTTGTTTGAGAAAGCAGTCTACGGACATTATATACACTGCCAGATGTCCGATATCTGATGTAAATACCGTTTGGGTTTTCATAGAAGGCCACGAGAAAGTCTATGGCGAAGTAGATATTGAATAACATGGGGGAAGAAATGTCACCCTGTTTGGCCCCATTGTTTATAGGTATTCCTTCAGATAGGGTGCCGTTAAAGCTAACTCTAGCCTTCATTCCGTCATGAAGAGAACGAATCAGACCCACAAATTTCTCAGGGCAGCCCAGCTTTGATAAGATCTTCCAAAGAGTTGATCTGTTTACGGTGTCAAATGCTTTTGATAAGTCAATGAAACACTGGTACAACAGAAGATTTTGTTCTTTGCACTTCTCTTGCAATTGCCGAGCACTGAAAATCATATCCACGGTGCTGCGATTTGCACGGAAACAACACTGTGATTCTGGTAGTATTCTATTGACATTTGTGTGGACTAATCTACTTAAAATAATCCTTGAAAAAACCTTTCCAACAGTAGACAGCAAAGATATACCCCTAAAATTGCCGCAGTTCGACCTGGAACCATTCTTATACAAAGACACAAGTATTGCATCTCTCCAGTTCTGAGGTACTTCATTTCCCCATGCATTTTGGATGACTTGCTCCAGGAGATCGATCGTTCTCTCACCGCCATTCTTTAGAATCTCTACTGTTATACCATCCATTCCTGGCGCTTTGTTGTTTTTCATTTGACTCACAGAAGCTTCTATCTCACCTCTAGAAGGTACTTCATCAAGAGCTATAATTGGCTCGTGTTGCTTAATGAGATCTAGTACAGATTCATCAACGACTGGATGGCGATTAAGGAGTTTGCTATAATTTTCACACCATCATTTCTTGATATCCTCTGGTTGTCTCAATGTGGTACCGTCTTTTGATTTGAGAGGAGCAAAAGTTGATTGCTGCGCACCATAAAGCTCTTTGATTATTTGAGTTTTTACTGTTTGTTGCAAGTTGTACCTCTTCTGCTTTCTTGAGCCACCACTGGTTTTGGATTTCGCGCATACGTGTTTGTGCCACTTTTTGGAAATCCTTGTATGTTTTTGTAGCTTGCATTTTTGCTTGGTTAGATAGACTTGATGACAAGGTTTTCTGGAAAAGATTGCGTTTTGTTTCAAGAAGTGCATCAATTTCCTCATAATTTTCAGCAAACCAGTCTTGGCACTTCTTTTTCCGAACTCCTAAAATGTCATGAGCCGCTGAAAGCACTTTCGCTTTGAAATCCTCCCATAAATTTGTTTCATCTAGTTCGATAGAGGTAAGTGCATTCTGGAAGATGATCTTTGTTTCAGGGAGATGAAAAAATTTTGAGACCTCAAGCTTTTTTGCTTTTTTTTGTGCATGATGTGGTGCTATGTCGTGCTTTGGGGCGGATTCTAAGTTTCATTTTGGCTCTTACCAGGCGATGATATGTCCAACATTCAGCGCCTCTCATAACTCGGACATGGTGAAGATCTTGGAGATCACGCCGGCGAACAATAACATAATCAATCATGTGCCAATGTTTAGAACGTGGATGTTGCCATGTGCCTTTGTATTTGTTTTTCTGACGAAACCACGTGTTTCCAATCACGAGATCGTGCTCGTTGCATTTCCCACTCCATGTGAACCTAAACATTTCCAAGTTTGAGAATCCCTCCCCAGTCTCACATTGAAATCGCCAAGTAGAATGATCTTATCATCCTCAGGGATATTGAGAAAGAGTTGCCTTAGCTCATCATAAAAAGAGAGTATGTTTGTTTCAGGGGAGTCCATGGTTGGGGCATAAACCGACACGATTGTGACAAAACGTTTTTGTCGAAGAGGAAGACGTACAGAAATAATGCGTTCTGGTTTACCAAAAGGAAATTCCTGCAAGTTTTTTAATAAGGAGGATTTGATGACAAAACCTACACCATGTTTTCTCGCTTCATCAGCAGGTTTCCCCTTTCAAAAGAAAGCATAAGCAGAGCTTGTCTCTGTCAGCTGACCATCATCAGCAAGACGTGTCTCAGAGAGACCAGCAATGTCATAAAGAGAAAGCTCCCTGGCCAACAGAGCAGTTCTGCAATGTGGCCTTTCAGACAGCGCATTGTCAAGTAATGTTCGTACATTCCAGCATGCAGCTTTCATGCCAACGGAGGTGGAAAACCGATTTGTATGTTTGTGATTTTTTGATAATGCCGAGTTTTTCTCTTTAATTTTGTTACCACTAAATGAACAATATTCCAGCCGTGGCTACTGGCCAGATTATGAGGCAAAGCATTTGTTTGGGATGCCTTTTCTAATCCCCGCATGAAGCAAGCAGTGCTCTCCTAGAAAGGCTGCTTTGACACCCTTAACTCCACCGAATCATGCCTTTTGTCTCTATTAGACAATTGAAGCGATGTTAAGATAAGTCAAGAGTCGCCACTGTGCACAGTTCGAACTACATACTCCCAGTTTGTTAAACCTGTATTCGTCGCCAAAACGTATATCACCAGTGGACTTGGAACATAGGTTAGGTTAAGTGATGCTTCGTAAGAAAGCATCACAAAAAAAAAAAAAACCCGGAAAAACACGAAAAACGGTTAAGAAGGTACCTGTGCGTGAGTCTATTTATAGTGAATTGAGCTTGCACTGAACTCAGTCCACTTTTCGATGGCATATATATATATATATATATATATATATATATATATATATATATATATATATATATATATATATATATATGGTGGGTACATAGCTATCTTAAAACATTGGCTAAAAATAACTATGTGTGATGAGAAAATGACCCTAACTTAATAAAAACAAAAGTTTACTTGTAAAAATTTCTATGTTATTATTAAGAGGAAAGACCAAAGGATTTTTTGATTATTAAATTATATTTTTATTCTGTTTAGAATGTTCGAAATTTTGGTTTAAAAATCTTGTTTTCATTCCGTCATCGGAAATGTTAGCATTTTTTGGCTGTGAAAAATAGTGATTTTGAAATGAAAAAAATGAAATAATTGTCTGATTTTTAATGAAACTTTCAGGACTTTTTCACAAACGAATTCAACGATTTCCGTTTTTAGAAAACTGAAACTTTAAATCAATTAATCTTCCTCAAATGAAGTTTCAGAAAAATCAATTTTATTTTTGAAAGATTTTTAAATAAAGAAAATTATGTCTTGTTGACAGATTTGTCAATATGGATAATTTTTTTAGTGATTTAAAAAAAACATTCACCCCAATTTAAATTCGGTTCAAAATACAGCCAAGAAATATATTTCTTATTGGGAATATTAAATTGAATCCACTAGCTTGGGATTAAAACTAAAATAAAAGCTTCAAAATGATATTTCAAAGAAATCATTTTAAACTTTAGCCCTTTTGGGGGCGGTACTTATATATAAATACACACACACGCACACAGGCATACACACACACGCACACATGCATACACACACGCACACACACACACACACACACACACACATATATATATATATATATATATATATATTCTAATTAATATAAACATTACTTTTAGGGGGTGCACGTGTTTGTTTGAGGTGTTTTTAGTAGATACAGGTGTTTGAGTTACTATCCCTGTTTATTTTATTTAGTTTGTTATTAATCTCAACAAGGATAGCAACTCGAA
>OZ010585.1:57907689-58015189 GCA_963932145.1 Acanthosepion lycidas | reverse complement strand
AAGTATTATATTCTTTACATTAAACTGTGACTATATTTAATTATCGCGCATTACTATCAACAATCATTTATTGTAATGTAAATGTACTTGTTATTTAGTGCCTTTTACATATTTTCAATTGTATTTGGAGACGTGGCCTTCCGTCCATCATATCCGGGTTTGAGTCTCACATTGTTCGATTTTTCAGGAAGGTGACTTCTTGATATTATCGGCTTGGGGAGCCACCTTTTGAAAATGCCTGAAAACCATTCCACGCGTTAACCCAAGCCTTGTGAGTGAAATTGGATAGACGGAAATATTTGGGAGCCGCCGATACACGAATTCACAAGCCATCGTGACCGAGCGTCTTAGCATTCAGATTGGTTATCACGCCAGCTAGTGCGCTCTCTCCCAGAAACATTAACTAAGGTCCACTCGGCATAGTTGCAGTATAAAACTCAGGTGCGCTCTGTAAGTTTTTGAACAAACATAAATGTGTCTGAGAGGGTGTCTGCAACAGGGATTGGTTAGCCGCCCTGGTAGACAGGCATAGGAGCGACCAGTCATTATACATATTTTTTCATTTTATTATAATTTTAATTATTTACTTATTTTATATGTATACGTTGTACATTATTTTTCTTCATCGTCATCACCATGTGAGTTGTTTCGAATTGAAATCAGCGTCATTTCTCATCTTCAGAAACATTGTGAATATTTCTTATTAGCTCTCTAAAAGCTTCCATGCCCTGAGCTAACTCAAATAATTTGCTGCAGGTTTCCCAAGCTCTTCAAAGTTTTATTTTTGTTTTGTTTTTTGTTTTTTTATGGGGAATGATGAAATTTTATTGATAGTTCTTTTAATGCTATTCTTTAATCTACGCACCCCGGTTGATCGTTCAAGGATGTTTTTCTTCTATTTGGTAGTAATGACAAAACTATTTCATTATATTTACTTATGTATTTTCTATTGTCTTACATTATCAACAAGATTACTGAAACCCCAAGAAACATTATGTTGTAATCCAAAATTACAATTATAGAACGTGGGCAAATGTTTTGAACAGAAAATTGAAAGCGATGTAATTATAATGACAACAATCTTATAAAAACAACATCGCTGTAATATGTACGTCCTATGATTTGAAACTAATTTTAGAAGTCGTTCATACATTATTATTGTGAGCAGTTGTATTTCTTAATACGAAACAGCCTGCTCAACATTTAGAAAAACATTCCAAATTTTATCTTCGCCGGTAAATTGCCGTCAGCCAATATAAACCTTCCTCTTCATAATGCCAAACAATTTTTCTACCCGGTTGAGGTCCGGCCATCAACCCGAGCTGTTCATAAAAAATGGCCTTTGAAGCCCATTTTTTTTTTTTTTTTTTTTTACAGATATTCATTAGATTTATTTGCTGAATATAATGGAGTATTGTCCCGCATAAAGTAAGTGTTCTAGAATTATAGCTGGACATGTACCTTCAAAAATCAATGTATCTGCTCTCTCATCTTATTACCACCTCAAGATTCAACTTGAGCCATGTTACCACGTATAATCCCATTCTCAAACATCACGCCTCTTGGTGACGTCTCAGACACAATTGATAAAAAGTTGTTACAAAACAATTTGTTAAAAGAAACATTACATATAATTTTTTTTTTTATGAGCCTTAAATGCAAATTTAATTTGCATTATTTTATACGTTTCATTTCTTTTTATCTTATACTGTCATAAATATTTCCACATTTTTTTTTTTTTTAGAAATGAACAATTTTCTAAATTGTTAAGTATATAGGGTCAAAAATTATTCAGCACCAGAGTAAGGATTAGTAAGAGTAGAAGTAAAATTATATTTTAAATTTTAAATGTAATTAGAGTTTGGCTAATTGCGGAGTAATCCCTCTAAATGAATACAGTAGGTAGAAAGAAATTTAAGATGTAAAAAGGAAAGTTTGTTGAAAAATGCATAGAAGCAGAGTAAAAGAAAATATTTAAGTAGAAAAAAAACAAAACAAAAAAAAAAACACTAAAAAGAATATCATCTTCAAAAAATAACAGACCAGAAAGAAAGAAAAGGTAAATAAGACATTGGAAAAGAAAACTGAGAGGGAAATAGTTAATGATTGATAGGGAAGGAATAAGAAAGAAAGAAAGAAAGAAAGAAAGAAAGAAAGAAAGAAAGAAAGAAAGAGTAAATATTGCGAATGGAAACTAAAGAAAGAAAAGATTTATTTAAAAGAAAGAAGAAAAAATAAATATTACTAATGGATAGGAAAAGAAAACGAAAGAAAGAAAGAAAGGCGCGAACTAAACAAGAAACCAAATTACAAATAAAAAAAAAAGTATTTAAAAATATTTAAAAAAGAAAAAAAGCTCACTACTGAAGCAAAGGCAACGTGCTTAAATAAACAATTTGTGAGTCGCCAATCTGTAGGTCTTGTTTTCTGTTGTTGCAGCTGGCCACCCGGCATGAACGCGCTGGGGAAGATGGCTGCGTCGCCAGGTGCAGAAAAGCGCGCCAACCGCACTGTCGCGACATTTGACGAAGCTTTCCTGTTTCGTTTACAAACAGGAATTCGTTTTTAACCTGATCAATCGTCTCAGTCACCTTCCTTCCGGGCTATCAACTAAAAATGCATTTTTTTATGGCATTTCGGATAATGAAGGCAATAAAATTCTTTCTTTATTGCTTTCTTCGTATTTATTGAATTTATAACGCAAACATATTTCTTTAAATTTGAACGATAACCAAAGAGTGATAAAAAAAAGCAATTGATTATTATTATTATTATTATTAAAGTGTTTCGCATCGCATTCAGACAACAGTTCAGCACGTGTCAAGTTGGATTTGGTCGAGATCAGAACAACAAGCAAATAAAATGCGCGCAACATCACGACCTAACATGCGCAAGTGACATATTTGCGTGGTCGTCTATAACGATTTTTACGAGCGCGTCAATAACGGCAAACACCTTCAGGAAACTTTCATTACGGATAGAAGCTGCCCTTGGTTAGGTTAGACAAGCCTTAGTGTACCTAGTTAATGTGAGTAAGTGTTGTTCCTGGCCTGTTGCCAGATGCCTCTTTGGTTATGATTCAAGTCGAGATTCCCGCCACCACTTTGTTTTGGCCCGCCCTTTTTCATCTCGACTGGGTCAGCTTTATATTTTCCCATGCCCGTATTATTTTTTATCTTTTTCCCACACCCGTAGTGAGAGAGCTTCTTGATTTTGGCATGGGCAAAGGCGTGGGAGATTTTGGCATTGACAAAGGCATGGGAGAGGCCGCTGTATTCTGCCCATTGCAGAATACAGCGGCCTCTCCTTTTTGAGGGTTGGACGGGCCCTACTAACATCAGTTATGTTTAACTTGATTTGTGTTAACATTTCAGTTTGTTACTGGGTTCATTTCCCTCCGCTCTCATTTTTTCATCACAGATTTTATATATATTTTACTAACATTAAATTTTTATGGCATGGAGCGCGTTTTCTAGGTCCCCCTAGAGAGGAGGCGGTGTTATGGTGCGTGGAGGATTGATTGGTGATGGACGAGTTCTTGTGGTGAATGGGTAAATTATAATGAGTGAATGGGTCGTGAATCGAATTAGCTAGGTATAAGATAGTTAGTGTGGACCAGCCTTAACCCCTCCTCTTTTTTGGCCTTGTGCCACAATTATGTCATTTTTACATAATAAATATCTAGAAGCTGCAAAGAGGAACAATCGTTTTATTTATTTCATAACGAGAATTTACAAAGAGGAACAATCAATTAATTTATCTTCATACCCTGCCTGGTGGCAAACGCTGCTGGTGGCGCCAGGGGTGGCGGGCCCACCATAGCCACCGAAACCGTGATATCACCCCTGGTCGGCAGCCGATGAAGACAGGGTATCGCACTTGCTAACACACGTTGTATGTTAAAAAAATATTAGAGTAAACGAAGTTTGTTTATTGAATCATTTTTTGAGCCCAGATAATCTCCGGTGGTTGGCTCAAATTTGGTTTAATTTGGTTGGGATCGGCATTCATTCATTCAGGCTCTAAGGGTCTTTTCCCCAAGGCAGTCCCTCTCCTTCGAGAGGCGGCTAGGTTTATTGCTCAGTGCATGAGTCATCCTCAGAAGAGGAAGTGCCGAGGGGACTAGGGAATTTTTGCACAGTATGGACGTTAGACCCAATTTAAACATCGACTTTGTGTCACATCCGATTGCGACGTGGGTGCACAGGAAGATACCACAAACCCGTCCACAGGGTTCGTATCTCACCCTGTACTTCTCTGTCAGCACCTAATGGCCCTTTAGCATCCTTGCGTTTGAACCCCTAGGAATAAAGCAAGGTCTGCTATGAGCCATAAATTGATGAGATGTTCCTACATTTCTACGATGACAACGACCATAATTAGGGTAGAAGTTCACTGGTCAGCCAATCAAGCATTTAATGGCGTTGAAAAAATTCTGATAAAAGAATAAAAAGCAACCAATTTGTTTTTTATTACAGATTTGTGAAGATGACCCCATTAACAAAATTTTATTTATTACAACATGTACATTTATTTCTAGAAAACGTTTTGGGGTTAACGTTTTGTTGTCGACATGGATATTATTTTTGTGACTCTAGAATTTATTCGTGAGTCAAAATTATTGCATGCATAGAAAGGCCGACTTACTGAAAAATATCCGTCCACTTCGACTGCAATTTGTTTTATAAAATCGATCAGAAATATTAGTAACAATATTCTTAGAGTTATCGCCCTTGATTTTTCGTGCAGCCATTAATGGTCAGACGATTTCAAGTAAGAGAATCTTGTTCGATTTCTCTTTCACATTTTATTCTTTGTATAAAGCGAAGGGTGCTGAAAATCATAGACCACCGAAGTGTTGCTTTCTTTCTCCGACTGCTACTATAACAATTACGATAAAAATTCACTGGTTAGCGTATAGATTCAATTAGATTCGTTCATTTGTTCAAATAGATTCGTTCAATTCGTTCGTTTGATGAATTTGATCAAACGAACGAATTGAACGAATCTATTTAAATGATTGGATGAATCTATTTGAATCTATTTAATCTATTTGATCCAATACGCTAACCAGTGAAATTCGTTCGTTTTTTTTATTTATTTTAAACTTATTATTTATCAACAATTTTAACAAATCAGTCAATAATATATAACGATAAACAAAAGTTGCAGAGAAAGAACAGAACTCGAAAAAACAAAACAAAGTATAAACAATCCGGTATGAATATTTTTTAATAATTTCACCTCAAAGAAGGCAATGAAGTCTCTAAGATGCAAAGGCAGGGGAGAGCCTGAATTTACTTTTTAGACTGTAAACATTTTCTGTTTTTTTAGATAACAATGAGTTAGTTTTACTATTTAACCCATAGCTGGGGGAGAAGAGGAGTATTAGCGCCTTTCACAAGGGTATTTGAGCGTAAGTGAATATAACGAACCCAACTGGAATTGAAACTGGGCTCTCCGATGAACAATTCCTAGCCATTATCTCTTACATCAGTCGCACATCCAAGCATACAGCACCTGGTATTCTGATGCGGTTAACCATCTGAGTAGTGACCAAGGTCAACGTTGCTTAACTTCGGTGACCGTACGGTAATCTGTGTTTGAACGTGATGTGGCCGTAAGCTAACAGGAATTAAGAAGCTACTGATAGACATTAAATTGTTGAAGATCAAAATTGGCTGGAGAGCAAGAAACCGGAAGAGAGTTCCACAAGCGAGAAGTGCGAGAGAAGGAAATGTTAGCATAGAACATACGTGTATCGTGTGTTACCTTAAATAACATTGTAAAAAAACTAACGAAATTATCTGACAACCCAATATTTTCTCAAGCTTCCATCAAAGAAATAAAGTGAGATCTATTTTCATTGCAAATTCGTAGATAATATCTTATCAACAAACTTTTTTGTATATATATTTTTTTTATCCTGAATATTTTTCAGGTTAACTTTAAGTAATCGGCATCTACATGTATATTATATTTGAGGGTCTAAAATTTATTCGTGAATCAAAGATAACATTATTTTAAAAGAATTCCGATTTTTTAAAAAACGAATTAAAGACAGTAAAGCCACGGAGACACAAGGAGTTTACTGTTTGCGAATAAATTAGAAAGCAGAAACATTACGAGAGTGAGAACAACAGAAGGGTAAGCAGGAAGACAGTAGATAACGATTCACATTACATTTATGTTTTTTGAAGATCAAATCATGGAGCCGGAAGTGAGTACCACTAGCGAGAAATGCGCGAAAGGAAACTGTTAGCATAGATCTTACGATTACACATAGCCAATTCAACTATAAACTGAGACATTGTGGTCAGTCTAGTACTGCAGTTAAATTGATAAAGTCTAGGTACTATAACGAACAGCTCAACCCAACAATTACCATGAAAGTATTTATATAAACGCACAGGGAAGCAACTGTTTTATTCCCATGACAGCTGACAGAAGAATCACTTCTTAAAAACCCAATAGGAGCCTTCAGGTGAGCTAAGGTTTAACGCTATCTCTTGGCTACTTAAACGTGGCTGCAGAGTGGGTTCCCGAAACACCGTGATCTTCTGGAGCTGCTCAGTATGGGTAGTACCTTCCTAATTAGAATATCTATAGAAGATGAAATTAAAGGACACGTTACCGCCAGTATTCCTAGTTAGAAAGGCCGCTATTGGCTTTTCATGTCGTTGAAAATGTTCAGACGATTCTGTGTATGAATAAAACAGGGGGTCTTTTCTGCGGCCTACGAGGAAACATTTTCGTGAATAATATTATAAGTTTAATATTTTTTGCTCTAATTCCTAAATTCCATTAATTACAAAGAATATTGCCAAATAACAGAAACTACATCGCTTAAGGACTTTCAACAGCTGCAACAGCTAAAATGGATAGCACATGTAACTGGAAGAAAAAATAATGACATAATCAACGTATCGCCATTCCACACGGCTTCAAATAAAAGGTTAGAAAGGAAACCGCTATAAATACAAAGAGCGATAACAGCGAGTGATGGTGAGAAAAATATTTTTTCTGAAATGTTGTTTTACGGGAAAGATTTTATAAATTTCAACCAGCAGTAGTAGTGATCGGTCAGTAAATGCCGAATGTTTCCTTATAAAGAAAACCGATATTACCATTAACATTAACATTAAAACGGGATGTCTTTTGGCTTAAAAATTGTCAAGATGCTTTTAAAAAGTGTTAGGCAGTGGGCAAGAAAGGAGGAGAAAATGGTGGATGTGTCAGTTTCGTATCCTAAGTCAGTGAGCTTCTCCTGTGTCATACTGTCAACATGTAGTCGAATATTATCATGAAGCAGAATTGCAATTCTTCAATTAATCAGTGTCGTCCGCATTTTAGAAAAATAAATGTGGTTTTCATCCAGTTGCTGGCAGTAGACTTTGGCAGCGATGCTCTGGTTAGATTTGAGAAAGTCGTAATATATAATATTAGGTTGGTGCAAAAATAATATCGTTTTTTGACGTATTTTTTAACGTCAAAAAACGATATTATTTTTGCACCAACCTAATACCAATGGCGGACTACCGTACACTCACCATATATTTCTGTGCGTGAAATTTCGGTTTCGGCATATGTTTGGGTCCTTCGTCATGATAAAGCAACTGAGTTAATCTTTTACGATTGTCATAAATCATCCATTCTGATGACAAGTCACTATTCGATCAAGAAATGGATCTTTCGAATTTCGCAGACGCAGCATCGAACGCACTTGAAAACGCCGAACTCTGGCTTTCACCCAGTTCACGTAGAGCCCATTTATCGAGTTTTTTCACCGTGACAATTTTCTTGAGAAGGTCCGGTATTGTTGAAATGTCGACACCCATTATCTGAGACATTTCTCTGTCACTTTGACCAGTGTTTTCATATTGTGATTGTCAATTGCATATGGACACCTTGATATTCAAGACTCGTATTCCGGCTCTCGGAACTTCAGAAATCCAATCCTTTGCTCCATGCATATTTTATGTTGGCAGCAGTTTGAGAAGCATTATGACCCAACTTGAACCCATGCAAAAAAATAAAAAAATAAACGAATATCTTCTTATTTCATGGTCAGGACAAGAGGTAGATGATACTTCAAGTTAGATTTTGAAAGAGATGGATATAAAACTAACAAAGTTGCTTTAATCATTAGAAATGACTAACATATTTTCTGTTATAATAATATAATATATAATAATATATTTGAACATAATTAAAAGGTTTTCCCCCTAAAATCGGACATTATTTCCCGAACAACCTAATAGAATATTATATTTTGACCAATTCTCAAATTCTTCAATTTAACATGCTAAAGTTAATTATATATGTGGAGAATGATAGAATTTTAATGAAAAATCAAATATTTCCATGTGTGCAAAACAGATTTATTCCTGACTTTTACTCTCTCTGTAACCTTTAAATAGTTCCTAAAACTGTTTATCTCTCTCTCACACACTCTCTCTCTCTCTTTGTTTATATATATATATATATATATATATATATATATATATATATATATATATATATATATATATATATATTAAAAAGAAGAGGGAAACTGCAAACATTTTGGTTGTAATGTGCATTTGGAAAATATAGCATATTTTTTTAAAAATCCACATTGTAACCAAAAACGTTTGTGGTTTCTCTCTTCTTTTTAATATATACACTTTTCTCTCGTTGGAACAACTCTAACCTCTTGCCTATATCTATCTATCTATCTATCTATCTATCTATCTCTCTCTCTCTCTCTCTATATATATATATATATATATATATATATATATATATATATATATATATATATATATATATTGTTAAATATAAAAGACAACGAATGTCTATTATGTTTGATCATGAGCGGTTCTAAGCTTCGTATAATGGCTTTAGTTTCAGGAGAAAATAAAGACAAAAAGTGTCCCACATTTGGATATTTTTTATTATGCTGTTCCTTGATCTAAGCTTTTGACTCACATGAGCCATCATCAGAGTGGTTATATGGACATTACATCATATCCATATAATCACTCTGATGATGGCACATGTGAGACATTATCAGAGTGGTTATGTCACGGGATATTAGAGTGTAATGTTTTTGTAATCCTGTGTTCCTGTGTCAGAAATCGATGAACTTTTGTTAAAAAGTAATTAAAAAGTATTAATTTATTTTAGTTCTTGAGAAAGTCACCCCCAAACCGAAAATTCG
Organism: Acanthosepion lycidas; assembly: GCA_963932145.1. Lineage (NCBI taxonomy): Eukaryota > Metazoa > Mollusca > Cephalopoda > Sepiida > Sepiidae > Acanthosepion > Acanthosepion lycidas. Next base: position 58,005,987 of record OZ010585.1, on the reverse strand, counting down.
ATATTATCACATACTCAATAAGGGTAAAAATCAAAATATTTCAGTAGCATTATTTTTCAATTTGCTAATGGTGTAATTGGATAGGACTTTTTTTTAACGCATTTAACAATTTATAGCTATAGGATAACATACAAAATTACAAATAAACAAAAACAAGTTTAAAAGATTCCTGGACTTCCTGGAGTCTTCTAGCAATTTAGTGCTAGAAGTTTCCAGGAAGTTCTAGAATGCTCCAAAAAGTCAAAGTACTATTATACTTATATACGATTTTAGAAATTTCGTGTATTTTTTTTTTAAATAAACTGAATTTAACCCTTCATTATTTTTAACAAAATTTCATTGATTTATTATACAGGAACTCAATTATTTTACAAAAGTTATAACCCTAATACACACACACACACACACACGCACACACGCACACATACACACACAATTATTTATATATATATATATATATATATATATATATATATATATATAGAGAGAGAGAGAGGGGGGAGGGAGAGAGATTATTAAATATACATTTTGATCCTCCCCGGTAGTTCTATGTACAGGTGCTGAAATGAAATTGCGTTGTGCATGAAACTCCGTGTTTAACTACCTGTGAAGATAAAACTGTATATTTAATAATATATGATTTATCGCTCAGTTATATCGTATCGAGTACTATTTTATTAACACCGGCACTAAATGTGTGATTATATATATATATATATATATATATATATATATATATATATATATATATATATATATATATGTATGCATGTATGGGAGCGCGTGTGTGGTGGTATCGTTCAACAAAACAGTGATCCAAAACACCCTTCTAAATTATGTAAAAATGACCTCAGTCAAAAAAAAAAGAAAAAAAAAAGAAGGCAAATCATGAGTTGACTGTCTCAATCTCCGGATGTATCTCCTATTAAATAAATTGTATAAGAGAATTCGAAGAGAATACTTAAAGAGTAAGCGTGAGCTTTTCGGTGATTGAAGAATACGTGGGACATTCTGCTATGTACTTTTTTCAAAAACTGTTGGAAAGAATACCAAAAGTTTGTAAACCAATAATAAAGGCAGGTAGTAGTTTTATTGACGAAAACAAAATACAATGCAGTTATATAAGTTTTTTTTAGAAGTAAAAACACTGTAGTTACTGAAATTTTATTTTTTATTTAAAAAAAAATGCAAAATTATTTCATCTTAATGAAATGTAGGTGACTCCACACTTTTTGCCTGCAGTAAGTGTAAAGCTTAAAATAAACTAAAAGCGATTATATCTGCTTAATGATTGTTATTATTAGATGTGACTTTGAGATTTTGATATTATTGTATATATATATATGTGTGTATTTGGGCAGCAACCTTTCAGCATCTTTTATTGAAAACGACCGACAAGGAAGATTTAATTAATCTTTTATTGAGATTTTCCAGCATTCTTGTCAGCCGTTTTCAATGAAAGATGCTTGAAAGAAAGGTTAATGCCCAAATACGCATTAATTAAATTACATGACCGGGCAGCCAACGAGGAACTTAACACCAGCACATTCCGGAAAAAACTCGTCGAACGACAACTAATAAAAACCAAAGAGAGGGTAGTGCATCTTAAAACCGAAATCTAAAAATGCACGAATATTCTCCAAAACTCAATGAGCACAACAGAACGACCACCTCAGCAGTACGTAAGAATTCAACTAAAAACGCATTATTACTAAAAAACTCTGCAACTTATACAATGTTAAGATTCTACTACTCAACGGTAAGTGTACGTTTTTAAGCAATTCGCCGCAAGCAAGACAGGAGTGCAACTAGCACGCAAGTGAGAGTAAGAATAAAGAGGAATGTTTAGGAAAAGGATAAAGAGAAGGACAGGTATCAAGGTCATGGCATCAGTAAAGTCCATTCAGTAAATCTCTACTTTGAGTGGCTTCTGAGGCTTGTATTAGATGAACAATTAATAAGAATAAAAATCTTATTTACTACATGTAATATTTTCATTCTCTTTATGGCTCACACAATAAGGAAAGCTCTCAATTCACTAGATTGTTGTTCATTTATCGACAATGCTTGTTAACCATTGCGTTACAGTAGACGTTTACGACAGTCTAAGTCACTGATTATTTAATAAGTTCATTTTAGTCTGGTACAAATCCACAAAAAATGGAGCCCTCAATGAGAAACAAAGATTTTTATAAAATTGTTTGATAGATACAAGAACCATTCGTTACTCAACATAGAGATTACTGAATGATGTTTTTGCAAAGGACATAAAAGGAAACCAAAAAGGTACGTATTATGAGGATATATAAGAGAGATATTGGTGACCAAACCTCTTTCACTTAAACATTTGCATTCAACAATTGGGTATGAAATCATTAGGAACTGTTACAGGCCATTTTGAGAGGGACACTGTAAAGAGAAAGAAAGACTTCGTTAGAAACAAAGAAAAGCTTGTTGAACTGTTACGTGATATCAGTCCTCCGATGAAGAAGAGACTTGAAGCAACAGAAATGTGGTTCTACAGAAAGATACTGAGTACATCATGGAACCAACACGTGTGAAACGACGAGGTTTTAGAGAAAACGGAAATTATACTTAACATCAGGAAGAGACATTTAATGAGGAAGATGGGCTTGGAAAATTTGATACTCACAGGACAGATTGAGAGAATGAGGAACAGAGGAAAGCAGCGCGTAACATACTTGATCAGCTTTAGTAAATGGATGGTGAAACAGGGTTTAGGAGAAATAACAAAAAGTCAAAACTTTTTAAGAGCTACAAGGGAAAGGAGGGTATAGAGGGTTATGATTGTCTTCGTCCTGAAGGGACACGACACATAAAAGAAGAAATATTTCTTGTAATCAGTGTATTTGATTCTTATTTTAGTTCTCTTTTTGTCCCACGGAAATTTCATGTTGAGCCATTGAATATTCGCCTGTATAAAAAAAATGTCAGGGGGTTGGGAATTGCCAGAAAGAACTACCACGGTTTGCGTATAATCACTGACTTGGCATTTTTATACTTTTTTCACCCAATACAAGGCACAAAAGCCCCTTAAGGTAGAGGATTACTGAGTAAAGCCATTTTAGAGAAGAAAGAAGTATATTACGAGGATAGGCAAGATAGATGAAGCCTGAGGTTAAGAGTGTAGTGATCGGGGAAGCATCCATTTGGGAGTTTGTTCCACAAAGTAATAGTACCAGGGAAGAAACTGTCTGGGTGGACCTTCGTCCTTACCAATGGAATATGAAAGGAATGTGGATGTTTTGACACCGCGTACTTGGTATGGCGAGTCCTAGCTGCGAAGGTCTGAGCTGGTAGAACGAAAGAATTATCTCGTCTATATTTTTTCTAGGGAAATAACGATAGAGTTGCGTGAGCCTAGCAATGTTTCGTCTCTAGAAAAGGGGTTTCAAGGTGGAAAAATAATGACTCACCCACAAGGCCACATAATCGCTTTTGAACTCTGTCAAGGCTAGAAAAAGAGGACTGGACAACGCTTGCCTAGATATATCAGCAGGACTCCATTTTTTTTTTTTTTATCTGGCGTGACTCTTGTAAAGATAGATCAGGAGTTGAGTAAATTTGTGGTTTGCTTGGTGGTGATTAAACGTTACTACCTTTACTGGTCTGAGAGACAAGCTTGTTAATAGCAGCTCTACATTAGGCGCCAACTATTCTCGTCATCATATCATACTTATTATAAAACCCAGGTTGTGTGTGTGTGTGCGTGTGTCTGTTCGTTTATATATGGGATCGGATTTCCTACATTTTTCAACCGATTTCAACAAAACTTCACAGGACTATGTAAAATTACCTTGCGGTGGTTCTGAGATCGCCAAAAATTGGAAAACACAATTACTTTTGCACAAAATCAATTTGAAAACACGATTAAGAGGCATCGCGATAATGAAAGGTGAGACAACTCATATCGAGTTATACTTATTATAAAACCCAGGTTGTTTGTGTGTGTGTGTTCGTTTATATATGGGATCGGATTTCCTACATTTTTCAACCGATTTCAACAAAACTTTTTTTTTTTTTGGCAGGTAGTGTTTCTTATTGTCTTGCACACTTTTTTCTTTATTTTTACATTCAGAATGCTTTAAAAATTCCATTTACAAGACAATTGTTTATAATAAAATTGTATTCAATCGGTAGACTCATAACGATTGAAAACAATGATTTTGTTTGAGTTTGGGTTTTACCAATTCGTAAAAAACAACAACAACAAAAAACTAATTAAGACATGCGTGTCTGTCAACCTTAAACAATAATCTTTGTCAATTTTATTTTTCAGTCTTTATGATGGTCTTTTCTTGATCTATCTCTTACTGTTACATCACCGGGCAACGCCGGGCTCTCCTGCTAGTATAATCTAAACCGTTACGTATCAGTTTAGTATTGACTTGACCTGCGGTTGGCAAGTTCATTTTTGTTCAGTTACATGTGGTAGGCCCGTGTAGTCATATATAAATGAAACCGAATTGTTGTTCTCCTGAGATCAACATCAACGCTGTGAATGTGAATGTTTATTATTTTATGACACGTTACGTCATTTTCACAGCCAAACCTGCTCCATCTGACCTTACATCTTCCCACATATCATATCCCCTACTCTACGACCGCGAGCAAGGAAGATAAGGCAGAGAATGAGGCATATGCGTCCAGGATTTAAATAGGTACTAATTTGCATATCGAAAGCACATGCAATAGATTTCGGTAGTTTGTCTTGGTTTACTTGACAACTCATCAGATTACTACGCCACATATTTTTTTAATTTGGCTGCAGTGCAAAGTTGTGAATATATATTTGTAACGGCTTTATAATGTGTTGCGCTGCGGCCTGACACGTGAATGTGATTAAACTAAGTAGATATTTATCGCTGTTGCATGAGGTCTGTATTCAAGCCCAGATTAAAAACAAGGTTTCGAGTTCGAACGCAACTAACATCAATCTTCCTTCTTTATACTTCTCTATAAAGACGTACAATATTTTTTATTTTATACTTTATACTTCTCTGTACAAGACGTACAATATTGAACTTCTTTTTTATGTGCAGTGTCCCTTCGGAACGTAGGCGATCATGGCTCTCCACAATTTCTTGTCCTTCGTAGCTCTAAATAAACTTTGTCTTTTTATTATTTCTCCTAATTCGCGTTCCGCCATCCATTTACTGAAGCTCATTGAATATGTTATGCTTTGTTTTCCTCTGTCCCTCTTAGTTTCAGTCTGTCCTGTAAGTGTCAGATTTGCCAAGCCTTCTTTCCTCATTATGTGCCCTAGAAATTTCAATTGTCACTTTCTGATATTAAGTATAAGTTTTCTTTTATTCTATTTCCTTTAAAACTTCGTCGTTGCTCACATGTTCATTCTATGGTATCCTTAGTGTTCTTCTGTAGAACCTCATTTCTGTTGCTTCAAGTCTCTTCTACATCTTTGAGGAGATTGTCCAGCATTTGCTGCCATATAGGAGGACTGATATCACGTAACAGTTCAGTACTTTGTTGTTCTTAACGGAGTTTTTCTGTCTCTTAATACTCTGCTTAGCTTTTGGAAGGCATCTTTGGCTATACCAATGCACCTTCGGATTTCAGTGTCGCACTTTCTGTCCTCTGTTAAAACACTTCCTAGATATTTAACTTGTTGCACCTGTTTGATTTTGATATCTCCAATTGGAAATTTGCATTTTGGGCTCAACTTTTTTTGGCGATGCCGCTACATACCCGAGATAGCGATGTTTCTTCCACTGCTCTTTTTTTAGGTGCTAAGTCCCTTTCAAGATACAGGTGATCATACCTTTTTAAAACTTCAACGGAGTTTCAAGCTGAACCCTTTACTAGAGTAGATTTCTCTCGCTCTTCATGTCTAACGTTGATTAGTGAATTTGTTTAAAAAAAAAAAAAAAAATACGACATATCTCCAAATATGGACAACGGTATGGTAATATAATGATTTTCTATTGCCTTCTTCATGGTTTTAAATTCAAATTTTTCCTTCTACTAGGCAAGCTATTGCCGAAAGCTATAGAGCATACCGAACCCTGCTATTTAATCCATAGCTGGTGAAGAAGAAAAAGGGATTCATGATGCCTTTTTCAAGCACATTACGACGAAGTGAACACAGTAGACTAAGCGGTAGTTTGAAATCGACTCACTGATTCCACTTTCCGTGGTGGTTCTCCTGAGAGGATGATTTCACAATTGCTACAATATTAACTTCCTCACATTTAGGCTCAAACGTGATCTTTCTTGAAATCTTTTCATGATCTGCTCCTCTTACTTGCCGCTCTTACGTTCATTTAGCAAGCCCATTCAGTAAATCTCTACTTTGAGTGGCTTCTGAGGCTTGTATTAGATGAACAATTAATAAGAATAAAAATCTTACTTTACTACATGTAGAGTAATATTTTCATTCTCTTTATGGCTCACACAATAAGGAAAGCTCTCAATTCACTAGATTGTTGTTCATTTATCGACAATGCTTGTTAACCATTGCGTTACAGTAGACGTTTACGACAGTCTAAGTCACTGATTATTTAATAAGTTCATTTTAGTCTGGTACAAATCCACAAAAGTGGAGCCCTCAATGAGAAACAAAGATTTTTATAAAATTGTTTGACAGATACAAGAACCATTCGTTACTCAACATAGAGATTACTGAATGATGTTTTTGCAAAGGACATAAAAGGAAACCAAAAAGGTACGTATTATGAGGATATATAAGAGAGATATTGGTTGACCAAACCTCTTTCACTTAAACATTTGCATTAAACAATTGAGTATGAAATCATTAGGAACTGTTACAGGCCATTTTGAGAGGGACACTGTAAAGAGACAGAAAGACTTCGTTAGAAACAAAGAAAAGTTTGTTGAACTGTTACGTGATATCAGTCCTCCTGTGTGGCAGCGAATGCTGGACAATCTCCTCAAAGATGTAGAAAGATGCTGAGTACATCATGGAACCAACGTGAATGATATTTTTGCAAAGGATGTAAAAGTTGGTTGGTTGGTTGTTTGGTTGTTTTGTTTTATGGCATATCAAAACCTCAGAGGGTCATTTAATGCCAACAACATTTTTTAAATAGATTCATAGCGATATTTTGATAAAAAAAAGGTATATGTATACATATATATTTGAACCATTTTTTAATTACTCATATCTTTGAGTACAATCACATATATTGCTGGTAATATTTTTTTGTTTTTCCCAAAATGTATTGCTGGTTTTTTTTTTTTCAAAAATATATTGTTTGTAATATTTTTTTGTTTTTCCAAAAATGTATTGCTGGTAATATTTAAAAAAAAATATATATATTGCTGGTAATAGTTTTTTCTTCAAAAATTTATTTCTGGCAATAATTTTTTACAAAGTACTTCTGGTATTAAAAGCTATTCTTACACTTTTATAATGTTTTTTTTTTACCTCAGTTTCGGTGGAAAATTTCTGTCTCCCAGAAATTTCCACTCATTCTTTCTGATTCTCGGTTGCATTTCTTAATATTTTCTTTAGCTTTTGGAAGACCCGATTTGCTATTCGAATGCGCTTTCTAGTTTCAGTGTCACTTTTACCATTGTCTGCTGCAGAAGAAATCTGGAGTTTACCTTGGGTAGGTAAGGTTGGAAAAGATGGAACACTTTCAACTACAGAACAGCCCACCACAATATCACCAAACGACGCTTTTAGATCGATCTATTTAGGCATGTTCGACTTTGATTGGTTTCCTTGAACTTGTGCTCTTTAGAAATTATTAATAATTTATTCAATATTTATAGCTATAGCTGCTATTAAACGGATGCCATTTTGTGGAGCATTTCTTAACAGAATAGTTTAAAGATTTACTGTGTGGCTGACAACTGTATTTGCTACAGAGAAAATTATTGACGTCTGTCATAGGACGATGGTTAGAAAGTTCACTTTATAAACCAGTTCGCTTCTAAAGTGAGTTCGATTCTCTTTAGCTGTCCCTTATTTACGGCCTTTTACTAAAACCAAGCGAAATTTAGCAAATTTGTAATAATAATAATCATAACTAGACTACCCGTGATTCGCTGGGTCACTGACGGAACAGGTTATAAAACACTGAATTGGATTTCAACATTAAAAATTGACCTGTTTCAAGAAAACTAAAATAAAAATACTTACTCTATAAATAACTCGTATTCTTAAATCTTATTGACTTAAAATATTTTTTTAAATCAGATTAACTTAGAAATATTTTTAATATGCCAAAAAATATTTCTGTCTGTCTTTATAAATATTTTATAAAATATTTTATAAATAAATATTTTATAAATACTTATAAATATTTTAATTAAAAAAATGTATGTTTGAAGAAAGTTATAACGAAAATACTTGCTGTATAAACAACTCGTATTTTTAAATCTTATTCTCTTAAATCAGATTAACTTAAATCCTCACGTGCCGAACGGACACACCACGCAAACACGCACGCAATCCCACAGAGGTGGAAAGAGAGAGGTGGAAAGAAACTTAAATCATTATTATGCACCGGACGAACGACGCACCACGCAAGTACGCACTCAATCCCAGGGAGGTGGAAAGAGAGGTGTGAAAAGAAGATTAAATCATTATTATGCGCTGGACGGTCGTCACACCACGCAAGCACGAATCATAGACTTTTAGTATTATATAGATAGTAGTAACTATCTGAAAACCTGTCTTGCCAACATTTTTATTAATAAATTTTATTTATAAGTAAGGGAGTACAAACGAAAAGATTTGAAATTGACAACTTTTTTTCTATTTCAGTGAAACAGACGTTAAACAGTTCCATCATCCTTTCATTCTTTTTTCTTTCATTTCTCACTAAAACCATCTAGTCTCTCTGATATGTCAGTTCCGTTTTTTTCACGCTGTCAACTCGGAATTTATGAATGGCAGAGCGTAACGGTCGTGCGAACTAAGAAACTAACTAACTAACGAACGAAGATAGGGAGGAACAAGCAGAATTTTAATAGAGATAATATAATCTCAGGAAACAACGTCAGTCTCCTTTTGTATCCAACATTTATGATCATGTGCTTTGAAAAACTTTGTAAATACGTCTATTAAATTTGCTTTAGTCAAATAGTTAATAACATTCGACATATAATAGCTCTAATTTGTCAATAAGGCTGGATTTAATTCCTGACCGCTGACGATTCTTTTTTTCTAATTTTTTAATACATTTTTATTGAAAAAAAAAACAAACCTCACACTATAATTATATTTTATAGAAAAATATTGCATTTACATTCTAAATTGTTATATAGGAATAAAGTGTCGCTTCCGACACTTGGGTTTGAACACAGATCACCAGAGAGCAAGCACAGGTGATCCCATTTTGAATAACTAGATCATGTGATCTAAAAGCAAATGTATATATAGGAATTAGCGGGACGTCTAATGGATCGCTCTTCTTATTCTATCATCTATTACTATACAGGTCACTATTTCTATTCTATCCTCTATGACTATACGGATCGCTATTTTCTATACTATTCGCTATACTATTTCTTTATACTGATCACTATACGGATTACTATTCGGTGGTTACTATTCGAGCGAGTATTATCAAGCAAGTACTATTAGTGCGATTGTTATTCGAAGGCGTCTGACACCAGTATTGTTCAACGGCGTTACTATAGTTGTATCTACGATTACAAAGTCTCTACTACAACGAGCATTTCAAAAGTGGCAACGAGTATTCGTTGACATTACAAAATTGGCAAGGGGTGTTCGTTGACATCACAAAATAAATAAAATTGTTTTATACTGTAAGTATCGCTTTAATTTCTGACCACTGGCAATCCCTGTTTTCAAACTTTTAATGCAGTTGAATTGAAAAAAAAATCTTTATAATACATTTTAGAGCAAAATCTTTAGCAATGAATTTACATTCGACTTATAATAGTACTGTATTCCTGATCATTAATTTAATTTGTAATTTTCGACTCTAATAATTATGTTCTTAGTTGTTCATATTTCTCCTAACACTAAAGACAGTGTCACAGAAAAAATATAATTATATTAAGTTGGTGCAAATATAATGACGTAATAATGTCGTTTTTTGACGTATTTTTTAACGTCAAATAACGACATTATTACGTCATTATTTTTGCACCAACCTACTAGTTAAGCAGAGGAATTATGGAGCGTGGATAAATTCGTTGGGTATCAATAAAAATTCGAAAACTTACTTCAGATGAGGTTGAAGCTAAAATATAACCGTAATTATTGTTTCATATTTTCTCTTATACAGTTAGAATTTTCCGTGTCGGTATAATTGTAATCGAATGAGCGAATGAAATTGTTGGTATTTTTATTTAATAAATAACGTTGGTATATTTATTTAATAAATCCTACCTGTGATAGACATAGCTAGTTTGAAAATATCATGTGCCATACTTTTTGTTCAAGGCATTTTATTCCCAAACAATTTCTTAAAAGAAAAGAAAAAATATGACAAGGGCAATGCCGAGACACCTTGCTGGTTGCATATTTAACAAAAAAAAGTATTTAAAAGTTAGAAGAATATTGAGATGGCTATCTGATATGTTGAGTTCATTCGGATGCAGTGTTTCCGATTATAAGGCAAGATTCTTGAAACGTTTACAAGAAATTCCAGATGGCATTGTCTAAGTTTAGATGGGGGTATCCCAGCCTTGGTGTTGCGTAACTCTCTCTTCCCCCTCTCTCTCTCTCTCTGTCTTTTCTCTCTGTATTCACGCTTTTTTGCCTCTTCTTTAAAAAAAAATGGCAAATGAATAAAAGAGCATGCTGTAAACATCTGTTAAGTTCTAATCTGTCATTTAATTTGCGTCGTTAAACCCGAAAACTTAAAAAAGGCTAATTCTGACCAAAATAGTTGTTGCATTTAGTGCATTTGTATGCAAATCTAACAATAATATGGGACAGATGTAATATTATTCAATTCACAGATTTGGCTAAAAAAAAAAAAAAAAAAAAAAAAGAATGACGTCAAAATCCGCGAAAATTGTTCATCCTTTAATAGTCAGTTGAACTTAGTTTAATTTGTAACGTATATAAAGGAGGCACTGTAGAGTAATGAATAGCGACTCGGATTGAAAAATCGGAGAGACGAGTTCGAATTCCAGTCGAATACATTACATTCATTTAGGTGCAAAGGAGAAGTAGGAATTCTCCTCTTCTCTCTCCAGCTATGGGTAAATACCAGGACAGTTCTATAGCCTTGGAATGCAACTGTTCTCTCGCAGAAAGAAATGGCAACCTAGTGCGGTAAAAAAAATTAAAATCTGCCTCGTCAGTCAGTCAGCGTGTATCACATACGTATGGCGCATAGCTAACTGATATAAATGTTGATAAGAGAACGATGGTCACAAAACACTTACACGGGGGCTCCCGATCAGGGTCTCGGTTGGTGTTGTACGCACCTGCACTGTATTCATACATGCATGCATACATGATTTCTTCTGTCATGTTATCGAGTATGGTTATATCGTGGTGTTACGCTCAAACATGGCATTATTTTTCTTTTTCTTTTGAACCCAGCAATGACTAACATCATTTGCCTCAAGTCACACATAAACGCATTTGTATCATCATTAGCATTCAGAAATTGATCTGAAACAGTTCCAGAGCATTGCCATTTGTGTCAATTATATTACTAATCATCATCAAGTTGGTGACCTTTTTTGGTGCATGCTCAACAAGTAAGATCTTACAATATCGAACAATGCCTGAACTTATTTATAGTTGAGAAAGACGGAGCCCTGGGTGAAACCAACTTCCAGAGCCTCAAGAGTAATAAACCGAATAGGAGAGCAAATCTACACCATCGCTTCTTAGTGAGTGATGGGTGTTACATCAGAGTATTTCCTCTCTCATTTGAATGTGTTATCGAAGTCCAAGAAGTATAACTCTCCGAGTAGGCTGTGGGCTAAACGGCCATTGACCGAGCACAAACGTTCATCCATCCTGTTGGGTGTCTAGACACACTCCTCACCAGGAAGTGAGAGTAGCGTTTTAGTACACAACACGCACACTGTCTAATCATGGGCGCCGCGTCGGGCTGTCATGGTGGTTAAACAGATATCACAAATCAGTACAATTTAGAAGTAAGTTTGGTCCTCGCTGGAAACTCCATGTTTATGGCTTTGTGTAAGAACTAAGCGATGCTTAGTAAATACCATTCCTACGTCTGTAGGTAGACTTGTCCAATCTCAAATAAAAAGCAGTGACCTTAAAGTCACAACTAACATTATGTTTAGAAGTACAGTGCAGCAAAATCATAATTTAATTCACCGAATTTATACTTGTACTGGGCTAGGGACGGGGTGTGAAACCCCCTCCTTTGACCAGCTTGATTGTGGGTCCCGGATGGTGCTTTGTGACCCTCACTATCTTATCAAGATTAGCTTTTTTTCTACCTACATTCATACACGTTACAAATTAAACTAAGCACAAGTGACTATTAAAGGATTAAATAATTTTTCGGATTTTGACGTCATTCTGTGGAATTTACACACATACACACACACACATATATATATATATATGAGGAGAGATGAAAGATTATCAGTCATGTCAAAAAGGGATTTCAAAACATTCTGATAATCAGTGATGGACATGATTCTGGGACCTTGGATCGTGAACAATTATAGCGCCCCCTTCGCAGTTAACAACAATAGGGCAATATCAAACAAGGTTCAAGGTCTCTGCTGGACTTGCAATTACCTCTAGACTAAAATAGCGGAGAACCAGTCGATTTTAAGAGGTATTAGAACATATTCTAAACCGAATATTAAGTTGTTCATAATATCGCCCAAATAGTAATAAAACTTTAGGGATTTTGTTGAAAGGAAAAAATTGGCTTAGAAACCTTCAAGCTTAAGCGTCATTAAATTTATAACAGATCCTCCACTACCGATGCTACTCAAATTTGAGGGAGTCAGACCAACAGAATTTCAGTAGTCCCTTAGATAGTAGATCAGGGAAAAAGATCCGAGTGCTCCCTTTTCACCGTGACTAGACACATTAAAATCGCGTGTGCGTAAAACTCGATTTACGATTAGAGGCGTCCCATTCATAGGAGTTAACGTTAGTAAGCGTTTTTTTGTTTTTGTTTTGTTTTTTTTTTTTTGTTTTTTTGCTTAATCGAGGTAATCTAGGTATCGAGAACTTTACTTAGGAGGTAAGTTCGCTTTCTGGTTTTGGCAAGCTGTCCCTTGGTTTTTGTTTTTATTTAATAGTACACACACATAAACACATACATGCACACACACACACACACACAGACATACATATATATATATATATATATATATATATATATATATATATATATATATATATATGATAAAAATATAGTTTTAAGATATACTGCATTTAATGGTTAAAGTTTTGAATTTCAGGGATTATATATATATATATATATATATATATATATATATATATAAATATACATATATGTTGCAATAAACACTAAAGTTTTGAATATCATGGATTATATATATATATATATATATATATATATATATATATATATATATATATATATATATATATATATATATATATATTGCAATAAACACTAAAGTTTTGAATATCAGGGATTATATATATATATATATATATATATATATTGCAATAAACACTATGTTTTAGTGGGTACATATGTTTGAGTAGACATTTCTGTTTTTAAAAAATAGATTAATGTCTAACGACCTTGAGATGGTGGTTAATTGGTTAAAACTTATCTAAACGCTGGAAAGTTTCGTACATACTTTTAATCATTTCACCACAAGCAAGGCAATAAAGTCACTAAGACGCAGGTGGTTACTGGTTGAGGGAGAATATGAGAAAAACAAAAACATTATTACGGAGCGAGAACAACAGAAGTACAGGAACTAAGAAGACAGAAGTTAACGATTGACATTGTATTTAAACTTTTGAATATCAATCAAGCGGAAGAGAGTTACACAAACGGGAAATGTGAGGAATGAAACTGTATACACTTTACGGTTACATTTAAACATTTCAGCTGTAGAATATTGTGACCTTGTTGCCAATCTAGTACTGCGATTAAATTAAATAAAGTCTAGGTAACATAGAAGAAACTTCAACAGAACAATTACCATAAAGGTATTTATAAAAAGGCACAGGGTGGCTACATTACTGCTGTGAGAAAGTGACTGAAGGCGAGATGCCAGGTCAGGGCCAATTACATTGCAGATTCTTCTTTGGATTTTATATATACCAGGAATACTAGGCCATATGTAGCAGTATTATTTAAAGAATGGACGAATGGTAGAGTTATAAATATGTAGGATAGATTCGGGCGAGAAGAATCGTGTAGCACGACACATAATATATATATATATATATATATATATATATATATATATATATATATATATATGAGCATAGATGGAAATTTTGGCTTGAAGCTACTGTAAATATTTTAATATGTTCTGAAGTGAATGTTCTGCGGTTATGAGTTTAAATATGCAAACACACAACACAGACACACACACATACATGTATCCCTTGGCTTGAAGGTAATTTAGATATATATATATACACATTATATACTTGAATGTACACTCACACCCAAGCACTTGCATTACACACGCTCAGATGCAGACACACTGAAGTAAAAGCTAAAAAACAAACACACATGTATTTATACGTGTATGTGTCTGTATATGTAAATATTCATTACACCACAAACCAAAGTAAATACTACGATGTATGCCCCCCCCATATATATATATATATATATATATATATATATATATATATATATATATATATATATATATATATTAGACCGAGGATATTGTAATTGTTATGTTATGAGCTTAAATGTGAGTAAAACTTGCTACTTTCTTCGTCTAAAAATAGTTGTTTGAGGATCTGACATGATTTAGGCGCTTCAGTACTTACCTTTTTATTTTCCTTTTCATTTAGTTTTTCACTTTTTCTGCCCTAACAGAAAATGTTTTCCGATTTACTTATGTAATGCTCTTGCTGACAGGTGAGTGGGCAGGAACGATACGTGAAATACACAGTGTGCGCGCGATCAACTGGAAGGGAGAGTAAGACCAAAATGGAATCTCAGCAACGCTGAATGCTAAGGTTGATTTGCTGCTTAGACGGTTGTTCCCATGATCGACAGATCACTGTTCTTTTTATAGGCTGATATAATGGAATATGCATACACCTGTGTTCCCCCTCACTGGAATATGATTGGCTGGTGTCCGTCATAAATACCAACGGACGTGTAGGAGAGTCAAAGCCTTAGTCTGACAGCTAAGTCTATAACGACGCCCATTGGAGTACGCCATTGATCTACATATCTTACCTGCACCTACGACGCGTACCAGTCCATTACTGCTATCGTATTCTACTTGGTTATAGTAGCCAAAACCACTTAGCTACTTCGTTCAAATATATCCCTTTCCGAGACATATCATAGGCAATAAAAGCCACTAAGATGCAACTGGTTACAGAGAGTAAAAGTAACAAAGAATCAACGAACGAGATTCTAGGAGGCAAAAGATGACGATTGACATTACTTTTAAAATATTGGAGATCGTAACAAAAGATGGAAATGCGATACCGGAATACGAATATGCAATGGATAAGAAAAATATTTATTCCAAAGGTTAAGCGAAGTACTAAGGAACAAAATTTCTTTAGAACCATAGAAAAAAAAAGTGTTGGATTGTTATGTGATATCCATTCTCATATATAGCAGTGAATGCTGGATAATCTCCCCACGGATGAAGAAAACACTGGAGGTAACAGAAGACGTTACAGAAGGATGCTGAGATTTCCATGAACGGAGCGAGTAAGCAACGAGCGAGTCTTAAAGGAAATGATTCTTATACTCAGAATCAGAAAGAGGAAACTGAAATTCCTGGGACGCATAATGAGGAAAGTGAGCTTGGAAAACTTAACACTCACAGGGTATATTGAGAGCAAAAGAGATATATGAAGGCAGAGAGGCACCTACATGAAATGGATGGTTGAATGTTGGGTAGGAGACTTAGCAAAAGAAATACTGCTCAAGGCTACAAAGCATTGGATGTTTTGGAGAGCCATGATCGCTCATGTTCTGAATAGAAACAGTACATAGAAGAAGTTGGCATAAAAGCAAGAAGCCGGAAGATAATTCGAAAAATAAGAAATGCGAGAGAAAAGAAACTGTTAGCATAGAACTTACGGTTTTATCTAGCCATTTCAACTGTCATATGATGAGACTTTGCCGCCAATCTAGTACTTGGATTAAATTCATAAAGTCTATGTACCAAAGAGGAAAGTAGTATTTATTCTGTAAAATACAAAAGTATGGCCCAAAAGGGGGGCTGGTCTTATTCTGTCTTATAATTAAACTTATCTAGCCTCAATTTCTGACCCAAACATAACAGTATTCCTTACACCAAAACAAAAAACAAAAAAAAAAAACACACATTCTTACTTACCATTCTTACTACAGCCATCATAATACCTCAAAGTCTAAATGAAGTCCCAACTGGTTCGAATATATACAATTTGTCTCTGGCGGGGAATAAAAAAGTGAAGATCATCAGAGCAAATTATTATTATCTGTTTTATGTTAAACTTAGCTAACCACGATTACTTGCTCAAACATGCCACAGTACTGCTTACACCAAAACAACGCATTCTTACTTACCATTCTTACTACGGCCATTATAATACCTCAAAGTCTATATGAAGTCCCAACTAGTCCCCATATGTACCATTTGTCTGTAGCGAGGAATAAAACAAAGGAAAGCTCATCAGAACAAAGTATTTATAAAAAAATACAGGAAAGCTACGGTGGGAAAGTGACTGAATCCGAGATACCAGGTCATGATCAATAACATTGCAGATTCTTCTTTTTATTTTATCATGAATCTTTAAATACAGTGCCGAAGCGCCATATGCAGCAAAACTATTTAATGCATAGACGAATGGTAGACTTATACGCCTGTAGGATAGATTCTGGTGCGAAAAATCGTCTGGCCTATGAATTCTGTAACTTTAAGAAGATCTTTTTTTCCAGAAATTTCCAAAATTTCTCCGTTTCTTCATACTATTAGGTTGGTGCAAAAATAATATCGTTAAAAAATATGTCAAAAAACGATATTATTTTTGCACCAGCCTAATAACATGACTTTATTCATTTATTATTTTTTTTTTTGTAGCAAATACATAACGTAAAGTACTCAGCGTAAAATTAGTAATTAGAAGTTAACATGAAAGCCGGAAGTCGGAAGAGAGTTCCACAAACGAGAAGTACGAGAGAAGAAACTGTTAGCATAGAACTTACGCTTGCAGCTAGCAAAATTTCAGCAGTAACATTATGAAACCTAACCGCCAATCTAGTACTGCACTTAAATTCGTGAAGATGAAGTAACAATGTGGAAAGCTCATCAGAATAATTACCGTGAAAATATTTACAGAAGAGACAAAAGGAAGTTAAGTTAAACTTGTGGGAATGTTTCTGAAGCCGAGATGTTAGACAGATAACGATATTTCCTTTTGGGTTTCTCTTCAGTAAATCCTGTTATGCGTCGGTGCCCACCTTCAAAACTAACAAGAGGCAAATAACATGATACATCTTGTTGATGTTATCTAGACTGGAGGCGTCACACGCTAGTGGGAGCAGACAGCTTATATCTGCTCTAGTTTTGTATGTGTAGCGATATAGCCGCGGATGTTTGGTTGGAGACATCTGAAATACACATGTGCGTTTACAGTGGCGCTGTTGTTTAGGATTTATAGCATACCAAGAAAGTAGTGACTTCATATGGACGAGGAAGGAATGTCGTTAGGGATGTCGCTTAGCAGCCAAGGGATCAGCAGTTAAAAAATGTCTGGAAACCACTGATCGAGGGTTTGAATTATTTGAGTAATTATTTGCTGGAAATAGTCTCTTCATTTTAGCTGTTATCGTCAAAGCATCGGTCGTTTTTCTCCCCGACCTTCTTCGGAGTTGGTGGTTGTCTCTCACAGTTGGTGAAATTCCGAGAACTTCGGACCGAAGCTTTTGTTTAATCAACACGTACAGATTATTTGCTCGAACTAGTCTCTTCATTTTAGCTGTTATTGTCAAAGCATCGGTCGTTTTTCTCTCTGACCTTCTTCCGAGAAGTACAGACCGAAGCTTTTGTTTAATCCACACCTACAGATTAGATTACATGATAGTGGTAGAACATGTTTAGTTCGAATTATCATAAAAGGATAGATTTTGAACTTTACTTCCGTTGATTGAATAAAGGGCTTGGTTCGAAATTCCTGTAAGGTTAACATTTATAACAGACACTTCAAGAAGACCTGGGGGCAAAATGACCACAAAGAACCCGATATTGTTTCATGGGTCATCTTCTAGAACATTGACTGATAGCACCAAATATTATTCTATAACTAGTGTGGCTATAAAGAATTAAACATGCTACCCACAACTATCGCCTCTGTTATTATATAGCATTCATATCCTAACCCTTTCCTGCTGTTGGTGACATGTAGTCCTGTGACATATTGCTGAAGAGGTGGACAACTTCTTGATTAATCTGTAAAGTCCCAACTTTCGAATCGGGTATACTTGTATCCTAGAATTACTATGTAACCCAGTATTACAAGCTAGAGACGGGATGGGTGTCGACAGGAGCCTCCCGTTTTCTTTTACAGTGGACACGAGAAACTTGGCTTTTAACGACATCTTCATTCAAAAGCTGGGATTCTTTCTTGTTAACAGTATCATGTGATTTTCCCCTTGTTAGTTTTGAAATTTATGGACATCGACGCATAACAGGATTTACCGAGGGGAAACCCAGAAGGAAACATTGTTATCTTTCCTGATCTGACATCTCGGCATCAGAAACTTTCTTCGCGTTATGTATGCTGCAAATCCTAAACAACAGCTCAACTGTAAACGCACATGTGTATTTCAGATGTCTCCAAGCGAATATCCGTGGCTATATCGCTACACATTCAAACCTAGAGCAGATATAAGCTGTCTGCTCTGACTGGCGTGTGACGCCTCCTGTCTAGATAATATCAACAAGATGTATCATGTTATTTGCCCTTTGTTAATTTTGAAGGAGGTGTGCATCAACGCATAACCCGATTTACTGAAGAGAAACCCAAAAGGAAATATCGTTATCTGTCTAACATCTCGGCTTCAGAAACTTTCCCATGGGTGCAACATAATTTCCTTTTGTCTCTTCTGTAAATATTCTCACGGTAATTGTTAGATGAGCTTTCCACATTGTTACTTCATCTTCACGAATTTAAGTGCAGTACTAGATTGGCGGTTAGGTTTCATTCGTAATTTCTATGCTAATAGTTTCTTCTTTCGTACTTCTCGTTTGTGGAACTCTCTTCCGGCTTCCGGCTTTCAAACGGTCAGACGTTTAACTTTAGGTAAGAAAATAAAATATAGCCATGCATTCGTATATAACTCTTTTGTTAATAATATTCTTTAAAAAGTAAGATCACCGAAGTTAAGCAACGTTGAGTCTGGCCAGTGTCTAGAAGTGCTGTAAACTTGGATGTGCATGTGGTGTAATGGATAATGGCTCAGAATTGGAAATCGGAGAGCCGAGTTATTATTTGAAGAAGTTAATTGGTAATATTTTGTTCTGCATAAATAATTAAATAATTACTTCAATGCGCCCTCGACAAGATGCGTACGAATCCTTTAACAGGGACGAGCCACGATTACCGTGTTTAGAGTCCCACGAGTATTGATCGCGTGGCTTCTTATGGTGAATTCTACTCATTAGTTATGTTAGGAGTAATGAATAGCACCTCGGATTGAGGAATTGCAGAGCCGGGTTCGAATTCCAGTCGGATCCATTACATTCACTTTTGTGCTAGTACCCTTGGGAAAGGTATGAATTCCTTTCTCCCACCCTCAGCTATGGGTAAATAGCTATACAGACTGGCTGACAACCGGCCTAGGAGAAAGTAACTCTGAATTCAAACCTGTATATAGCCCTGACATAGCACGTACTATACAGATAAAAAAAAGGATCGCTTGCATTGGCACGATGATCCAGATTACGGTCGACCCGGATGGATGGATGGATGGATGGATGGAGTGCCCCAAGGACACATGGCACAGTAGATAAAGGCATTAGTTAGATCCAGTGACTGGACACAAAGAGCGTGAGTTCAATACCTGGTTAAGGCGGTGGAGAACTTGGAGAGGGAATTAAGCAGGAGATAACCGATAACTGACATCCATTAGACATGGCACGTGGAACTAGAACAGTCTACCCCAGTGAGCGAAATAAAGGGTTCAGTTCGACATTCCAACCACCTGAAGAAGGCCGGAGCGTACAACGGCCGAAATGTTGTAATAAATATGGCGACAAAAATGGGAACAATAGTCCGAATAATGTGAATAGTGTATATTTGTTTATGCTTTGTTTATAGCATATATATATATATATATATATATATATATATATATATATATATATATATATATATATTCATTCTCGGGAGATCACACTTTTCTACGTCACTAGAAGTGTCAACTATATATACAGGGTGTATTAAAATACTTTTACAAACTTTGGAGGCGGGTTCCTCGCACAAAAAGATAAAAGTCCATATAAACATATGTCCAGAAATCCTTTGTTTTTTGGTTATTTGCGGTAGATAGCGCTGTGTTGCCATATAGACTAGGTTACATTTGTCATTCATGTACATTCGTGGCTAGTCTGTTTTGTGGATAGTCTTAACGTGTGTAGTAGTGAGTTAACTGAGAAATGTTCCGTCTAATAAAGAGCAGGCAGATATGATTGGTAATAGACGGGAGCTGCATGGCTGTATCAGATTGCATTTTCAGAACGAAGGCAGCCGAGTCATCCAATCTTTGCTACTGTTTATCGTCGCTTTGTTGAGACAGGATCTGTGGCACCACAAACTATGGATCGAGTAAGACGGAGATCTGCTTGCACACCTGACTACAAAGACCACATTCTACAGGCTATCAGGACACGACAAGTGGCTCTAGCATGTCTACATTTCATAGTATCTCATGGACGGTACTTTAAGAGCAACTCTTGTATCCATATCATATGCGACGTTTGAGGGTCTTTCGTCCTCTGATCACTCACTACGGGGAAGGTTTTACCGAAGCTTTATTGCAAAAACTGCCGATACATTGTTTGTTTCCTCAGTCTTGCTTACGGTTGCGGCAATATTTAGAAGAAATGGAAAAACAAATTTGCACAACCAGTATTTGTCGGTGGATCCAAATCCCCTTGGTACAAAAGATATCATTTTACGATTAATGTGAGAGCTGGGATAGTAGGTGACTGTTAGGCACATATGTTCTCCCATCACGTACTACAAGAGCTGTCTACAGGTACTTTATTTCGAACACACCTCCAGACCTGCTAGAGGATGTACCCCTGCTAATACGAAGAGGCATATGGTTCATGTATGATGGGGCTCCAGCACATTTTAGTCACGTGCACTAGCTGACATCTACCATGAAAGATGAATAGGAAGGAGAGAACCGGTTCCATCACCTGTACGTCCCCCACCCAACCTCAATCCTTTGGAATTCCATCTGTGGGGCCACCTAAACAAATGATTTATGCAGCAGACATTCATAATGCAGAGACACTTCATTAAGGTGTCATAGGGCCTGCGAAACCATGGTCCTTCAAGCAATTATCCGACGGGTGCATGCGCGTGTAGATGCAAACGGAGGACATTTTGACCATTTGTTCCGGGTTGCTGTTTTGAGACAACAATGGCCTATTGGGTATATGTTTATACAGACATTTTACACACACATATATATATATATATATATATATATATATATATATATATATATATATATATATAGAGAGAGAGAGAGAGAGAGAGAGATGGGGAAGAATAAAAAAGAATGGCCTGAAGATTGCATTTAACTATGAAACAGAATGTTGCCGCTTGGTATTAACTCCAGGGTCCACATTTATATTTACATTCGCTATATCTCTGATTTTGATCAATTTTACCTATATATATATATATATATATATATATATATATATATATATATATATATATATGATTATTTATTTAAAAATATGATTCCAACTCGCTACATAAGAGGTCTCATGTTTCAAAACAAGAGCCGAAAACTTCAAAATAATATTTGAATTAACTTGAGTTAAAGTAGGCTCTGTTCCATCTTCAAGCGAATTTTTATTGGGAATTACTTATTTCTGAAATTTACGAGTTTTAATAGTATATTCAGAATTGAAATCAAAATTTCCATGGTAACATCAAGGACGGATTGTTTAGAATAGGCAGGGGTGTGGTGTTAATAATTTGTATCAGTATAGAGTTACTTTCATAGAAGCCGGGTCAGGGTAAGGTGGGGGTGGCTAAATTAACGACGGAGGAAGTTTTCGCATAGTCTGGCTTGAGCGTCTATGGAGATTTATTTTTTTTTTATTTTATTCTTTTATTATATCTCTTTATGAAAGGGATTTATGCATATAAAAAAGCCGTAACGTTTGTTTTTTGACGACTTCATAAAGGGTTATCTTTTTTTGTAGGGTATTAAAACTATGTATATGGGCTATGGGTTTTAAAATTTATTTTATTGTATGCGTGTTTTTAGCTAGTTATTCAGAGCGCAAGTTTGGTAGTGTCGGCAGAAAACCGTTAATTCATGCCTGTTGTTTAATAGGTTTTTATTGTTTAGAAGCTTAATAATGTGTAGTTTCTCATGGAGGCACAAAGGGCATAGGTCATCCCAAGATTTGCAAGTTCTAGTCCTGTTTCCGCCCTTGATGTTACCATGGAAATTTTGATTTCAATTCTGAATATACTATTAAAACTCGTAAATTTCAGAAATAAGTTATTCCAAAAAAAAAATTTCGCTTGAAGATGGAACAGAGCCTACTTAAACTCAAGTTAATTCAAATATTATTTTGAAGTTTTCGGCTCTTGTTTTGAAATATGAAACCTCTTATGTAGCGAGTTGGAATCATATTTTTAAATAAATAATTATATTTATGCTCTACTTTCGTATCGAGCACTATTTTTTAAAAATAATAACAAAAATACTAAGGAACTTTGGATTATTTACCAAACCAGTTTCTTTCCTATTTTCTACAATATTTTCACACACACACACACACACACACACACTCACACATATATATATATATATAGGTAAAATTGGGCAAAATCAGAGATATAGCGAATGTAAGTATAAATGTGGACCCTGGAGTTAATACCAAGCGGCAACATTCTGTTTCATACTTAAATGCAATCTTATATATAGATATATAGATATAACATACCTTAAAACTATATTTTTATAATATATATATATATATATATATATATATATATATATACTTCAGTCCTATTTTGATGCCTTCTATTTATGGTAGCGTAATTTAGACATTAATTCTCAAAATGCTATCGCCGTAGTGGTGTAACCCAAACATAACAACTGATATTCGGCCCTTATATGTGTCCTACAATTCTGACCTTGCGTCAGACTAAGTCAAGCTTAGTAAGTAGAAAAAGTAAACGCGATAGTGTAGCGATTAACTGTCTGGCATAAGTTCGATTCTTATCACCGCTCTTGTTACCTGAACTTGTGCCACACTAGAGTAAGCTTAGTAAATAAACTTCGTATAGAGCAAATTGTACTGCACATATGGATATCTTCCGTGTTCTTTTGCATGACATTTCAGAAACAGACGAAAGTTTCTGACGATTTAAAAATCTTAACAGTATTTGCTTATGGAGAATTTCTCATGCAACTTTCTGCAAACCTTCATTTAGCCATGGATAAAAAGTGCACACTTGTATCAGACTCCTTTTCTTTTCTTTTCTTTTTTTCTTTCTTTTATTAACGGTACCAAAACGATATTTTCTTTTGGAGGCTGTCAGATAAAAGGGAGAAGTGTGTTTTTAAACGACCGAAAGTGAGACCGTAAAGGCACAACTCGTGATCGACCTTTTCTTCCAGCCGAATAGTGTACAAACATATGGCCACTGTTAACGAATCCCACCAATCACCTTTCAACAGGGACCCGCGATATTGTTTATTTGTTGTTTACCTCGCCAAAAACACTGAACTGACATTAGCATTTCATTCTCCTTGTAAAAGTCTCGGTATAAAAAAAGAGAAGAAAACAACAAACAAATCGCCAGACGGTATTTTGGTAATTCTCAAAATAAAATCATTGAGATATACCGCTACTTGTACTTGAGGAAGAAAAATAGTTGCTATACCCAAATTTCTGGAAAAGCCTTCTTTATTAGACAAATTAATCATTAACCTTTATTTAGGTACTTCCACTTTTTCGTTGAAAGAAAACAAAAAAAAAAAAAACAGAAAAAAAAACAGCACAGCATGATGAAAAAGCCCCAAACTTAATAAAAATAAAGTTTTATCGTCAAAATGTTTATGTTATTATTAAAAAGAAAGCCCAGGGTATTTTTTTTTAATTAATTTTTTTAATCCTTTCTAGCACGTTCGAAATTTTGGTTAAAAATCTAGTTATTTTTTGAGTTAGCGATCGACGTAATAATTATTATGAGAGTTGTGTTTTAGCACCTTTTTCCGGTGAAAAACACATTGATTTGAAAATTCTGGCAATAATCAAATAATTTTTGGATTTTAATGAAACTTTCAAAACAAATTAATGGAATTATTTTTGAATTTGTTCTTTTAGAAAATCTTAATTTTTTACATGTCACCTCAACTTATTTAATTTCATGAAATTTCGAGAAATTAAATTTTAATTCCAAAATTTGTTTTATTAGTTAAAAGCAGGGCTCCTTGGAGAATTTAAATCATCATTTTTTTTTTCAAGCTGCTACTCCATTCAGAAAATCTGCCCCGAATCGTAAAAGACAAAAATGCAACAAAAATTGACATTATTTAATTACAAAAGCTTTAAATCGTTTTTATAATTAAGATTTATCAAGGTTACTATTGTCTTAAGAAAAACAAATTTCGATGAATAATGAATGTTTACAAGAATTTTAATTATAATAATTTATTATAATAATTAAAAAAAAATCTTTTAAAATTCTACATTAGTACAATCTCGTTAGGTGATATTGTTATTAAGGGAAAACTATATTTACTAATTAAAAATTGAAAAGCTTAATACAAATCATACCACCAAGATTTTTAGAATATTTTTTCTGTATATAAAATATTATGTAACGTGCCTATTTTTGAAAGTATGGTTGACAATACACGACATTATCAAAAGATATGAGTGGCGACTATAGTAAATTTAAAGTCAACATTCTTAAAATTAGATTACGGGGAATATTCTCTAACATTTTTAAGATTACTGAGTACTTACAAATTATATAAAAAAAAGGCACTGATGTCATTTTCTTAAATTATGTCTTAACAGATAGATTCTCCGATAAACAACAATCAATATCTCATCACCTTTCATTGCCTCATCACTTACGTAAAACATGGCGATGTCAGTTAAAAACGCAGCCACTGTCTGTTTTAAAAATTCAGTTCTGTGTTAATTTTAAAATTAAAGTAAATAATGTTTATCTCAAATCAGATTATTTATGCTTTAAATCAGCTAATAATCAAATAAGTTTTCAGAAAAGTATATTTTATTTTTGGAAGACTTTTTAATACAGAGAATTACATTGTTATGAAAGACGACAAAAAAGGCGCTAACCAGCAATTTTAGAAAAAATCGATTCCAATCAATATAATATCTGTTTGAAATACACCAGAGTATTTTGCTTACTGGAAATAGCAAATTTTAAGTCCTTTCGCTTTCAATTAAAGCTAAAATTAAAGCTTCAAGAGAGCTTTTTGAATTTATAAAAAAATTCATTTTAAACCTTAGGTATCAAGAATTAGTGGATGTACCTACATTTATTAATTTATTTTTTATCATTTTATTTGGATTATGAAAAAACAATAACAGTAATCTCTTTCGCTTTCATTCCTGTATATGTACGTTACGCTTTCATTATATCATTTAATGTTTAATCTATAATATGGTAGACATAATCACTCATATTTAGAATATTAATTCATATTTAATTGATTATCATCTTTATTATTATTGCTATGTTTGTTTATTTAATTTATTTTTCCATACAATTACTTATATTAGGTTGGTGCAAAAATAATGTCGTTTTCTCACATGTGAGAAAACGACATTATTTTTGCACCAACCTAATATTTTCAGCCTCGCAGCGACCTTGTCGGTTGGGGCTTCAAAAGACCCCGACTGCACCTCTGTAAAGGAGTACCCCCAACTGAGGTGTTCTGGGTATTGTGACACTGATAGTATGAGACTAGAATTAAAAGGGTTCATGTGAAAACCCCGTATAGGAATTGGAGAAGTGGAAGTATTAAAAACATTAAGGTGAAAACATGAATTGAAATATGAAGCGAAGAAAAAAAACGTTTTTTTTCTTTTTCTGATAAACAGGCAAATGAAATTATTATTTGCTAGGCCGGTGATGTAAACAATCCGACATTTGGGAAATATAAAATGTAATCTGAAAGAATTAAAAGGCCGGGAATGTAAACACTCCGGAATGTGCAAAAAATTATTTCGGTCATATTGAAAAGTCGACAATAAAGAAAATTCTTTGACAGTAGAAATAATTTTTAAAGGCACAAAAGTTGTTATCGGAAAATTATTGTTTTGAATAGCAGACCACTTTTGTTTGAAGGTCACTGTCGGTTCTCCGAGTGTTGACTGTCGGTCGAGAAGTGAATTGAGTTATTATTCCCAAAGCCAAAATGTAAACAATGAGATATCAAATCGGTTATTTTGAATGTTGTCCATAAATTATATATATTAATAGAGCATCATTAATATATCGGAAGTAATTTGATTGTTTAGCTAAAATATTTTGGAAAGAAGTAGACTCGAGAAATGCCAAGAAAATGCATGCCATGACTCCACTGAGAGGAGATCCCATTGGTAATCCAAATTTTTGTTTGCAAAAATTGTTAGTGAAGTTGAAATAGCATTGATTGGTGATGAGACGGCAGATTTTTATTATTTTAGTTATTGGTAGGGCGAGGTTTATCTTTGATTTTGTTAGATTTTTTTTTTTAAAGAGATTTAAGCATTTTTCAACTGGGATATTAGTGTAAAGTGATTTTTATATCTAGACTGTCCATGAGAACTAAGGGAAATAAATAAATGTGACTGACAAATTCATGATCTGTCTAAATATAAAATCACCGATTATATCCCCATGATAAAAACTTACTGGGTCCTGTAGATAAATTAAACAAAATGGAACATACGACAGAATTCACATACGAAATAGAAGAAAAACAATAATTTACCTTTCTTAGGCATCATGTTACACCGAGTTGGCAACAGCCTAAAACTTAGTGTCTACCGAAAATGAACCAATAAAAATGACTTAATAAACTTCTATTCCCATTATAACAAAAAAATTAAATCCGGAATGAGCACTGAATTCTATTTAAGAGCACTCAGAATTTGAAGCCCTCAGTATTTACATGAAGAGAAGAAATATATACATTCAAGTTCCTTCACTACCCTAACTATTTCATAATCAATGCGAAACAAAAGGCTCATAAAATATTCCAAAATAGAAGAGCTCTCTTTTCTGGCAAACCTAACGAATCAAAAAAATTTATTATTCTACCCATGAACTCTATCACAACTACTACCGAAAAGAAGTTATCTAAACTCAACATACAATTTGTCACAGATACATCTAAAGCAATCAAAAACTTAATCAATAAAAAAACAAAACAAGCCAAAGCTTGAAGAAGAAATTTACTCTATCAAGTGCAGGAATTGCCAGAATTAATACATTGGAGAAACCTCAAGAAATTTAAACAAGAAGACTATATGAACACGAAAAGGACATTTTAAAAACAACACACAAAACGGACTGGTTGTTCCCCGTAACAAAACTGACTACAATTTTAGCATAGGGAATGCTACTTTGATTAAAAGAGAAAATAATCCCCTATGACGAAAATGTCTGGAAAGTGCCTTGATCGCTAGATCAGCCACGGCAAATTTACAATATATCACCAGTCTAAGTAGATTTTCTGTTGTCACAATGTGGGATAGTCAGGGACAAAACTGATGGAGAGAGAAAAAAAAACAAAAAAAACAGAGTACAGATAAATTTGGTTAAACTGAAAAAATATTATTTTAAAACTTATCCTTTCAAAAATATTCTTTCAAAAATTTTGAAACTATTAGCGTTTCTCGTTTCATTCTCATGTTTAGACGTGGCAACATCAACCAAGGCCAATCTGATGAAATCCTAACAGATGAAACACGGCATAAAAACCTTTTTTACAATATGTCCTACTATTTTTCTAAATACTGTTTTTTATACATATGAAATTGTACAAAATTATATATCGTTATATATATATATATATATATATATATATATATATATATATATATAATCCAACTAATTTTATTACTTAAACGTCATTTTTAGTGAATACTCGAATTTGTGTAGACGACCCGTTTATATATTAAACATTATATTTATTTTCGTCTACTGGACTGAATATTCGAGAAAACCTAGAAAAATATGGGCTATCCAGCAGGATTCGAACCTTCATCATGTCTGTCGTGCTTTGATCTCTCGGTAAAAGAGACTTTCCTTGGCTATCAACGCACTCCATCGTTTGGTCCACACGTCAAGAGCTTTCAACAATTGGCTGCTGATTTTCTCCTTTTCGTTATTTTTTATACTAAGTTAAATATAATTTATGCGCTATTTATCGGCATTAGGTTGAGTTTTTATTGTGTGTGTGTAAGCGTAGAATGCGGTGGTTATTATATATATATATATATATATATATATATATATATATATATATATATATATATATATATATATATATATATATATATATATATATATATATGATTATCATGAAAGATTTTGAAGGCAAAGTTTGTTATCTTGACAAATAATTAGTTACGGTAAGGCAATGTCTCTGCTAAATCACTACCATTATCACATTTTCAGTTTTGAAAATCAAACAAGCAGAACTTCGGCAAGGAAAGCAAACAATAACATAAATTATATCGAATGGTCGGATTGAAAAGCCCCAAATCCTAATCTACCGTAGTGCCGATCGCGATATTAACTTACCTCGTGGATTCACTGACATTAGCTTTCAACTTCTATCATTTGTTAATTATATCATTACTAGCAGAGTACCCATAAAAA
Source organism: Acanthosepion lycidas (assembly GCA_963932145.1). Taxonomy (NCBI): domain Eukaryota; kingdom Metazoa; phylum Mollusca; class Cephalopoda; order Sepiida; family Sepiidae; genus Acanthosepion; species Acanthosepion lycidas. The sequence goes on along the minus strand of OZ010585.1, from coordinate 57,976,751 downwards.
AGGATGTCATTGTCTATGAATGTATCAGCACTTCCGCTTAAGAATCTCTGCGCTCTGTGGAAGAAAAGTGATACACACATAAACTATATATCTAAAGTTAATATATATATATATATGTGTGTGTGTATGTGTGTGTGAGTCTGAGGCTGTGCGAGTGTTTATATGAAATGGATTAAACCAGACAGATTATTTAATTTATTTGTTTAAACGTTATTTCTGTTTTTGAAAATATGCGCCCCCGGCACCATTCGAACCTGCGTCCCCTAGTCAAAGTCTTATGACGGTTCTCGATTTTGCTTATATACGCTAGTTCGAAGGCTGGCGGGGGACGCAAATTTTCAAAAACAGAAATTGTGTTTAAACAAATAAATTAAATAAGCTATTGGATTATTTATATGAAAAATCGAAACTCTGGAGTCGTGATGCTGAAGGTAACATATTAATTCCATATATATATATATATATATATATATATATATATATATATATATATATATATATATATATATATATATATATGTATGTGTGTGTGTGTGTGTGTGTGTGTGTGTGTGTGTGATTAATAGAAATATAAAATGTATCTCTCAGCGGATTGATGTTATATTCAGCATCACTACACCACAGTTTCGTAGACGAACCTTTGTACTATCGTTCCGTCTACTCGTCAGAAGTCATCAGCAATCGTCTGTTGATTTTCTCATTTTCTTTATTTTTATATTAAGTTTAAAATATAATAATTTATGCGCTTTTTTATTTTGTTAGGTTGATTGTTTTTTTTCTTTGTGCGCGTATGCGCGTATGTATGGGTGAGTGTGTGTGTATGCGTGTACCTGTACCACTGTGCATATGTACACATTTATATGATTTTTTTTTTTACTTGATTTCATAATTTTCTCCTCTTCTTATACTCTCTACTTACTGCTCTTCTTTTTTTCTCTATTTTTCTTCTGTGAGTAAAGTAGGGATTCGTTTTAGGATGTCACCGTGGTGGGTTACTGACTTTCAACAAATGACTCCCTTAAACAATAATAAATTAAGTTATTAATAGGCACATTTTGATTTTTTGACATACTTAAAAGATATTGCAGCGTACCATTTTTCTTCCAAGATACGGTAGATTATAATTTAATATGTCTTTGTGTTATAATATTATCGTTGCAAGCATTTATAGGAATACGAGACTAAATTCGTCATATGTGGCACGTAAAACGACTGCTTATTCAATTCCAGATTGTGTGGCTTTGGGTGTTTTCACCGAACATGGATTCTTCTTCTCGTGAGAATGTAAGAGGTTCTTTTTCTCCTTGATTGGGTGCATGTTTACATGTCACCGAATCTGCACCTGGTAGCTAAGAGGTTACCTTCCAGATCAACACGCTGATGCACTTGGCTTCTCATTCGCTCTGGCATGAATCTTATGCTACAGTGTTCTTCCTGTTCTCCTTTCCTGTAGATGTCGAAGAAGGAATGACATCACCAGGTGCCAAAGTTTAATGATTGGAATTATTATCAGAGCTTAAAAGAAAACAAAATGACGAATTTATTAACTCTTTTTAGTTTGGGAAATAAATTATCGCAGGTGGATAACAGTGTGGAAGACATGGCAACACAATTTCTCCAAGTTTTTAAAGTAAATTTTCAGTTAATACAAGGCCAACGAGCTACTAAATATTGAGGTGTACTGAGTGAGGTTGTTGTCGGGACGTAATAGGAAGTCAATAAGTAAGGCATTAAGTAAGTGCAGATTATGAGGAAAGGTAGAGTAGATAATGCTTGACCCTAGATTTGAAGAATTCAAATTTATAGTGATCGGGGAAGAATCCTCTAGAAGCAAATTTAATGATTTCGTTTGAAAATTTTGAACTTCCTCCTGATATGATCTTCCAACAAGATAATTATCCTAAGCACACTGCAAAATTTACGAGGAAATGGCTTGCTGAAAATAATGTAAATATCCGGAAATAACCAAATTATCTCACAGATTTAAACCAATGGAGAATGTGTGGCGTTATTTGAAAATTCAAATGCAATCGAGAGCTCCAACAAATATCCCGGATCTGAAGACCATATGCGAAGAATGGAAGAAAATACCAACTAAAATTCGCAAATCATTAATTAAGAACTTACAAGAAGATGCTGGTTGATGTAGAAGTGAATAATGGCTATTCTACAAAGTATTAAATGAAGATCATGTATTATTTTTTTGTATTGTACAAATAATTTTTACACCCATTGAAATGGATAAATGGGATTTATTTCTATTAAATCAAAATTGTTTTTGTTCTCTATGCATCCGTGTACAGTTAATCGTATGAAATCGTTTATTTATTAGTTGAAAATACAATAAATTAAAAATTTGTATGTGTACGAATATTTGTTTCCTCTCTCTCTCTCTCTCTCTGTACAGACATATATATATATATATATATATATATATATATATATATATATGTCTGTGTGTGTGTGTATGTATGTGTATGTGTGTGCAATACATGTCAATGTTGGATACAATACCATATATTATGGTATTGTCTCCAACACTGAATTGTATTATAATCAATTATCCAGAGTAAATTCAAATGATTTCTATTCATTCGTTTTACTTTGACATCTTGGTTTTCTTAAGAGCCCTCAAGTATTAAGTCAACATCGCATGCATTACCATAAAAGCTTGCAAAACAGTAAATAACGATTAACATCTTTTGTAGATCAAAGAAACAAGAAACCGGAAGAGAGTTCCACAAGCGAGAATTACCATACAAGAATCTGTTAGCATAGAACTTACGGTTGCATCTAGTCATTTCAACTGAAAAATGACGATACATTGCCGCCAACTTAGTATTGTACTTAAATTCATAAAGTCTAGGTACTATAGAGGAATATTCGCCAGAACCATTACCATGAATGTATTTACAGAAAAGGGATAAGGAAGCTATATTATGGCAGTAGAAAATTGACTCAAGACTAGATGCCAGGTCAGGCTCAATAACATTGGAAATTCTTCTTTGGGTTTTATCAAGGATCTCTGAATATATAGCAGGAGTACAAGACCAGATGTAATTAGCAGTATTCAAAGCAAGGACGAATGGTAGACTATATGCATACGTAAGATATAAAAATTGGAAACAATGGGAAACAAATTTCTTAGCAGCAGACTTAGCAATTTATTCAATATCATCTTTTTAATTCATATCAGTGGAAAACGTTAGTCAGAGGTTAGCTATGCGGATGGCAGGAAAAAAACGTTTGTCTCAGACGATTAAAAGAGAATAGTTTCGTTTTAGAAGCATTAAACCTATCACAGTTTTTATCACCAGAAACTCTTTTCATAAATAGAGTGGTTTCACCAAGAATGAAAAAAAAACCCGGTAAGATCTTGTTCTAGAAACTGTCCCGGTATTTGAATAACGCATTGGTAAATTCATTTTTTTTTCAGGGTGACATCTTTGTTAATATAAAATATTGTTATTCGTCAGTGTCCTTTACCTACGTATATATTTTTTTTTCGGGGCGACACTTTGATTTTCAGCTGCTGTCCTCAAACTAGCATTTGTTACTTCTCTTTTGGTCCTAGGCTTACGGCCACAACACGTTGAAACACCGGTTCCTTTACAATCACCGAAGTTAAGCAACATCGAGCCTGGTCAGTACCTAGATAGGTAACCACTTGGGGAGACCAGATGTAAGCTTGGATGTTCGGCTGGTTTAATGGAATTGCTAATCGAACACCCGAGTTTTAATTCAGGTTGGGTTCGTTCTATTCACTTACGCGCAAATACACTTAGGAAAAGGTATGAATCCACATCTCCACCAACTATTGGTTGATTAGTATGACTTTTATCACTAAACCATTATTATAAAATATTATAAAAAAATCTTACAACCTAAGAATATTTTCTGGCCTTAAATGACCTACAAAGACTTGATAAGCCGTAGAAAACGAACCAATAAATCAATCTTTTGATAGTTTCTCCAATTCCATCACAAACTCTTTTGCAGTGAGAACTTGCAAAGAAATCATTTTCACTATAGATAAGATTAATGACGGATTTTTATTGTGAAATTTCTCCATCAATAAAATATTTTATGTAGTTGATATGTGGAAATTTCTTTTATCAAAACGTTAATAATATTGACTGATCAAATTATTTGATATTACGCAATGATAAGGACACTTGAAATTATTAAAAATGTTGTTATTGGATTTGGGTTCGTCACTTGAAGTTGAGAATGTGTCATGTGTTGGCGTAAAAAAGTAAGTGTTGAAGTGATTGAAAAAATAGAGAAGTGAGTGAAACAAAATGAGATAGTCATTTTTATTCTATCGGGACATTTTCGTGGAGAGAAAATTTCAAGGAATTTTCCTGAAAGAAAGTGCGAATTTCAGGAATGTTCTTAAGGATGTCTCAGTGAAAAGTATGAAGAAAAATTGGAATTTACTCTGTTGGTGAATTAAAGAGGGAGCGAGGTGTATGGTCTACGTCACGTGCGCTAATTTTAGGGTCCTATCGCGACCACGGCGCAAAATAAAAGCGAACTAGCCTCTTGAAATTCAGAGCATTCATAATCACGGGTTTTTCTTTTTAAGCCTTCCCCAAAACTGTAAAGAGGCTACTGCTGCTGATATGGTTATCAACACATGTGTGTCTAGCGAAAAATCTAACGAAAAGTTTTGACATCTACTACAGCCCCGTCCCTCTGGAATGATGGTGAATATAGTCATCAACTTGTCAGTACATAGGTTTTAAAGTGACGTGGAAATAATTCCAAACACATTTTGCTTGCATATTTCCTATGATGTAGTTTGTTGAGTTGTCAAGATTGGTCTTTTTTGTAGTGTCAAGGTGAGACTCGTTGGTGTTGAGATCTTCGCATGTCTGGTTCATTTCTACTGATGCAGGAAAATTTTTCCAGTCCTGTTTATTACTTTATATGAACCCTGGTATTTACTGTCAAAGAGATTTTTACGGATGTACCATTGCCTCTTTGTCAAAGGTGCTGGAGTAAACTCTATTTTGAACATCTATTTTAAATCTTATACAAAAGATGGTGTAGGGTATATTTCTTGTTTTTTTTTTTTTTGGTGGTTAACTTTGCAAATTCCCGTGGAATTAAACCAGGGTAGTTTACCTCTGACTTTAATATTCCAACTAATAATAAAGAATGAAAATGTTCAGCATATAAATATAGTGAAAAAAAAGTCCTATTTAAGGAGTAAGAAATAGACTAGCTCTTTTGTATAAATGGAGAGAAGCTTACTAAAATTTTTAGATTGGCGCAGGAGCTGGAGATGGAACAGGAACATCAATTGCTTCAAAATGAGTCAAACATCCAAAGCCTGAGTGAGATTCAGTATTCTAAAAGTAAGAATATATTAAATTCACTGTACCATATATATATATATATATATATATATATATATATATATGTGTGTGTGTGTGTGTGTGTGTGTGTGTGTGTGTGTGTGTGTGTGTGGGTATTTCGTATATTTTGCCACAATGTTTTTATTAAGACATATCTCATTAAATAATTATTTAGACAAGGATCCCCTCAACAGGAAAATAACATATATGTTGGTCATACCCCTTCTACGTTGTCTCGAAGGTTAAGGCTTCATTTGAATGATACATCTAACATCCCTCAATATTTACAGCACCATGCCTGTCGACATTCGCAATTTAGGAAAATTCTTGTTTAAAATACATCTATACTTTTTCATGAAAATAATAAACAACGTAAAAAGTCTTGAAGCTATATATATTAAAAAATTGAAACTCACCCTTAATAAAATTAATTCTGAATACTAAAAAGTTTTAAGTAGTTTTTCTTTAAAAAAGATTTAGACATTTCAATAACTTATTTACCTCCCCTGACGTTCGGGCGTGTATCTACATGATAAAATTTAAAATTTGTGCACTACATTACCTTAGCCTTTTTCACTTCACACGTAAAAAAATAATTTTCCGATGAACACAACAATTTTGTCTTAGAAATATGATGAACGCAATAATTTCTTGTCTTAGAAAAAGAAGACCCCGATGATGACATTGTGCTAATATTGAAAGTACTCGGAATAAAATGAATATGCATCAACATGGTAATTTTCTTTTTTTCTTCAATAAGGATACTAAGAAACTTGTCCGTAATTATGAGAGAATCTTATTAATAATACGTAGACAAAACTTGTCTAAATTATTTAATGAGACATATATATATATATATATATATATATATATATATATATATATATATATATATGTATATATATGAACATAAAACATTATGCAGCAAATAATTTACATACAAAGAAATAATCACACATAGAATCAATCAGAAATATTAATGCGATTATTGGCGACATCCGTCGCTAGTAGTATAATGTATGCATTAAAATACAGTTAATCCATAGAGTGAAGTGATCCTCGTCTTCACTCTATGGATTAACAGTATTTTAATGCATACATTATACTACTATCGATAGATGTCGCCAATAATCGCATTAATATTTCTGATTAATTCTATGTGTGATTATTTCTTTGTATATATATATATATATATATATATATATATATATATATATATATATATATATATCGAATATAAGTGGTAAATATACACATACATATGCAAAATATATAATAATATATATACATAGGTGCATACATGTATATTTTTTGAATAAAAAATTCCAAGAAGATAGAATCCAGGTAGAACTCAATGTCCAGGACAGAGTAAGGATATAATAAAAAGGCTTAAACACTAATATTCCATGGTCATAATTTATTCCATTGGAATTTATTCAAATTTATTCCAATGGAATATTAGTGTTTAAGCCTTTTTATTATATATATATATATATATATATATATATATATATATATATATATATATATATATACTAACAGTATAGACTGTTTTCGACCGGGTCTTTCATTACTGGGAATTTTTACCATTCAATTCGAGCAGTTTTAGTTTAAAGTCAGCCCACCCGAAAATCAATCTTAGTAACAACTTAGTACACCTGAGACACATTACCAAATGGGAGGTGGGTAACAATTTGATTTGGAGGGTGGGTCTCAAAAGGGCCGTTTTTGCGTTCTCAATCTTGTTTCTCCTCAGCCGTTGAGTCCTTTGATTTGCAGTTTCAGCCTCTAGCGCAGAAGCGTTCAGGTATGCTCTTCTGGAAAGCCGATGGCTATGTTGATCTTCGGACTCAGTGGCTCCGATTGAAGCATTCCGAGAGGCATTTTGAGACATGCGAACTGAACGTTCTAAAGACGATTCGTCATCTCTTATTCGCATGGCGGACCTGGCAGCAGCGGTTTTGCGACCTAGGCAAGTTCTTTTCTTTAGTGGCAAGTATGAATTGTCAAATGGAATGAGTGGGCAAATTCCAGAAGAGAACGCTATAAAGGGATCACTAAGCTTGAATAACTTTAGGAAAGGTTGAAAAAATAAATATTGAGTGATAAAAAAAACAAGCTTACTTATAACTACGGTGGACTCAATGCCAAAACTGACAGGATCATAAAAATATTTAAATTGGGAACGGCTATAAACGACAATGAAAGAAACGCCTTAAAACTGTAGTAGTAGGCTTTATGCAACGGAAAAGTAAACCTCACTTGAGAGAGATTGATGCTTGGCCAAAAGAAGAGGAATGCGTAATTTGGACTTAAAACCGGCACTCAAGAATTTTCTGTCAAACAAAAATATTCATCGAAATCGGATGAAAAATGTGAAAACACATAAACAACACCCGATCACAAGCGCACATATATACACACACATTTTGATATATATATATATATATATATATATATATATATATATATATATATATATATATATATTTTGCGTAGAGTGAATTCCGGCCTTTCCTCGGTTTTTGAAAAGCCGGAATTCACTCTACGAAAAACAGATATATATATATATATATATATATATATATATATATATATATATATATATATATGTATGTATGTGTGTGTGTGTGTGTGTGTGTGAGGGCATCATAGGATGTTATTTATGTGTTTCCACAGTTTTCATGTGGCCCTAATATATATATATATATATATATATATATATATATATATATATATATATAAGGGCCACATGAAGACTAAAAAATACCAAAAGGCAGAATTCACTCTACGCAAAATGTACATATATATATATATATATATATATATATATATATATATATATATATGTGTGTGTGTGTGTGTGTGTGTGTGAAAACTAAAAATACCAAAAGCCGAGGAAAAGCCAGAAGTCACTCTACGCAAAACGGATCATTGGCAAGCAATAGAAATGGTAAGGTTTGATCGATTCGTTGATTGAGAGGGAAAAAAATAAAGAGAGAGAAAGAAAGAGAGAGAGATAAAGAGAGAGAAAGAGAGTTGTCAGAACTTACGAGTTGGAGTCATGAACGATCACAAAATCAAAGTTTGGTTTGAGGACTGAGCCTTGTTCTTTTAGTCAGGAGACAGAAGTCCAGTTTCGCAGAAAACGCAAAGAACTAGGGCACGGTTTTGTTGAAGTGATTTGATGAAATAAGTAACTGAATCCGCTGAGACTAGAAGAAAAATTTAGGGTAAGATGGTTTGCTGGAGGTAGCCATGCAATCCAAGCACTGAAAAGACTTCAGAGGTTGTTTTGACTGAATTCAACGAAGCAGTGCCGCTAAGCAGAAGAACAGCAACTGGCATGAACATGAATATCGTTACTCCAGTTGGTTTCACCTTTTCTCTCTCCTGTTTTGTTTGTTTGTCGTTTAACTTATTAAAGTCTCTCCTACGCCTGTGTTTAACTCGATATTTGTGCACGCCTCACTTATTTACGTTTTCTAATAATCTCTATCCGCACTTCGCTTAAACCTCGATGTCATACGCCGTTTCTAGCTTTGTCATTGTTTATCGGGTGTGGCGTGTTGATGACGGTGCTGTGACACAATGCACAATATATATATATATATATATATATATATATTGAACAATAAAAAAATATTAAAAAATTAATATTAAAAAATTAAAATCTTTAGACACACTGATTAATATACTTTCGTTTTTTTTTTTTTATTATTATTTCATTTAGATTTCTCGACTAGTTTCGACCAAAATGGCCATCACCGGGAGGAGAAATATTTCTGCTTGCTGGTAGCAGTAAACTACAAAAATGAATCTTTTGCTGGAGAATATATATATATATATATATATATATATATATATATATATATATATATATATGGTTGTTGTAGGCAGCATATATTCATTCAAGCATGTTTGGTTGATTAATCTGAAGATATTATGGCTATTACTTTTTATTTTAATCCTCTCAAATTCTCGGATCAATTTCTTAATGTTGTTATTAAATTCCATAAGAAAGACGCCGTAGTTTTTTTTAGTTTTTTTTCACTTTCTAAAGTACTCCCAATCTCATGCAAGATCATCTTTTAATTTGTATTATTTACATTGTTCGGACTGTTGTCCTCATCTTTAGTACCATGTTCATCTTAAATTAATTATAATGGAGCGTCTTTATAATTATAACAAAGCGCGTTTCATGCGCATTTAAGAAACAATTCACAACTATCAATTGCATTAAGTTTTTGTCTTAACAATTCAGTCCTGAAGATGAGCTTGGATAAGATTGGAAGAACTTGGGAAAATAAAAGAAATGAAAAAAAAAAAAAAAAAAAAAAACATCTGCTTCTTCCTTAAAGAATTTGACAGCAACATTAAGAAATTGATTCGTGATTTTTCGGAAGATTAAAATAAAAATAAACAGACACACACACATATCTATCTATCTATCTATCTATCTATCTATCTATCTATCTATCTATCTATCTATCTATCTATCTCATTCTATTCATTATCTATCTATCTATCTATCTATCTCATTCTATTCATTATCTATCTATCTATCTATCTATCTATCTCATTCTATTCATTATCTATCTATCTATCTATCTATCTCATTCTATTCATTATCTATCTATCTATCTATCTATCTATCTATCTCATTCTATTCATTATCTATCTATCTATCTATCTATCTATCTCATTCTATTCATTATCTATCTATCTATCTATCTATCTATCTATCTATCTATCTATTTTAGTCCCGTCATATCTATTTATCTATGTATCTATTTCTACATCATTCTGTTCCTTCCTTCCTATCTATCTATCTATCTATCTATCTATCTATCTATCTATCTATCTATCTATCTGTAAATATAAATAAAAAGAAAGAACAGTAAGATATATAATGTCAACGTCGGACGTTTCGATTTTGATTCTGTGAATATTTTAAAATATATTCATAATAAAAATATTAGGCGGATTTATGAGACAGGCATAATATCTATCTCTCACGCACGGTGAATACTAGACCTGTCTTCTTTAATATTTCCCCTTTTCTAGCAAGATTAATGCTCAACAAACGTACATATAAGTTTTAGATTAAAATAAAATTATTTTCAATTTTCATTCAAAATACTATATTTTAGGAATACGTTTTCACGACATCGCCCACGTCACGCCGACGTGATCATATTGAAACGGAACGCTGATCTTGAAAAATTTCAGTTGTCTGTTTTGATTAGTCTTACTCTTATGTCCATCGTCTTTTCATGTTGAATTAAATATAGTCTAATGTTAATTATGTTTTATGAATACTACTAGACCGAAACGTCCGACGTTGACATTATATTAACATTAAAATAGCATAATTGCATATTCGGATTTTTGTTTGTTTTTTCCGTATATTTTTCTTTATACTGTCGGATCTATATCTATCTATCTATCTATCTATCTATCTATCTATATATATATATATATATATATATATATATATATATATATATATCAACAAAATTAGCTGAGAATCAGACAGAAAAATTTTAAATAAACAAGACAATTTGGAAACCTTCAATTTGGCATATTTTGCCGATGAACTGGCATCATAAGAAAAATAATTTCATTTCAACAGTCTGCGAGTGTGACTTATGGTGTATGCTGGTTTCAATTCATGGGAATGTTTATTTAAATGCAACATGAAATTACATTTTGCGGCACAAGGCCAAAGTAGATGTAGAGAAAGACTGGTAACACTGCCTATCCTACACATAGCTAATCTAATTTGTGACCCATTCACTCTAACAATTGACTAATTTAACACATATAACATATACCTATAATATACCATAATATATATAAAATATACCTATATAAAATATATATATATAATATATAATATGATATATATAATATAATATATAATATATTATATATAATATCATATATAATATATAATATGATATATATATTATAATATATAATAAAAAATTTATATAATATTATATATAATATATAATATGATATATATAATATATAATAATACACCGATATACATATAATCTATGCGTATAACATATAAACAATTAACCCATTTAACACAAAAACCCATCGATTCAATCCAACATATATCAGAATACGACATATTCACAGGGATCCTACTAACACATCCATTGTTAGGGATAATTGTAAAACAATTCCCCCTTTGACACTTATAATCGTGAAAGGTTTATGTCGGCGACATTGTTTCACGACTGACTGACTGAGAGCAAGCGATGAACTAAAACAGCCCAGTTGTAATGAAACGGTTTGTGATATATAGTTTAAAATGAATAAATTTAAGAATAAGAATTAAAAAAAAAACTGAATCGATGTGAGTTAAAATCTCATTTCAATAACGATTCAGTTAGCACGATCGTTCAGATCGTGCTAACTGAATCGTTATTAATAGTCACGTTGTAGAGTAATTGACCATGGTAGACATGTAACTGGCAGAAATGCCCAAGTCAAAAAGAATTTAGAAATTTTGCAATAAACAATAAATAACAAGAGAAAGAAAAGAGAACAGGGCCAAAAAAAAAAAAAAAATGAAGCAAACAAACAGTATATGCAAGTCAAAGCAACAGTAATTAGGCAAAAAGATAACAAACTAAGAATTGTGTTAACACGCAAAAGGGGGACACAGATCGCAGAGTTCTGGCTTCAAGACAAGAAAGAAGAGAACTAAATCTGATTAGAAGTGGCCTATTTTATTGTCTAGGAAGGAATCTTACCATGCATTTTTGCGTTTCGTCTATATCACGAATCCTGCAAATTCGTTAGAAATCGTATGCAGAAGTGGTATGTCTTGAGCAAGATAGCCTGACGGTTTGAATAAGAATTTTCCTCCTCCTAGACTGGATACCTAGGGCTATAGGCTATAGAACCTATTCTGTCTTGCTATATAGCTGGAGGTGGGGAAGGGAAGAGAAGAGATGTATCCATACCTTTCCCAAGGGTATTAGCACCCAATTGAATTGTAAATAAACTCGAATGGAATTCGAGACGCTACCCATTACTCCACCATGCCTCTATAACATAAAACTTTAGAAAATAATTAAATATAAGAACTGATTTACAATGAACTAAAACTCTGATCTCTATAATGGCATATTTCTTTCGTCTTCCATTGGTAAGGAGGAAGTTCGACTCAGACAGCTTCTTCTCCAGAACTGCTAATTTGAGAGGATGCTTCATCGTTCATTACGGTATTAAACTCTTCTAGTCTAGGATCAACAGTTATCTATTTTATATATCCTCATGATATGCACTTCTTACATCCTCTCTTCACGCCCTTACAACAACCTCATTTAGTAAAACTCTACCTTGAGTTGCTCTTGGGCTTTGTATAAGAGGAACAATGGGATTTTTAAAAGATCGAGTAAAGATCAAGCGTTCAGCTGCTTAATCCTGTTTGGTCTCACTAATGTAGATTTTGTTGAAATAAAATTATTTTTCTGATGACATCAGACTTCACCAGTCCTGCTGGGTCCATTTATCGACGTCACGACTTCAAGTATGGTGCAGCGTCCAGTGTTATAGGGGTTAACATGGGCAACCACTCCCATGGAAAATAAAGAAGTCTCAACTAACCTACTGTTTATTTATCCTGGGGAGTTCTGCATTGGATGGGATTTGAGTCAGTGTTGATTGTCTGTTACCGAAGATAGTTCTCAAAAAGCGCCTATCAAGGAAGGACCATAATCGGCCACGGTGCTGGACACGGTGGGCGGTTATGGCTCGCATCATGTGTTTCAATGCACGCATCGTAGAGAGAAAGATGTCAAATATCAGCAGAAATGGATTATGCCATCATTCTGGCACCCACCATCATGCCCCGGTCGAACTACGATAATTCATGTCGCCTTGCCGGTGTCTACGGTGACTCACCAGATGTCAGAGCACAACTGATATAGGTCGAAGTATTTATATGACCTTATAGTACCGGTGGTGCCATTTATCATTATCTTTATATACTGCTATCTCATGACTATTGGAACGTCAGTATATATATATATATATATATATATATATATAAACTAAAACATGACTGAATTTATTTAGTGGTTTATGACATGCTTTTGTTATAATAGTTAATAGATATTATTAAGCGCGACTCTGTATTGAACACTTTTAAAAAATATAATGTTTGGACAATGTGAATTTATCTACCTTACATTTGGACACACACACACACATATATACACACACACACACACAAATATATATATATATATATATATATATATATTTGTTTGAAAAGTTAAAGTTCCATGTAATAAATTATTTGACCATAACCCCTTTAACAGGGCTCTGGATCATCAGACTTTACTTCCAAAAATTGAAATGAAAAATGAAAAATGAAAAGAAATTCACACATTTTTGACGGACCTCATCAAGTATACGTAAAATTAACGAAGTGAGGAAGTGAGGTGGGAAACAGGATATGAATGTGTCATATGTAGCATTTCAAATTCTTATTTTTAATTTTTAACTCCAATGTGTAAGTTTGCATAAACTAAATATCTATCTATCTATCTATCTATCTATCTATCTATCTATCTATCTATATATATATATATATATATATATATATATATATATATATAGAGAGAGAGAGAGAGAGAGAGAGATAGATAGATAGATAGATAGATAGATAGATATAAATACAAACAAACCGAAAAAACTTTTCTTTACCAACGCGTTTCGTCCTCTTATAGACTTTCAGAAGACTAAATGCTTCGGTAAAGAAAAGTTTTCATCTTATTTTTATTCATATTGTCTTGGTTTTATTTGTATTATCTTTTTTACAGATATATATTTTAGTTAGTTGGAATACTAACGTTATGAGTCCGCGGATATTTGTAAAACCACGCACACACACACACACACACACACGGACTTTATGACGGAAAATGCAAAGTTCATCAGAGTCGGCTACGATAAGTATTCCTTTTGTCTTTATTCATATTGTCTTTTTACATATATGTATTTTAGTTATATCTGAATTTTTACATAGACGCACCCCCATATATATATATATATATATATATATATATATATATATATATATATATATATATATATATATATTACGGCGGTGCTGTCATAAACTGTTGATCTAAAACATATGTGCATTTCGAAGTATTTCTTTTTGTCATTTCTTAAAAATCATAAATCATTCTAATGACAACACTTCGTAAACATTTTCAGCGACATGGAACCGATACGCACAATTTGTTCGCAAAAGATTTACAGAGAAATGTATACCTACATTAGTAACAAGTGAAATCAACATGGCAGACCGAGAGTTGAATTTTAGGTTTCAGTTACGCCAGGTGACGGAAGTCTTGTCTCGTAGAAAACGCAAAATCCTGATGAACGTGCTTGTCGAAGAGTAGTGAGGAACATTTTTAACCGAATTATTAATGTAAAGAACTCAAGTAGATCACTTGGCTGGATGGCGCTATACACGACAAGGAGGCAAGAAAACTACACACGGAATTAACTAAATTCGATCTAGTCTCGGCGCAAAGTGGCAGATTAGATCCGATCACGGACATGGATATCGTTTCTCCTGTAGCTTCCTTTTTTTTTCTGTCTTGTTTGGCCTACTTACTTTTGCTTACTGTTGTTTGCTTCCTTCTTTTATGTACCGTGTCCATTCGGGACGTAGACGATCATGGCTCTCCGCATCTTCCTGGCCCTTTGTAGCTCTTAATAAGATTTTTCTTTTTCTACCTAACCTTGTTCTACCATCCATTTATTCAAGCTCATCAAATATGTTACGCACTGCTTTCTTCTGTACCGCTTCCCTTCAATCTGCCCTGAGTATCAGATTTTACAAGCCTTCCTTCATCATTTACGTACCCACTAAATTTCAACTGCTTCTTCCTGAAGTTCAATATAAGTTTCATTTTTGTTTCCATTTTCTCCAAAATCACGTCGTTGCTCACATGTTCGGTCCATGCTATACTCAACATCTTTCTGTAGAACCACTTTTCTGTTGCTTCAAGTCACTTCTTCATCTTTGAGGATATTGTCCAGAATTCGCTGCCATATTGGAGGACAGATATCACGTAACAGTTCAATACTCCCACTTTTTTTGTTTTTGTTTCTAACGACATTTTTCTGTCTCTTTATACTCTGCTTAGCTTTTGGAAGGCATCTTTGGCCACCTCAATACATCTTCGGATCTCAGGGAGATTTAAATCTCGGACAAAACGAGAGAAGCAAAATCGAACAGGAGTCATGTGAAGATCGACCTTCGATGATAATTCTCATCATACGATTCAAACATGCTAATATTTATATTCAGTGAAAAAATGCTTTATGTCTGCACTTAAATCGCATCGGCGAAAATTAAACTGTCGGGAAATGTCAGCAGTGACAAAAAAACAAAAAACAAATAAGAAACAAGGTTGACTTATATAGATATATGCAAACACGAAATAAAGTATATAAATATAAGTGGAAACTGAGGTCAACACCGAGTAGCGACAGTCTGTTTGTTTCATGCTGGAACGCAATCTTCAGGTCTGAAACAGACTGTCGCCAGTGTTCACTTTTATATTTATACACGTTCTATCACTGATATTGAGCACTTTTAACCATAAATGTAGCATACCTTAAAACTATATTTTTATCATTCATATATATATATATACATAAATTAAATTCAAATGTACCTCATTTAGATGGCTATTTCGCTCCTCGAGAAATTCCCTGGAGCTTGTCAATACCAAAACGTTTGATAAAAAAATAAATCGTAACTTTTTTCAATTAAAAACTAAGAGAGATAGAAAAAAAAGAGGAAAAAAATTACTATTATCCACATATTTTTACACACACGCACGCGCGCACACACACACACATATTAATAAATCTACATATTATCCCTCACCGCAAACACCACTGTAATTTTCAGGTGCTGAATATAAACTGACCATTACACAATTTGAATTATAACATATCTGGTACATTTAATTAATTCTAGTTTGTAAATTAAAAAAAAATATGAATATTCAACACTCAAAAATATAACATTTTAATTTTCTTTTTTCTGCTTATTTCAATTGGCCAAATATAATTTGTAAATTTTAAAATTAAAAAAAAATGTAATATATAACAACGCCATCATTGAAATAACCAGATATATTATAATTAAAAATTGTTGAACAGTAAGTTCATATTTAGCGCCGGAATGTCTGAAGATTACGCCTTGCTAGTGGCGAGGGATAATATGTATATATAATTAATAACTGTTATATTACATTGAGTACTGTTTTACTAACACCATCACTATAGGTGCGATATATATATATATATATATATATATATATATATAAAACTCTCAGAGGCGACAGTCTGTTTGATGCTAGAAGCAATCGTCAGGCTGCCTGACGATTGCATGTAGCATTAAACAGCCAGTCGCCTCTGAATGTTGACTTCAATGTTTATTTTTACATTTACATACGCTCTATCTTTGATATTGAGCACTTTATCCCATAAATATAGCATAAAACTATATATATATATATATATATATATATATATATATATATATATATATATATGTGTGTGTGTGTGTGTGTGTGTGTGTCTGTGTATTTGTGAGAATGTCTGCTTGCGTATGCGTCAATTTAGATGAGAATCTAACTTTTTTTTTCATAGTCTCTTTTCTCTCTGTCTCTAATCCTTATATCTCTCTGTTTCTGAGTCTGTCTATATTTCAGAGATGAGGTATTATGTAAACTATTTACATTATTCGGACTATTGTCCTCATCTTTGTCGCCAAGGACACATTGGATAAAGGCGTTGGTTAGATCCAGTGACAGACCCAAAGAATGTGAGTTCAATACCCGGTTAAGGCAGTGGAGAACTTATCAGAGGGAAAATTAACAGGAGATAACTGATAACTGACATCCATCAAACATGGCACGTGGAACTAGAACAGTCTACCCCAGTGATCGAAATAAAGGGTTCAGTTCGAAATTCCAACCACCTGAAGAAGGCCGGGGCGTACAACGGCCGAAACGTTGTGATAAAAATATGGAGACAAAGATGAGGACAATAGTCCGAATAATGTAAATACTCTCTGTTTCTGTTTCCATCTCTGTTTCTCTGTCTCTGCATCTGTTTGGCTGTCTCTCTCTCTCTCTCCACACACACACACACACACATATATATATATATATATATATATATATATATATATATATATATATATATATATATATATATATCAGTCTGCTCATACGTACCTATTTCCGTCTGTTTATAGCTCTTGATCACAGTTTCTTTCTAATCTATCTATCTATCCGTCTGTTCTATCTGAATGCTAAATAGATAAGTCAATTTGAAAAACTTACATTTTGATATGTTTCGTCAATTTATCAGAAAAAGCATTCTATTTTAAAAACTTGCTAATTTTGTTGAAATAAAATCCTTATATACATGCCTGGGTGTGAGGTTAGTGTAACTGTTATCAGCTCGTAAAGTGAAGTCGAGTGGAAAACATTTTCTTGTGAAACTACTCGTCCTTTAGGGCTTAATCGGACTAAATTTCTTATGTTGGTGTCACTACACATGGGAACGAACGAGGGATGCTGCAAAGTTAAAATTTGTAGTTTTTTTTTTTGTTTTGTTTTTTATCTAGATGATTTTATGTGGATTATTTTTCTTTTTGTTTCAATCACTTTTCTTATTAGATATCCACACAGTGATAATAAGACATCTGCCAGGAATGGGGAAATTTTGTAAAATATATAGCAATGGATTCAATATAATAATCTATCTATCTATCTATCTATCTATCTATCTATCTATCTATCTATCTATTCGTCTGTTCCAATATGTTCACATCTATCCATCTAATTTAATTGTCCTAGGGAATTATTTTTTTTTAATATCAAAATTGTGGCCAGTCTCGTTACGGTGGGCGACCAACGCATTTAATGTATTGTTTTGTAAAATGTCCCTCTTATGTTCATATAATCTTTTATTTAGATCCCTTGAGGTTTCTCCTATGTATTTTTATGACAATTATCGACAATTAGGCGATCGAGTGAATATATATATATATACAATGTTTTATCTAGTTACCAATTTACAGCCTGTTTCATGCTTAGTAATTTTCAAATATATATCGGCTAAACAGTTTATAAGCTGACACTGTTATTTAGTGAAATTTGATCTCTAATTTACACTGTATAATGTTCGATTTATATGATTAATAGTCACCATTCGATTTCTTCATTCTTAAACTGTGCCAATCTTGCTTTGTTTATTTGATGTTAAGAAGGAATTTTGTTTTAACAAGACTGGAGCATGTTTCCAATTCATTGCGATTCCGTTAACATCTTGTAGGATTAGCTCAAAAATAGATATTTATGTTACTATACATTTGTAGACTTAAATCGCAAACAAGGCTTACTAGTAAATCTCAGCGGTTCGATAATGTCAAATTGGCAGCTGATCTAAAAAATGATTTACTTTCTTTTGTTAACTGGGGCAAGGATTGTTTTTCTTAATTTTAACGCCCCCAAAAGTGAAGTGCTCTTTTTAATTTTCCGTCAGTATGGCTGATGCTAACCTTCAGTAGAGTGACTCATTGCGCTTTCTCGGACTAACGATTTCCGCTGACATGATTATATTGAATCCATTGCTATATATTTAGAGATTCTTGATAAAATCCAGGAGGTACTGTAGGGTAATGGATAGCGGCTTGCATTGAAGAATCGGAGAGACGAGTTCGAATTCCAGTCGAATCTAAGGTATTACCAGCAGCTATGGGTAAATAGCAGGACAGACCTTGGTTGGCAACTGGTCTATCACAGAAAGAAATAGCAACTTACTACGGGAAAAAATCTGCCTCGTCAGTCATGTATCGAAAAATACATGATCGCCTAAGCGTGTTTTTTACGTAACTTACTGACTGATAAAATCCAACGAAGACTTTGCAATGTTATTCGTTCTGACCTGGCATCTTTCCCTAAGTCACGTTTTCACCGCCGTAATGAAGTTTCCCTGTGCCTTTTCTATAAATTCTTTCATGGTAATTATTCTGATGAACTTTTCTTCTAAGGAACTTAGACTTTATAAATTTAAGTCTAGTACTAGATTGGCGGCAAGGTTTCATCACTTTAGAATTATTAGGTTGGTGCAAAAATAATGACGTAATAATGTCGTTTTTTGACGTTAAAAAATACGTCAAAAAACGACATTATTACGTCATTATTTTTGCACCAACCTAATAAAATGGCTAGATGTAACCGTAAGTTCTGTGCTAACAGTTTATCCTATTGTACTTTTCGCTTGTAGAACTCACTTCTGGCTTCTTGCTTTCCAATCAACTTTGATTTTCAAAAACTTAAAAGTAACGCCAGTCTTTATCTACTGTCTTCTTAATTCTTGTTCTTTATTGTTCTCTCTCATTAATAGTATTTTCTCATATTCCCTAACACTCAGTAATCCCTTGCGTCTTAGTGGCTTTAGCGCTTGAGATGAAAAAAATGGCACGCAATTTCCAGTGATAACTTAGTAGATGCGCTGCAGCGAAAGGGTGTTTGGTTTGGTTTGTTTTGTTTTATAGCATATCAGCCTCAAAGGGATATTTAATGCTAAGAAGATTTTTATTGCAGGCAATATTTTTGCTTTCAAAAATGTTTTGCTGGTATTAAAACTTATTTTTAAAATTTCATATTGTTTTGGCCCCAGTTTGGGGGTTAACTATTTACCCACAGTAGGAACTCTTACAAGGGGCTACCTCCCCGGATCAGGGTGGACCTGGGAACACCAGCAATTAAGAGGTCGTTCCACGCTGCTCAAAACATCCTGATCAGAGGCCTTGCTGTCGGACGTAGTTTATCGTCTTACCCAGGACACGGATGTAGTTTATCGACTTAACCCACGACGGGGCGGGGGGCATTTTAAAAGCATAAAAAGGCATCATTAAACATGTCGATACAATACTTCTTTCTTTTTATAAACCTTGTTCGAGCATTTATTCATTTTATCGGAATATTTTATTAAATTACAAATGTAGCTGCTACCCTCACCGTACCTGTGGTTCAAATCTAGGATCACAAATAATGATTTTGTCAAAGAAGGTAGGATTCCCGACTAGAAAGATTCTTACCAGACTATCTTGATAACTCCTCTTTCCATTATGGTATGAATACATACTTTTCACAAGAGTATGAATACTAAGTGATCATAATCAGCTGCGGACAGATTTCGAACACAGGTTGCTAATTCTATTTTCTGTATAGATAACCGTTATGGCACTTTGCAAGTACAGGGCGTGATGGATAAATTGTCGTCTAAATGCCGTAAAAAATGAAAATAATACTGGCACCTCATTTTAACAGATATATTTACCAAAATTACACAAAAATATCTTGAAGTACTAAAGAGTAAATTTGTTCAATATAATCGCCATTTGGTTCAACAACAGCCTCAATACGACTTCGGAATCTCCTGCATCTCTTCTGGACGATCTCCTCGTTTAAGTTGATTAATGCTGCCGTAATTGTTGCCTTCACTTCATCTTTGGCGTTACAAGGAGTTTTGTTAGGTCTCTTGCTCAACTGCACCCACACTTAATAATCAAGGGCATTTCAGTCTAGGGAGTTAGGTGGTCAGATATAAGTGATCATGTCTTCGTAGAAATTGACAGTCATGACTATGTTCTCTTGCTTGTGTGACATAGTACAGAATCCTGTTGCCAGACAGAGAGTCTTCCAGTAGCCACCCTATTGACCCAGGGCATCACTACCCCCTGAAGGCACTTGATATAGGTCTCCCTGTTGAGTCTGTGGCCCTGTGGAAAGTGATAACTCCAAAACTTTGCAATAGCCATTGGACTCATCCAAGTCTTTCCGGATCCTCTGCACTATCCTCAGATTGACACCCAAACACTTCAAAATGTTCGTATTGGAGCTTCTGGCGCGAATGCCAGGCAGTACAGCATGCCTTTTCCACATTTCTGGTGCAGTCATAGTGCTCTTCTTCTCACAGATGGTGCCCAACTGACCCTACTCTGCTCTGAAGTTGATAAAATCACAAAACAAACAACACACCTGCGCGAAATTAAAAATATAAACTGGCGACAATTTACCCGTCGCATTCTGTGTAATGACACCAACATAGAAAAATTGATTTTTATCTATTGTTCCTATTCTCTTTAACACTCTAACACTCCATCTACAAAATCTACCAAATTTGAAAGTAACTTAACTAAGCCTCAATACCATCATCTTTAAGACAATCGGAGATATAATTAGGAATTAAAATGATGTCACGATTTATCAGATTATGTACTTGCAATGTGAATACACTTAAAATGGAGAGAAGGTTTTGGGGGTTTAATAGCCCGCATCTCTGAACGGAAAAGGAACCTACATTGAGACAACCACTTAAACTCACTTGTAATACGCAAAAAGAACAAGACTGGCCATAATTTGATTGTACAAACGTCACTCTAATTAAAAAAAGAACATAATTCTTTACGCCAAAAATACTTCGAGGGAACCCTGATAAAATTTTTTTTACCAAGAATAAACATACGACAGAAACACTATGTTACATCACCAACATTCATTAAATCAATTCTTAAAGAATCTTAAGTATACATAACTATCACAGCCAATGTTGACATCTCCAAATCAACATGTGGACAATCTTCAAACATAAATAATACTTAGTACACACACACACACACACTCTCTCTCTCTCTCTTTCTCTTTCTCTCTTACACACACACACACACACATTTTCATCCGAATCCCGCATAGACAAACTAAAATTATAATACGCTTACACACATAAATTATACGCACACTGCTTAACAAGTCAAATGCAAGTCAAGTTTGTTTAACCATTGAAAATCAAACAACATAAAAATAAAAATTTATTCTCTGGTGAAGCTTTAATGAAAGCGAAACATGTTAGATTTATAAACGTTTCTTCTTTGTTCTTTATTCTATCATATTTGCTCTCATATTTGATTAATAGCTATTTATCTATCTATCTAAATCGATAGAATGTTACCAGCACACACACACACACACACACACACACACACACATACACATATATATATATATATATATATATATATATATATATATATGGATGCTTGCTTGTACGCATGTGCAAATGTTTTTAAGGTCTTCATATTTATCAACTCGTAATTTATCAGCTTACGGAGGCATTTCCAGAAAGAAAGTTAATCGGACCCGTGCAGCTGTTCTCTCTTCTGCTCTAGCTCAAATAGGTCAATGCGGAAGGACTGGTTTGTAAAAATTCAGAATACTTCAAAAACCAAGCCAGTATCATTCCATCGATCAGACCTTGAGTTTTCTCCAGTCTCAGTGAGGCTCTTTACTATTGCGATTGAAGTTCGCCCCAGACGTCAAGCGAAGTTCATTTGTTTGTTTTGTTTTACGGCATATCAACCGCAACTATATTTCTATAATATTTTATTCCTCAAAAATGTATAGCTGGTATTTTTAAAAATGTATTGCTGGTAATAGTTTTTTTCTTCAAAAATGTATTGCTGGTAATATTTTGTTTTTAAAAATGTATTACTGGTAATAGTTTTTTTCTTCAAAAATTTATTTCTTGTAATAATTTTTACAAATTATTTTTGGGATTAAAATCTATTTTTACACTTTCATAATGCTTTTTACCTCAGTTTGGAGGTTAATTATTTGCCCATAGCTGGGACCCTAGCAGGTGCTATCACCCCGAGTCAGGGTGGACCTGGGAACACCCGCAATTAAGAGGTGGTTCCATGCTTCTCAAAACTTCCTGATCAGAGGTCTTGCTGTTGGACGTAGTTTATCGTCTTACCCAGGACGGCGAAGTTCATTTATACGATCCATTGTTAAAGATGCTGTAAAAATCGCCAGCTCATTTTACCTCTTCCAGTAAGTAGTTGACTCTTTCTGGTAAGTTTTGTATTTACAAGAGTCAAATTGATTGAGTCTGAAGCTGTGTATGAACCCTTGTGAGGGATGATCTATTTTCCACCCTGCAACTTCTATCCTACAGACGCTACATCACTCCATTTTTATGAAAAGTATTCGAACGAGCTCTATTCTTTAATCCCTTCTATCTTATTCACGCTATTCTTATCTATCTATCTATCTATCTATCTATCTATCTATCTATCTATCTCAGTCTGTTCATATCTATCTATCTATCTATCTATCTATCTATCTATCTATCTATGCGTCTCAATATTTTCATATCTACCTCGATATGTTTGTATGTATATTTATCTCATCCAGATCGTATCTACAATAAACTTTTCATATCTATCCATCGCATTACATTATCTATGTATCTATTGCCAGCTGTTCATAACTATGTTTCTGTCGCGATCTGTTCATATCTATCTATCTATCTATCTATCTATCTATCTATCTATCTATCTAAATATTTGCATATCTATCTCCATCTGTTCGTATATATCTATTTCAGTCTGATCATACCTACAATAATTTATTCACATCTATCTATCTATCTATCTATCTATCTATCTCAGTCTGTTCATATCTATATGTCTATCTCACTCTGTTGACATCTATATATCTATCTATGAATGCTCGAGTGATGCTTCCTGTGTTGGTCGTTATTTTTATTTTTATATCAAATTTTTGACTAGTCTTTACTTCAGTTACTTGCTGTGTTTTATCTCAAGTTTTCTCGGTTAAATAATCTCCGATTAGATTTCAAACCGATCACTAGAACCTCTTAAAAAACATCTATCAATAAAATGAACAGTGGAATACACGAAGACCGATTTTTCCACCATTCTTTACCCTGACATGTGCTATACAATCTTCTATAGGCCAGAATGATGGAGCAAAAGCTCAGTAGCTAATGTTCGAATACATTCTCACGGGTTCAGACATCGGCAAGCGGAGGTGAAGTGATGTTTTAAGGTGTGCTTATTGATTGTGAAACGATGGGGACATAGCGAGTTCTAGATGACGTTTAGACGATTTTTGAAGGCACACGTAAACCCTTGGTTAAAGAAGAAAACGGGCGCTTTTAGAAAGATGACGCTGCATTAGATACGACTTAGAAAATTAATCGACGCCAATATCGAATAGGGTTCAAAGAGATTCAAGCAAATATATGGATATAGATCCGACAGTATGAAGAAAAATATACGGAAAAAACAAACAGAAATCCTTATATGCAATAATGCTGTTTTAATGTTAATATGTCAACGTCGGACGTTTCGGTTATCTGTTTGGATAAGTCTTGTTCTTATGTCCATCGTCTTTGTCATGTTCAATTGATAATGTTAATTATATTTTATGAATATGTCCTGAAGATGGTTTATTAGACCGAAACGTCCGACGTTGACATATTAACATTAAAACAGCATAATTGCATATAAGGATTTTCGTTTGTTTTTTCCGTATATTTTTCTTCATATATATATATATATATATATATATATATATATATATATATATATATATATATATATATATATATATATATCATTCTAGGATCATTTCCCAACTTATTCGATATGATCTTCTCCCTCTCGAACCTTGTAAAATTTCTGTCCTGGTGTAACAAGGTACCTCACTGTTTTCAAGTACGATTCCATTTTCAGGCAATTCTTTTTTTTCACGGTTCTTTGCACTGTCAGAGCTGAAACTCCTCTCTCACGTGCCAAACGTCTTATGAACTGGATCTAGTTGATCTCTTTAGCTTTAAGTTGAAATGATCACTCTTCTTGTTGTGGCCTCCTGATCCAGTTTTCATCTGTACTGTTCCCTTTTTTTTTTAAACTTATTCACCGTTTTCTTGATGGTTCTTGGATAGACTTTAAAGATGGAAGCCAGTGTATGAATGTTTGGCACCATTACTGAAGGTCTGAATGATCTTTTTCCTCTCTCTCTCTCACCATTGCTCAATTGGCTTTTTTACTAAATAACTCAAAATGTTTTTCAACGATTCTTACGAAAAATGGTATCAAGATGGCTAAACGAAAAACCTGGAGAAAAGACAGTCAATTAGTCCAGTGATTTTTAGATATTAAATATTTTGTGGCATGGATAATTATGCTGTTACACGATTTGGACATTTTTGCTGTCAAACGAGTTGGACATTTTTGCTGTTACACTCGGTCTATAACTGCATTTACAACCATCGCTCAATGCTAAACGACGTTCTTATATTTACTGAGCTCAGTTTGATTTGGCACAAGGTTTTTCCTACTTCAGTGCCCTACGGTAGCCATCCTCAGTGCCCATATATGTGTGTGCGTGTGTGTGTACGTGCACGCTCGTGTGTGTCTACAGAATGTCAACATATATGAATGCAAACCCTTCCTTATAGTCATATGCTTTCGTTCAGTATTCTTGTAGTGTTCGTATATCTGATTCTGTTAGGTTCCTTGCAGGCACAGGAATATCGAATGTCCACTGTGGGTATTGTTGCAATCAGCAACACGCTTATCTTTTTCCTAATGTTTTTTACAGATTCATCCGCCATTGCATCATGGGAAAACTTGGCTTGGGCTTCTTTAATTAGCCTCTCTTTCTCTTTCAAACACCTTTATCCTTTTCTTTTCTCAATGTTCTTTTCCTTTTTTATCGCTTTAAAAGAGACTTGGAAACATCCGCACTCTTTTTTTCTTTCTTACTTTCTTTTTTTTTTTTTTTTTTTCTTTGTTCTGTTCATACTATTTTCCTTTCCTTCTTTTTTTTTAAGGTGGGGTTATTATTTTTGCTCTCTTCGTTCTTTCTCTACTTGGTTGATTCTGTTCTTTCATCTTTCTTCCTTTCTTCCTTCCTTTCTTTCTTTCTTTTTGAATGTTTCGTTTTGCACTATTTTGTTCGGTTGCTTTCTTTGTTTTGGCTCTTTCTTTCTTATTCTTTCTTCCTTTTATTTTGTTCTGTTTTTATTCTTTAACTTCTTCGTTCTTCCTTTCTTTCTTTCTTTCTTTCTTTCTTTTTTTCTTTCTGTTTTTTGTTTGTTCCTTTCGTTATTTGTTCTGTTTTTATTTTTTCTTTCTTTCTTTCTTTCTTTTGTTTTGTTCTGTTGTTTGTTTGTTTCTTTCTTTTCTTTTCTTCTTTACCTTCTTCCTTCGTTCGTTGCTTTTTCTTTCTTTTTTACTTCCTTTCTTTATTTTGCTTGGTTTGGTCCTGTTCTTTCTTTCGTTTTTTCTTTCTGTGCTTTTTTTTGTTTTTTTTTTTTCTTCTTCACCTTCTTAGATTTTCTTTCTTTCTTTCTTTCTTTTTTTCTTTTTTTCTTTCTTTCTTTCGGATGTGCTGGTGGTGTAATGGATCAACTTTCTTTATGAAAATGTCTCCGTAAAGGGGCTCGGGATGATATATCGGGAAGCCGATTACAGTCGGGTTCGTTACATTCACCCATGTGCAAATGCACTTGGGAAACGGTAGGAATTCATCTCCTCCTCCAGCTATGGATTAAATAGTAAGTGTTATATCTGGAAAAAACTTTTCTTAGTCTCGAAATTTGATATGCAATATTCACTGGCAAAAAAGTGAATGATTTTTACATTACAAAATATATTTTGACTTTAAATAAACTAGAATGGGTTGATAAGCCGTAAAAATTAATTCGTCTTTATTTTTCTTCTCTTATTTCTTTCTTTGCTTGGTTTGTTTTTTTCTTTCATTTTTTTCTTCTTCGTCACTTTCTTTCAATGTTTGGTTTTTGTTCTTTTTCTTTCTATCTTTGTTTTTTTTTTTTCTGTTCATAACTATTAACTTCCTTTTTCTATTTCTTTCCTTCTTTGTCCTTTACTTGGTTTTGAAGTATTCATTCATTCTTTCTTTTCTTTTGTTGTCTCTTTTTTCTCTTATTTTCTTTGTTTTGGTTTGTTCTCTTCTTTCTTCTTTCTTTTTACTCTCTTTCTTTCTTTCTTTCTTTTGTTTTGTTGTGTCTTTTTTCTCTTATTTTCTTTGTTTTGGTTTGTTCTCTTCTTCTTTCTTTTTACTCTCTTTCATTCTTTCTTTCTTTCTTTTGTTTTGTTGTGTCTTTTTTCTTTTGTTTTCTTTGCTTTGGTTTGTTCTCTTCTTTCTTTTTATTCTCTTTATTTCTTCTTTCTTTCTTTTGTTGTTGTTTTTTTTTCTTTTGTTTTCTTTGCTTTGGTTTGTTCTCTTCTTTCTTCTTTCTTTTTACTCTCTTTCTTTCTTTCTTTCTTTCTTTCTTATTATTTGATATTATTCATTTTAATTTTTTCTTGCCTATTAGTTTCCTTTTTATTTATCATTTTCTATTTTTTTTTGTTTTTCTTTCTTCGGATTTTTTTTTTTTCTTTTTACTTTCCCATTTCTTTTCCGCCTTTTTCTTTATTTACCTTTTTACGGCTTTTCCACTATCCACTTTCATGTTGAAAAGTAAGAGAAAGCTAATATTCTTAAGTCATAAAAACGTCATTCAAACCCGCTCGTGATAATCAATGAATAATGTTAACTTGTTATTAAAAGTGCCCACATGAACAGCTACGTTAAGGGGTCTTAATATGATCTGATTTGATACGCAGGCTACGCAGATGTTTATATCCTGAAATTGGGTAAACTTTTTGTAGTATAAATATTACAGAATGACGCCATAAACAATTTTGTGGCGTTTACAATGTCCATAAATCTCTTGTATTTGGATGTTGTCCGAACTCTTCTGGTTATGAAGTCAAGGAAGAAACGCAAACAAATTTCGAAACACAAGCATGTATTGCTAAAAAAAAAAAAAAAAAAAAAAAAAAATATGTTGTTTAACCCAGGAGAAAATTTTTAATCATTTCACCCTAAGCAAGACAAAAAAGCCACTAAGACTCAAGGGGGTTATTGAGTGTAAAAGAACATAAAAAGAAAATTATGGGAAGAGTGCCATAAAAGAAAATAAATAAAGAATACAGAAAAAAAATTGACATTGTATTTAAAAGGAAAGCAAGAAACCGGAAGAGTGTGCCACGAGCAAGAATTGCAAGAGAAGAAACTGTTACCATAGAACTTGCGGTTGGATTATTTAACTGTAAAATAATGAGACCTAGATGCTAATTTATTACTGCGCTTAAATTATAAATAAGGAAATGTCAAGAGGAAACATTTTATGCCAACGCGTTTCGTTCCTTGAGGAATTTTATCAAGGCAACTGTACAAATATAAGGTTTCTAAGTAAAATTTATACATTCTCCTTGATAAAGCTCTTCAACGAACGAAATGCGTTGGCATAAAAGTTTTTCCTCCGGTCATTTCTTTTATTAATATACAGGGTTCGGTAACAGTAACGACCTTCTTTTATTTTTTAGAGCTAAGGTGGATAGAACGAAGTGGAGCAATTGATTAGCCATCACGATCAGCAGACCTAACAACACAAGACCCTTTTCTTGTGGAGTGTACTGGAAGATCCTGTTTACAGCCTGAAACCGAATTAAGTTCCTGAATTAAAACAAACAATTTCTGATAAATATTCCGAAATGAATGTAAAAATGTGTCAAATGGTTTATAGAAGTGTTGCTGATAGAGTTCGGCGTTTTATTGAACATGATATGGTTTATTTTGAACACGTTAAAGTACTTGTTAATCATAACAGATCACGCTGTCTAGATGTAACAATATCTATAATTTTTCTACTGTAACTTGTTCTTCTTTAATAAATAAAAAAGGTGTTAATTTTGCCGCACCCTATATATATATGATAGAAATTATTAGGAGGATTTGATAATTACGTTCAAGTAATTCATCGAGTTTGAAAGAAACCTCAACAGAATGCAGAAAGCACTGAACGGCTGTTTCGTCCTATACTTGGGACTCATCAGCAGTGCGCATCCACTACCGAGAAATGAAACCCCTGACAGTTAAGTTGTCAAGCAAAGACCATACCAACTGTTCCACCGGACCTTGGCGACGAAGTGATTGCAAATCAGACTCAATATAGCGCTGCTCGCTCATATATTCCGTGGTGGAACTCTGCTAAGTTTCTCTCTAACCATAGGACTGTGCCTCCTGGAGTCACGACTACTTTCACCAAGCCGCTCACTCTACAGTATTAGAAGCCGGTTCAAGCAATGATGTACATGATAGAAATTATTAGGAGGATTTGATAATTATATTTAATTAATTCATCGAGTCTGAAAGAAACCTCAACAGAATGCAGAAAGCACTGGACGGCCGTATATATATATATATATATATATATATATATATATATATATGTTACAAGAGATTATAATAAAACCATTTTGAAATCGCTACACAGAAGCTTTCATGTTTCAATAATGAAATAGTTTTATTATAATCTCTTTTTGCTCTACTTTGTATTTAAAAGTAAATGCTATGAACAATGGATTTTTACTCAATCTGTTCTTTCTCTCATTTGTGTGTGTATATATATATATATATATATATATATATATATATCACTTGATAAGGCACCAGAAATGTTGAACCATGGCTATTGTTTAGTGATTTTCTAACATATTTATGTTATAATTTTCGAATAAATAACTATATTTCATCTACTCTGTACTGAGCACTCTTTTAAGAATAGTATTTATTGGTTATTGGAATTCATTCCGTATACACCAATCCTATCCTATCCATATATATATACACACACACACATATAGGAACATATATATGTATAGTGATATATATATATATATATATATATATATATATATATATATATATGTATGTATGTATGTATATATATATATATATATATGTATATATATATATTTATCTATCTGTCTATCTATATATATATATATATATATATTTATATATCTATCTGTCTATCTATATATATATATATATATATTTATATATCTATCTATCTGTCTATCTATCTATCTATATATATATATATATATATATATATATATATATATACATATATATATATATATATATATATATATATATATGTAAAGATATTATCATGCTTCGACAGGATATTTTCTATGAAAATTTCTCGGACATTCAGGCCGGTAAATGTTATTTAATACTGTTTATTATAAACAGAGCATTTACTTAAATACTTGTATCTATAAAAAGAATGTTAAACATAAAAATGTCTTTAAATAATTGTCGGACTTTGTCCATGTCATAATATATATATATATATATATATATATATATATATATATATATATATATATATATATATATAAACAAAAAGAAAATCTTAATACACCGAAATATTAGTGAATCAATTTAGAAATATTTTTATTTAATTAAAATTACTTTAAACAAATTTCAACTTTCAGGTTGGAATTGTCAGTCGTCACAAATTAATACAAATTTTGATGATAAAACGTTGCTGCTAATTCATTACTATTTATTTTACTAGAGGGCTGGCGTGTTCCAGTGATTTCAAGAGCGAAGCCGTCTGGAGTTCCAAATGCTGTAGGGCGCCTATGGCGGTAAGTTCGATGATGAGGGACCAAACTGAACGCGATCAACCCCCGAAGACCCCAACGGCGAAATAGGCAATGATTTACACGATCCCAACAGCCAAAAGGGCGGAGGAGGGCCGCGCCAGTCGAGCTGGCGTAATCAAGACGGACCTTGACAGACCAAACATCCAACAGCCTAATGCAACCAGATTTGCTAGATCACGCCTCTCAATCCCATTTAAGCCGCGAGGGAGGCGATTCTGGCTAACAGTGTGGGCTTCTTCACCAAAATCAAATTCACGCGAATGTCCTGGTCAAACTCTCTTTGATTCAGTCATCTCCTAGATTTTTTCACCTTTTTGATATCTTCCATAATTAATGTTATGTTATTAACATCTGTATTCAAATTTGCCACATGTAATAGAATACATATAATATATCTGTATACTAAATTAAGTATACATCTGTATATTAAATTTATCATATGTAAATTAATGTATTTAACTTCTGGATTCTGTCAAATTAACCTCAGCTGTATCGATGGTATGTGGTTCCAGATCTTACTTTAAACATTTGATCTTCTTGCTGCAAGGATGTGAGTGTTTCTATATTCCCCTTATAGATTGGGTATTTATATAATTCCCTGTTATCTCGTTGTTTTATGTGTGCATAGCCTAAGTTCAGCTGGGTGCAAGTCCTTATGCTGTTTTGATCGCGTGAAAAGACGAAAAAGAGACACTACTTGGTTTCAGTGAGAAAATTAAAGAAAGAAAGAAAGATAGAAATGTTTAACGGCTGTTTCAACGAAATGGAAAAAAGTTTTCAATTTCAAATCTTTTCATTTGTACCCCCTTACTTCTTAAAATAACGACAAGCATTCATATTTATGATTGTTATTGCAATATTTTATTAAAGTTGTTAAGCTCAAATATTTAACGATGCAATAGGGGGATTTTTATGGACATTTTATTGTCACCATGAGTTTATTCATTTATTAACTTAAGAATTAAGTTTATAAAATTTAAAAATTCAAATGGGAAAAACGTGAAATTATCACAGGTGTTTTTCGTATATTATTATTAGGTTGGTGCAAAAATAATGACGTAATAATGTCGTTTTTTGACGTATAACGTCAAAAAACGACATTATTACATCATTATTTTTGCACCAACCTAATAAATATATATTATTTCATTATGCAATGTATATGTTAGGCATATAATATTACTGGCTTTTTTTAAGGTACCTTTAAGCGGTGTAATAGTTAGCAAGTTTATCTCCCTAGAGAATAATTACCACTGAGTAGTGAGTTCGATTCTCACTGACTACCCCATACTTTCGGTCTTGTGCCGCTTCTAAGCTACGCTTGGAAAATCACTATATTTAGAGATCCGTGGGCGCCTCGAGGTGTATTGGTTAGCAAGCTTGTCTCGCTAGAACAATTACGACTGAGTAGTGAGTTCGATCTTCACTGGGTGCCCCGTACTTTCGGCCTTGTGCCACATTTAAGCTACGCTTAGAAAATTACTATAATTTTACTGGCTACCACTCGTTAAAATTAACTAAAGAATAAAGAGACGAATGTTTATATTATGGCTGGAGTCGAATTTGTATAATATAAACCAAAGCGAATTCAAGGCATAAACAGTCTAGTGAAACTAAACATAAGCATTTATACAAATTTATTGCACTTCATGGCATTATTATAGACGGCTATCTGTATTCTTAAATTATGTGTCGTTTACCGCAATGTTATAAAAGCTATTGTATCTTTTCGCCGTCAAAACGGTATAACAGGCAAACTGCATTTTTGAATTCTTGAGTCATCTTACAGTTTCAAAATCTCCTCAAGTGAATTTTTCAGAGATAAATACCTGAGGTCATAGATTACAATAAATAATTATATATATATATATATATATATATATATATATATATATATATATATATATATATATATATATAATTATTTACATATATTTACATATATATATATATATATATATATATAATGATTATATATATATATATAATGATTATATATATATAATGATTATATATATATATATATATATATATATAAATGATGATTATATATATATATAATGATTATATATATATATATATATATATATATATATATATATATATATATATATACATATATATATTTAATTTCGATTATAGGTGCAGTTCAATTTATAATAACATGAATCATTCATACATGAATACATTTGTTTTTTGTATGAATGATTCATGTAATTATATATATATACATATATATATATATATATATATATAATGATTATAAAACGATGATTTATAAACGATTGCAAATGAATGGCTGCTTGTTCCCGAGTATTTATTATTATTTAATGATTTCTTGAATATTCAGGTTGGCAGGCAAAACTAAATATCATATTTTTTAAATAAATGGAGTATATACTCAAATATGAGTATCCACTAAAAATAACATTTAAAGTAATAAAAATATGTAAAATTAATTTTAAAAATCCATTAATTCTTTAGAAATTGCTCTCTCTCTCTCTCTCTCTCTCTATATATATATATATATATATATATATATATATATATATATATATATATATGCCTGTGTGTGCATGTGTGTGTGTGTAGCTGTTTTTATTTTCTAAAAATTCTTAATATTTATAACCTGATTCCCTGTATTAGTCACTTTATTCAAAGAATATGAAATATAAGAATAATTGGAGAGGTTTTTGTTTATTTCAGCTTTTACGTTAACCTCATAGCTACTAAACTCAGCAGAGGTGTTTGAAGTTAGTTTGTTAATTATTATTAATTTAAGGTCTTTATTTCCTTTATCTTAATTCCTTTTCACGACAATGACTCTGACCATCTGTCTTGGCAATGAGTCAACAACATGGATCTTAAATAAAAAATAAGTTCTAGGAATAACATTTATTCACAACCCTTTTACCTGTTTGTCAGTTTAAGGTATATTTTTGTACCGTTTGAATATTCGTAGTAACGTTTATTCCAAACTTCCCATGAAAAACATGAAAATAAATTAACAGCAGCCCAAAATAACCCCCACTTGAAAATAGCTAATTGGCCGAAAGCGTTTGCGACAGTGGGTAATTTTTGCAGTCACTTACTCTTAGCAAATGGAAAAAAAATGTAATAGTGGAAAAACTAAATAAAAAATGAATCAAATTTTCCTTGTCTGCCATACTCAATATATATATATATATATATATATATATATATATATATATATGTGTGTGTGTGTGTGTGTGGTTGTGTGTGTGTATGTATGTATTAATAAATATACACATTTCAAAACATATACATACATATTTTCAAAATAAAACCTTTAATCACCGTTTATAAAGCATAAATCCCATCTATCTTAAATACAAAATATTTTTTTCTTTTTTTTTTTTATAGTTTTAGGACCCTTTATTTTAATAGAAAATTAAAAAAAACTTAAACCCTGTTTATGTTAAATATAAAATAAAACGATTACCAATTACAAACCAAATACCATTATTTTATTAACACCAGCACTTAATGTGCGATATATATATATATATATATATATATATATACAGAGTAACCCGGATATAAGAGAGTTGTCGGGACTAGATAAGTCTCTTATAACCGGGTTTCTCTTATATCCGGGTTTAGTCTATTTCGTTTACATTAACACAGGCTCTAATTTGGGACCAGATAAAATCTCTCTTATATCCGGGTTTCTCTTATATCCGGATCTCTTATATCCGGGTTACACTATATATATATATATATATATATATATATATATATATATATATAAGAGATTTTTCCAAAAAGACGCCATTTTGTGCAAACAGATGCAAACGTGGATACTTTTCTGACGACTACTCTCTTGGACCTCTTCAAATCAAGGTTTATCTATTCCCGTTATACTCAAAATGCTCACCTCTTACTTCCTCCTCTTTCATTCATCTCACACACAGCATTCCTCATTGTCATTTATCAGTAACTCTCCACTTTGAGGGACTCTCGAACCTTGTAATAGGTGAAATTTGGTGTAAGTCATCTAGTTAGCTTTGTTTTAGGCAAGGATACCAGCGTAACGTAGAAGCTGTTCAGAAACGAACTTGTTTATCAGCGACGTTCTAAGGACGTATTGCTCAACGTTTGGCGCACTTTAGTTTAATTCTTATTACAGGACTACAGCCGCAGAGGACACGAAATAGGAATGGAACTCCCTACAACAGAGTTGTTCTACGAGACTAGCTTGCTAATCATCGTCCTATGGCCGGCATCCTGAAAATATATGAACGGTAAAAAGATATCCAAATTACGTGGTAGATAGACAGACCAACAAACTACTTGACAGACAGATACCAGAGGGAGATGGTGATACACTTATTCAGAAAAGGTGGGGGGAAGTTTCGTACTAAATCATACTTACCTTTCTTTTATTTACTTACTTGTTGGTATGGCGATGCACGGCATATGAATCATTAGAATGAGTTCCGGACGTTTACATCGAAGAGAAAGTTGGCCATGTTTCGTGGGCACTACAATAATTCCTTACACCCACAGTTTTCTGTTCGTCTCTCCCACTAAAAAATTTACACCCACTTTCCCACTCCACCTCTGTCTTCTTATCGTCATCATCGTCGTCCCATAACCTGAATGCCGCCTTCGTGGTATTTTGACTGCCTCGCAAGCCAAGCGAAATCAGATTTAAATGGCGTAAAACACAACAAAAACAAAAACAAAAAAAAGCAAAAAAAATGTAATAAAAAAGTTAGTGCCATCATCTGTAACAATTTGAAGTAAAAAAAAAACTATCATGCCCTATTTCTCTATCACACACTCGACAAAAACAGTGGATGGTTAATACCATTGGTTAGTGATCTTCATTGGACAATCGTAATAATATTGACAAAAAATCCTTCTCATATGTTGAACAGAGAGAGAAAATAACAAAAAACATCCCTCTTGTATGTTGAACAGAGAGAGAAAAAATGACAAAAAACATCCCTCACGTATGTTTAACATTGTGAGAAAAAATGACAAAAAACATCCCTCTCGTATGTTGAACAGAGAGAGAGAGAAAAAATACTGAACAAAAGGCATGGTTTTATTTCGAATCATTTAACCACTTATTATTCGCACGGAAAAGTATAGAAAGCAGAGTATGAATGTCTTGAAAAATCTTTATTAGTCGTTTTTAAACATAAATTACCTGGACAAATTCACATCACTGCATCTCGACGTGTTTCCCTGAAGTGTTATGTTTTTCTTTAATAACGCCTTCTTACTGAATATAAGTCAGAAATTATTTGGTCACATTATCTATGATCAGTTTTTTTTTTATGTCTGAAACTAAAATCTGGTTACTGCTTTATCCATGATAATGATCTAAAATCTAGTTCTAAATTAGTCTCTAAATAACTTCAAGATAGGAATACAAGTGTTCGCAGAGTCCCGGTCTGAAGACATTTGGAAACTCATGGAAAAGTTAAAAAGACACGTAAGAGGAAGAAAAACACACAATCTGCGACAAAGTATGGCAAAATATCGCAGCAGTTAGTTTAAAACTACCTAAAAAAATGAGTTAATTTAGTTTTCGTAAATATGTCATTTCTGGTCATCCATAAGAGCTGTCATCACCTTGAGAGAGTCTCGATAAATCAAATAACGATCAAAGAGAGGGGAACCCATCGTTAAGAAATCCTTGTATATTGTTTTTTTATACTACAAGTAATATTTATTTCAAATCAAATTAATTTAACTTTAAATTTTCTAATTTTACTCAAATAACGTGTTACAAATCTACAACTTAATTTTGAAAGAATTTTAAACCCGATAAATTTGTTTGTTTACAAATTTCTTAATTTTTTTCTTTTTAAATCGAGCGATTATTTGATATTCCAATCTGTATAATAATATCTACCTTAAATACACCAGAATATTTTACTTACTGCAAATAATAAATTTAATCATTTAGCTTTAAATTAAAACTAGAATGAGATCTTCAAGAATGCTTTTTCATTTTTAAAATTTAAAATTTTAAAATTTAAAATTTTCGATACCTAAGCTTTAACATAAAACTTAGGTATCGAAAATTCAGTGAAAGTACATAGTTTTAAGGTTTGCTATATTTATGAGTTAAGATATCAGGGATAGAGCGTGTGTAAATATAGAAGTGGACACTGAGATCAACACGCAGCGGCGACAGTCTGTTTCCTGCTTAAACGCATTCGTCAGTCCATGTGCCTTGTGTTTTGGCTCGACTGTTTATATATGCTGATCAGTGATGCATTATGGGTACTTCTATTGTGTTATTGTAATTGTTATTGGGGGAGCGGTAATGTGGTTATGTTTCAAATTATTCTAGGGGCTAATGAGTGGAAATAATTATGGAACCGAATGCCGTTTTGAGGCTATTTTATATTGCTATTTGTTAACATTGTTATCAATTGCCTTGCAATTTGTTGACGATTATCATAATTACATTTGCTCATTTGTTTATGATTTAACTTACGTACTTAGTGATTTGGATTAATTTATTATATTTATTTGTTTATTTTTAATATAATTATTTTGCTTATGGCACTCTGTATATTTTATATCTTATCCCACTCTAAATACACGCATCTTCCAACCATCCACTTTCAATAATAAAGCAGACCTAATAACCAATAAACAGCATATATATCTATCTATATATATAGAAATTATATATATATATATATATATATATATATATATATATATATATATATATATAGTTTAAATACCCTACAAAAAAGATGACCCTTTATGAAGTCGTCAAAAAACAAATGTTAACGATTTACGACAGTTTTTATATACACAAAACCCTTTCAGAAAAAAATAAAAAATAAAATAAAAAAATAAATAAATCTCCATAGACGCTTAACCACACCAGTCGATGTCATCTTCCGATTTAAATTTAGACACCCCAAACTTACCCTAACTTGACATCTGTTGAATGTAACTGAGATATTGATACAAATTATTAACACCTCACGCCCCTTTTTCTTTAAACAATCGCTCTAGCCGTTACCATAGAAATTTTGATTTCAATAATGAATATGCTTATAAAACACGTAAATTTCAGATATAAGTTATTCCAAAAAAAAATTCGCTTGAAGATGGAACAGAGCTTAGTACTTTAATTCAATTTAATTCAGATAATTATATTGAAGTTTTCCGCTCTTGTTTTGAAACATGAGAACTCTTATGTAGCGTGTTGGAATCATATTTTTAAATAAATAATTATATTTATGCTCTACTTTTGTATCGAGCACTATTTTTAAAAAAATAATAACAAAAATACCGAAGAAGTTTGGATTATTTACCTAACAAGTTCTTTCCTATTTTCTATATATTTTTCACACACACACACACACACACACACATATATATATATATATATATATATATATATATATATATATATATATATATATATGATAGAAATTATTAGGAGGATTTGAGATAATTATAATTAAGTAATTTATCGACTCGATGAATTACTTAATTATAATTATCTAAAATCCTCCTAATAATATCTATCACTTGTATATCCTTGCTTGAACAGGCTTCTAATGTTCTGGATGGAGCGGCTTGTGGATAGTAGACGTGGCTCGTGGGGCGCAGTCCTACCGGTAAAGGAAACTCGGATGAGTTCCACCACGAAATATGTGATCGAGCGTCGCTATATCGAGTCTAATTCGCTACCTCTTCGTCACCGAGGCCCATTTGTACCGTTAGTATGACGTTTGCCTGATAATGTAATTCTCTGGGTTTCAATTCTCGGTAGTGGATGCGCACTGCTGATGAGTCCGAAATATAGGATGAAACAGCGGTCCAGTTCATTCTGCTGAGGTTTCTTCTAGACTCGATGAATTACTTAAATTATATATATATATATATACTCATAATATGTACCTTTTAATATGTACACACCTGCTTTCTCACCTGTACTACAATTTCATTCAGTAACCGCCTATCTTGAGTGATTCTTGG
Organism: Acanthosepion lycidas; assembly: GCA_963932145.1. Lineage (NCBI taxonomy): Eukaryota > Metazoa > Mollusca > Cephalopoda > Sepiida > Sepiidae > Acanthosepion > Acanthosepion lycidas. The sequence continues at coordinate 57,937,913 of OZ010585.1, read as the reverse complement.
CCATTGCATTTTGGGAAAAGTAGCAGAAAAAAGACTGTGTATTCAGGCTCTATTTTACAAAATAAACACTAGGAACTTTTGCTCACACATAATATTTTGAAATGAAGAAATAGAGCACTAAGTACTTAAGAAATGGTAATATTTAAGTAAATTATCAATTGGTTGAGTCAGTAATTTAGAAAATATTTTAGGACATTAGAGAAAGAAAACAACATAAAAAGATTTTTAGAAATTTACTTAAAAAGTATTCAGTTACCGGATTTCACCTCGAATCTAAAGTGCATTTAATACACAAACTGATTCAGATAAGAAAAATATTTCCAAGCTGTCTGCCATAATGTATATGGTGAGATTCGCTGTGATTTAGCTGAAGAGTTTAAAACCACACTGATAGATCCCATAGTGTATCCTTGTGCCAGGCTAGATTAAACATAGTAAATATATCCTCCTTACTATATAACTCTACACCGAAGGCCGCAGTGAGCCAATAAATGACCTAATCTTGTTAGACATTGCTAATAAGCTGATGACGATATTCAGTCACCCACCCACCACGAGGGCGTCATGTGGCACAAGGCCTTTTTAACGTGGGATCTCCGAGCCCGTGGGATCTCCGAGTCCGTGGGATCTCCGAGCCCGTGGGATCTCCGAGCCCGTGGGCTCGGCCAAAAATATGCCCACTGAACCCGTATAAACGGGTTCAGGGCCGGTTTACCTCCCCGAAAGAGAATCCGCCCTTCGGCCTAGCCTCCATCGGCTTCCTCCCGCCCGAAGGCAGAGAGTTCAACCGATCAGCTGGTGGACTGATAAGCTGATGACTCGTTCGGTACCATACTTAAGCAGTCTTATGTCAGACTATTCTATGCATAATAAATGTTTTAACCGAATTATTTTATGACTGACCTTCAACTCTTTCAGGAATGTCTAAATTATCAGCTTTATACAGCCGTTTTCTCATAACGATGATTAATAGTTTACGTCTCAAAGAAGACAATCCCTTCAGATCTTTGGTATCACAGAATCACAAATAAAGAACTTCAAATGAAAAAAAAACACATTACTTCAAGACTTTCAACACCAGCAAGAGCTAAAATGGATAGCACATTTAACTAGAAGTGAGAATAATGATATAATCAAGATGTTGACAGTCACCACTATATTAAACAAAAGGTTAGGAAGGAAACTTCTATCAATACTAGAAAAAGCGATAACTACGGTCAAAAAACAGCAAATCTTTTCTGTGTGGAAACGGTTGATCTCACCATTGAAATACTTTTTCTATGTGATGTGTTCCTTCTGGAGATGGACGATCATGTCTTTCACCATCTTCCCGTCCTGTGTAGCTCATAATAATGTTCGTCCTGGGTATGACGATCAACTACATCCGCTTCCTGGGTAAGACGATAAACTACATCCAACAGCAGGGCCTCTGATAAAGAAGTTTTGAGAAGCGTGGAACGACCTCATAATTGCTGGTGTTCCCAGGTCCACCCTGACCTGGGGTGGTAGCACCTGTTAGGGTTCCAGCTATGGGAAAATAGTTAACACCCAACCTTGTGTAAAAATAGGTTTTAATACCAGAAATACTTTATAAAAATAAATTACCAACAATAATTTTTGAAGGAAAAATTATTATCGGCAATACATGAAAAAAAATTACCAGCGATACAAACAGATTTACATTTTTAAAAAAATACTGGCTATAGATTTCTTGAAGGAAAAATATCCTCAGAAATAAATTTTTGAAGAAAAAAATATTCCCAGAAATAGATTTCTGAAAAAAAATATTACCAGCAATAAAATTTTTTGTCGGCATTAAATAACCCATTGAGGTTGATAAGCCGTAAAACAAACCAAACCAAAACAAATCATGGTAATGCTTGGGTTTTTGCTATCTCTCCTGATTCCTGTTCTGTCAGCTCGTTAGGTAGTTTACTCGCTGCTTTACTCACAAAGATATTTCACCGTTGAAGAGTTAGCTAAATGCTGGTTGAACCTGTTTTTAAAAAAATCGTCTTAATATCTATACTAAAAAAAAAAAGAAGCTGATTATTGTGTAACGGAGCTGCCGTACAAGCCATATTCGATCGATCGCGAATCCCGTGACCCTGATGAGTAGAAATGGTATTACTTAGGTATTATAGCCTGGCGGTGGATTGGGCAAGGAGCCCAATCCTCTCCAGGTCGGTTTTTCCTTCTCATAGAACGGTTGCCACCGAAGTCTCTTCTGCTATTTACCCATAGTTGAGGGTGGGGTGGGGTGGTTGTTTCTAAGAAGAAGAAGACTCACACATTTCCCAGGAATGTAATGGATCCGACTGGAATTAGAATTCAGCTCTCTGATTCCTCAATTGTACCGCTATCCATTACACCACCCTGCCTCGGGGATTTTCTTTATTTCTAGATTATGAAACTACTTTGCTATTTAATAGTTATATTTTCTGTTTTATTTTGAATGTTTTCCATAAAGAATAAGAATCATACCTTATAATTTTACATAAATGATTAAACTTGGTTCAAACGAGTACAATCTTACACTGTTGGAACCCCACAAAGGATCGAACCTATTTCGTTCGTAATAGCCAGCAAGACCACTGGAGATAAAAAAAAATGTCTACATGGGTATATTTTGCATACGGAAACCTATAAAAATCTTAATAGTTTCCAGAAACTCGGCAGATGAAATTTTTTGTGAGGGAAAAAGAGGGGAAAAGAGGGGAATGAATTCTTCTTGTGGCGAGGCGGGAATGCCGCTGCGTAAAGCCAGGCTGCTTAGTGTGGCAGGAGCCTGCTTCTCGGTTCTAACAGATGAGTCGCGGGTAAGCTACGCTACGCGCCAGAGAAAGATGGGAACGCGAAAGATGGGAACGCTTTCAGGTAGACACGTGATATATTTCTTTTAATTTTCCCTTCTTTGAAGAAAGCTTTTCTTCAAAGCAAGGTGTTTCAATATATCCTTCTGGATTGTGGTCGATGTTGTCAGCTCCTGTAGCGACCATATGTTTAACATGCGTTAAAATAAGAGAATGATTTATTCAAAATACTGCATTGGCAACTTGACGATAAACTACATCCGGCAGCTAGGTATCTGGTCGCGAGATATTGAGGAACATGGAACCACCTCTTAATTGCTGTTGTTCCCAAGTTCACACTGTCCAGGGTTCCAACTATAGGCATACAATGAACGCACAAACTGGGGTCAAAACAGGATAATATAAAAATGCATTAGAAAAATTTACCAGTGTGACGTCCCCCGGTGTCGCTGCACCAAATGTGACGTCTGCCTAGCCGCGTCCGTCGTGCTATCCTGTCCTGTGACGATCAACTGGCTTGGTATTGGTCGCGGCACCAAATGTGACGTTCTAACCTTTTGGCGATTCGGATGAGATTCTGGTTAGATTCGGTATCAGCCTTGTCGTTCCCAGCTCGCCTCCAACGTCTGGTTACCGAAGTAACTCTTGTGATTTCCAGTCTAACCTACCCACGTTGTGAATTGACGAAATCAATCAGTCGCCGGGCCGTAATGCAAGCCGAGTTCGATCAAGGGTAACACCGCACAAGTGTATGTAAAAGAAAATAAAATAATAACTCGAAAAGTTCAAATGTGTTAAAAAAAAAGGATAACAATATTTTATATCTGGTTGCTGAATATAAGACTGCGTCTTCTTCCCAACCCGCTATATGGATTCGTGACACTTTGTGTTTGTTAGGCGAGTCTTAACATCTTAAGTTGTTTGTTCTTTAAGAAACTGGTTCTTGGTGTATTTTTAGGTGATATTCGTAAAACTTGTTTTGGTGGTGTGAGTCTAAGACGTTTTTCAAAAATAAATTGTTCTTGGTTAGAAGTTGAGGTCGTGATTTGCATGAATCTTTCGGTCAACTCTTTGCGAGGCGGGCCCAACTCAATTCAACTCAGCTGCGAACTTCACTGCGAACTTAACTGGAACTCGAACTCGAGCTGGTTTTTACTCGCTGCGACTCTGCTTATATGGAGGCCGACCAAAACCGGGGTTTGAGGTTCCTTGATAATTCTAAACCCACAATCCACTTCTTTGTTTTCGGCCAGGAAAATTTTATTATTTTCCATTTTTCGTCTTTCGTCTTCCCACCTTCTTCTGTTCTCATATTGGTATCTCACCATGCCCTCAGAGGGTGTCAACTGGTTTCCCCTCTCTCTCACAGTGGCATCTCACACCTATCCCTTCAGGGGGCGCAACAGGCCTCCCCTGCTTCTTCACATGATTACCTCCGCCTAACGCTCATGCCACCATTCAGCCAATGGGCGCTCAGCAGCGTGGGTGTGGCCAGACTAGCCTCGGTTTAAAAAATCTTGCTCAAAGAAAAAAAAATTATCTTCTTTTTTCTTTTTCTTTTTCTTTTCTTTCTTTTTCTTTCCTTCTGCCCGACCACAAACCCTTGGACTTTTATCTTAGCCAAATGTCACTTGGACTTTATCACCCGGGGCCTTCTCCAAACAACTGGGTGGTCAATTGGACGTATTTGCATTCTTGGTGCCAATTACTGATCCGATAAAATAGTTTCGCTATCATAGCCAGCCCTGATAATAACTAGATGCTCCTCTCAACGATATTCTGCATATAGACAAAGGCTTAATCTTTCCTTCATGGTGGTCAGCGGACATTTTTGTTTTTCTCGGACAGTGCGTGCTTAATTAATTTTTATTTTTATCTCTTTAGAATTCTGCGGGAGGTCTCTTGTCCAACTTGAAAAAATCTTTTTTATCATTGCCATGGGCAGATTGGATATATCTTACTCGCCGCCCCGTAACATAATTCAGATTAAACTCTGTGTTTTACCTTCTCGACAATGGAAATAAAAATCTTACCACTTTTCCTTGTCAGAAAAATAACACCGCTTAGTGTCCTTTTCGTGATGGCTTCTTATCACCTAAATTTAATTCTCGCCTTTCTTTTTTTCTTCTTTCTTTCTAGCGTCGTAAATAGTGTCACACCAGCATAAAATTTTCCTAGTTAAGAAGAAAATTTTTTTAATTTTTGGAGAAAAAAATTACTAATGCTTACAAGAAAATAAAATTTCTGAATTAAATGAACCATAAAAAATTGATATGTTGTTAAACAAACAAATCAACCCAAACCAAAGATTAGCTACAAAGTCACCGTTTTACTGACAAAATAGGTAAATAAAGCCTTTTCTTTTCTCGCACTTTCCACCTGTGGAACTCTCTTTTGTTTAGTTGCTTCCCTGATAACTACAATCTTTAAAAATTTCAATGCAACGTCAATCGCCATCTTCCGTCTTCTTGAATCCTGTTCATCTTTTGTCTTTTTCTCAATCCTATCTATTCTCTGTTGTCTCTTATATTAGGTTGGTGCAAAAATAATGTCGTTTTCTCACATATGTTACTATGTGAGAAAACGACATTATTTTTGCACCAACCTAATACTTTCACTCCCTGTAACCCCCTGCGCACTAGTGGCATTCTCGCCTTCCCTGGGGTAGAATGATTTAAAAAAAAAAAAAAAAAAATGATACAGGATCTTGAAACTTCTGGACATCGTATCGGGAGCATTCATGGAAAAATCATTTTAAAAAAAACTTGTGTTCTATTCATAACGATTTAAAAATCTCTCTCTCTCTCTCTCTCTCTCTCTCTCTCTCTCTCTTTCACTTTACCTCTTTCTACATGGTGCGATGGGTAAATTATCGCCATTTTATATTTTTAATTTCGCGCAGGCGCGTTGTTTGCTTTTTATTTTGTCGACTGCACAGTATAGTAGAATCGGTTGGGCAGCGTCTGTGAGAAAAAGAGCACCGTAACAGAGTTCACTTCATCAGAAATTTGAAATGCTGTACTGCTTGGTATTCGCACCGGAAGCTCCTATAGGAACATTTCAGATTGGTTGGGTTTCAATATGAGGACAATGAAAAGAATTCGGAAAGAGTTGGATGAGTCTAATGGTGATTACGAAGGTGTTTGGGGTGAATACTAGTAATGGCAACGTTATGCCCTCATTCATCTCCCCACAGTGTCTCGACACGAAGGCCTACATCAAGAGCCTTCAGGAGGTAGTGCTGCCCTGTGTCTGGAGAATGCCTGCTGGTAGACCTTATGTTTGACAATAGGAATCTGCACCATACCACACAAGAAGGAGAACCCAGCCATAGTTGTCAAACAATTTGTGCGACCACATCACTCCTTACATCTAGCCACCTAACTTCCCAGACTGCAACCCTCTTGATTATTATGCGTGGGGTGCAGTTGAGCGAGGGTCCAACAAAACTCCTTGTAACATCATAGATGAATTGAAGGCAAGGATTATGGCAGCATTGATCAAATTAAACAAAGAGACCGCCCAGAAGAGTTGCAGCAGTTTCCTAAGTCGTCTAGAGGTCGTTGTTGAAACCAATGGCGATTATATTGAATAAATTTACTCTTTAGTATTTAAAGATATTTTTGTGTAAGTTCTGTTACAATGAGATTCAGTATTATTTTCATTTTGGCGTAAGTTAGTCGACAATTTTTCCATCACAACCTGTATCTCTGCCTCTCTCTCTCTCTCTGTCACATACACACACACACACACACACACGCACATACATTACCTAAACACGCACATAAACATCCACACACTCACACACATACACATACACACGCGCACACACGCATATCTATCTATCTATCTATCTATCTAGCTATCTATCTATCTATCTATCTATCTATCTATATATATATATATATATATATATATATATATATATATTGTGCTTTATTTTCCATATTTAAAAAAAATCCACATTACAACTAAAATGTTTTTGGTTTCTCTCTTCTTTTTAATATATATATATATATATATATATATATATATATATAAAGCGTATATATTTTGTTGAAGAGAACTGACAAAATACTTTTGTCTAGTATTTGTATGATGTTTTTGTTACATGTGTAAAATTTTCTGGATTTTTTCTTCTTCTTCCTGTATGCGCCGTGTCCCTTCAAGCCGTTGGTGATCATGGCCATCCACTATTTCTTGTCCTGTCTAGCTCTTAAGAAATTTTATCTTATTATCATCTCTCCTAAATCCTGTTCTGCCAGGTAGTTTATGCGTTGTTTTCTTTTGTCTCCCTTGCTTGCAATATGTCTTGTGAATGTCAAATTTCCCAAGCCCTCTTTCTTCACTATGTACATTTGAAGTTTCAGTTGTCCCTTCCTGATGTTAAGTATAAGTGTTCTTTTTGTTTTCATTCTCTGTAAAACTTCGTTGTTGCTCACATGTTCAATCAATGGTACTGTCAGCATCGTTCTGTAAAACCACATTTCATTTGCTTATTGACAACACAATTTATTATAGTAGAACCCCCACCCCACTAAAAAAAAACAACAAATAATAAAAAAAAAAAACCTAAAAAACAAACAAACAAAAAAAAACCGAACAATCCTAAAATCGGAACCTTTAGGAATAAATAAGTTTTGGGCAATTTTTACATTCTTTAAATTCAGAAAAGGAAAATAACAGGATGCAAATAAAAAAAAAAATCAATAACAAAACAAAATATTTTTTTAGTTTTGTTCAATGACACATTAAAGAGAAAATTTCTGTTCAAATACACACACACACACACAAGCAGGGTGTCCCTTAAAAATTGATATCATTTTGTAGTGTGAAAACATAACCAATTCTCGCTCAAATGATCTCAAATTTTAACAAAATGTGTAAAACCTAAGTTGGTTGTCCGGACTTATCACGATAAGAATCTACCAGTAGGATGGATTCGGTGTACTAATGACAATGAGCTGTTGAAATGTTTACCACGTTCATCTGACTTGACACCTTGTGATTTTTTCTATGGAGCTATGTGAAAGGACAAGTTTATATCATTCCGTCTTCCTACAAGCTTAGAGGAACTTAAGCAGAGGATCACTAAAGTACTAGAGAATGACATGCTACAGTGTGTTTGGCATGAGCTGGATAATGTCTGGAGGTATGTCGTATCTCAGGGGGAGCGCTTATTGAATCATTATTAAAGATTTGTGAAATCGCTTATAGAGTCTACATCCCTGTGAATATCTTGTTCGAATTTTGCTAAATAAATATTTTATTGTTAAAAATCAAACCAATTTAATTTATTTTGCATTGGACATGTAGTTACTCAGACATGCACATTTTAAATTATGTCAATATTTTGAACAAAAACGTATATATATATATATATATATATATATATATATATATATATATATATATATATATATATATACACACACACACAAGTCCAGAACTTTTCTACAGCATACCTAGATACCTCCCTTTAAAAAGTGTCTGTCTACCAGCAATGACACAGATCACGACTCCATATATAAAAATGGTAATCTTTGGATGACCACAACAATTTTTTGTCCTTCACAACCATGAATACTAAATACTTATTCTATATTTAACAATACCTTGATGATGACATTATGCTATGTCGAAAGTACTCGGAATGAATACAATATAAGCCAACACGGTGTTTTCCTCTCGTTTTTTTTAATAACCTCACCAAAATACATACATACATACATACACACACCGGATGTAACAGCAAAATTATCTAATTTTTAGATTACGCTTTAAACCCATGGAAGCAAGAGTATGACTATTGGTACCATTAGTGAATGCCTGAATGAGCATTTCCCTCTCACCATTGCTCAGTTGGGAAGACAGTGGGTCTGATACCTGACACAAAACAATTTTAACCTGTTCTTTTTTTAGATGAATAACTCAAAGGATTTTTCAGTGATTCTTACGACAAATGGTATCAAGATGGCTCAACGTCTTATCTGAAATCCTGGAAAAAAAAGAAACTCAATTACTTTTCTCTTATTTAGATATTAAACATTTTTGGGATGCTGTTACACCTATATATATATATATATATATATATATATATATATATATATATATATAAAAATAAACAAAAATAAATATTATAACATCTCCGGCGCGTGCATGGCCACGTGGCCTTTTCAACTATGTTCGAATTTTGACCATGGCCGATTTATCAGGATTGTGAATTCTTGATTCTATCTGTCTTGGGGAGGTGATCCTTGCGTGTAGTACCTTTTGCAATGTGCCTGAAAACTATGTCTTGGATTGACCCACGCCTTGTGAGTGCAACTGTGTAGACGGAACTATTCGGAAGTCGTCGATGATTGCGCTAGCAGGATGTCTCAAGTCATCCGGACGAGAGTTTGAACATACTGGCCTTCTTCTGACTCTTGATCACGCCAGAAAACGCGCTCTCTCACAGAAACTGTAACTAAAGTCCGCTCAGCATAGTTGCAGGATAAACCACAGGTGGGACGTAGCTGCCAATATAGTAGGACGCTTAAATTCCGTTAATCGGGGCACTTGGCATAAAAATATTTGTAGAAAAGACAGAGGGAAAACCACACTATATCGGTGAGAAAGTGACTGAAGGTCGTGATGCCAAGTCAGGATCAATTACATTACAGATCCTTCTTTGGATTTTGTGAAGAACATCGAGATGAACATCAGGAGCAGATATAGCAACAGTATTCAATGCACTGACGAATAGTAATATATATATATATATATATATATATATATATATATATATATATATATATATATATATATATATATATATATATATATATATATATATAACATTTTATAAAAGATACATACAATAAACTATTTCTAATTTTAACAGTTAAAATATAATCCTTGAAAATGTATAACCGAAAGCTCTCGGATATTAAGAACATTCGGACAGTTTTTATATAATTTATCATCCGAAAAGAAAAAAGAAATATTAGATCGCATGAGAAATTGTATAAAAACTAAATAAAAGCACCTTGTCTTTCGTTTTTAATGAAATGTGCCTGAAAGAAGGATTGCTGCCTAAATACACAAATTATATATATATATATATATTTATTAAAGACATTTTTATGTTTAACGTTCTTTTTATAGATACAAGTATTTAAGTAAATGCTCTGTTTATAATAAACAGTATTAACTAACATTTACCGGCCTGAATGTTCGAGAAATTTTCATAGAAAATATCCGTCCTTGGACAGGATTCGAACCTGCATCCTATACGGAACCGTCATTTACGCTGACGTGCCTTGACATGACGGTTCCGTATAGGATGCAGGTTTAAATCCTGTCCAAGGACGAATATTTTCTATGAAAATTTCTCGGACATTCAGGCCGGTAAATGTTATTTAATACTGTTTATTATAAACAGAGCATTTACTTAAATACTTGTATCTATAAAAAGAACGTTAAACATAAAAATGTCTTTAATAAATAAATTGTCGGACTTTGTCCATTTCGTTATATATATATATATATATATATATATATATATATATATATATATATATATATATATATATATATATATATATATATATATATATATATATATATATATATATATATATATATGAATTCTTAATGCATATTCATAAAGTGTAAATCTATAAATAATAAATTGAGAAAAAAATGAGGTTTTATATTTCTTGGTCTAGTATTTCGATATATGAGCAAATTTCCAGCGAAATAACGGAAATATTGGTTCATGATTAAAGTTTTTGAATCTACTTTGGATTTGTTTTGTTTTCTTTAATCACTTCTTCCCAAACAAGGTGATAAAGCCACTACGAAGCAAAGCGATTGCTGAGAGTGAAAGCAACAGAAATAACGTTGTCGAGGAGAAAGGACAATAAAAGAACAGTATCAAAAAAATCTCACAAGATAACTTTGCATTTAAATTATTGAAGATCGTAATTGACAGAAAAGCAAGAACCCATAAGAGAATTCCCCAGGCGAGAAGTTCGTGAGAAGAAACTATTAGAATAAAAATTATGGTCAGTCAGTCAGTTATGTGCCATACGTAATACACGCTTCTTTCGATACATGACTGATGAGGCAGATTTTTCCCGCAGTAGGTTGCCATTTCTTTCTGCGGTAGACCAGTTGCCATCAAAAGTAATAAAAACCGGTCTGTCCTGCTATTTACCCGTAGCTGTGTAGTGGGGAGAAGAATAGGAATCATTCCTTTCCAAGGGTATTAGCACGTAAGTGAATGTAATGGATTCGACTGGAATTCGAACTCGGCTCTCCGATTCCTCAATACGCTATCCATTACTCCACCGTGCCTCCAATTATTTGTTAAATAAACCGTTCAGTTCCGAACGTGAGGAAGGGCAGAGGGCATAACGACAGAAATGTTATGAAAACAACAAAGACAATGATAAGAGTCCGAATATCAGTCAGTCAGTTATGTGTCTTGCGTGATACCCGCTTAGGAGATCATGTATCTTTCGATACATGACTGACGAGGCAGATTTTTTCTCCACAGTAGGTTGCCATTTCTTTCTGCAGTAGACCAGTTGCTATAAAATCCGGTCTGTCCTGCTATTTATCCATAGGTGGGGGAGGGGGAGAAGAAAAGGATTAATACCTTTCTCAAGGGTAGTAGCACGTAAGGGAATGTAATGTATTCGAATTGAATTCGAACTCGGCTCTCCGATTCCTCCATCCGAGCCACTTGGTACTGGTATGTATAGACACGCACTGAGCTCCACACGTATGTATGTGTGTTTTTTTTTTGTATGCGTGAGTATGATATACAAAAACTAAAAATGGAAAAACAAATCTAATGAGCTAAAAACACAATTAGTTTCTATACTCGTTGTTTTAAGTTGTCAACAACAACGTTTTCATGTTTCTATTTACAGCTCCTTTAAAATTTCACTGAGAAAAGCTATGGGTCTATTGAATGCAGCAAGAATATTGTCCTACGATCCCTAGTGAATAACGGAAAACCTTGATGCTTATTCACGTGTACATGTGACTAAAGAAGTCATGTGAATCAAAATAAGAAGTAATTGAATCATTTTAGAAATGTAGTTTCAAATAACGTAACGGATATGACCGAAGATGGCCTAATTTAATTTCTAATTTTAGAAATATAGTATCAGTGACGTAACAGATAGGACTGACGCTTCTCTTTGATTCCTTGCCAAAAGCGATATTGAAAGCAATGAGGATTATGCAGGCTTTGAAACAATCTAAATAACAGTAAAACGTTTGATGTTTTGAAAGGTTTTCTGTATAGAACATCATATACTAAATTTTAAAGTCTCCGATTGTAATTTCGTTCATTCTTCAAATGCGGCTGTAGCAGTTTTTTCTTTGAAAAATTTGTCTTCAAAATGAAAGTGCGTATTAAAGGTAGTGCGTTTTATACTACGGTATTTTCACAACGAACAAATGAATTATTTTCATTATGACAGGGTTTTTTTTCAATTGACGTAAATTTGTCAATATATATGCGTAAACTGACATAGATTTGCATATATATGCTCACATTGGCATGATTTGGTCCATGCATACGAAAAATTGAGTAAAATTCACGCATATACAAGGTGCGATGTGTAAATTGTCGCCATATTATATTTCTAATTTCGTGCATGCGCGTTGTTTGTTTTCGATTTTGTCAACAGCACAGTATAGTAGGGTTAGTTGGGTACCGTCTGTGAAATAAAGAGCACCATGACACAATTCACTCCGCCAGAAATTTGGAAACGACATGCTATACTGCTTTGCATTCGGGCCGGAAGCTCCAGTACGAATATTTCAGAGTGTTTGGGTGTCAATCTGTGGACAGTGCAGAGGATTCGGAAACAGTTGGATAAATCTAATGGCGATTACCAAGGAAAATCGGCTCGAAATCGGCCTCTGATCGTTCTGATAAGAGAAAAACTCCCGAATTTGTTGATGAGGATTCGTAAAGAGTTGGATGATATATCCAGTCGACATGAGGTTGTTTGGTGTGATCACTGGTGATAGCGACGTTATGCCTCCATTCATCTTCCCATAGGGCCTCAACATGGAATCCTACATCAAGTTGCTTGAGAAGGTGGTGCAGCCCTGGATCAAGATGGTGGCTGTTGGAAGACCCTATTTCTGACAACAGGAATCTACAACATGCTACACAAGCAGGGAAACACAGTCTGGGACGACAGACGATTTGCGCGACCACATTACCACTTACATCTGGCCACCAAACTCCCCCGACTGCAACCCTCTTGATTATTATGTGTGGAGCAGAGTTGAGCGTGATACCAAAACTCTTAGTAACACCAAAGATCAATTGAAGGCAAGGATTATGGCAGCATTCATCAACTTAAACTGAAAGTCCGTCCAGAGGAGTTGCTGCAATTTCTAAAGTCATCTGGATGTCGTTGTTGAAACCAATGGCGATTATATTGAATAAATATAATCTTTAGTATATCAGGATATTTTTGTGTAATTTTGGTAAATATATTTGTTAAAATGAAACGTTAGTGTTATTTTCATTTTTGTGTAATTTAGACGACAATTTATCCATCGTTCCCCTGTAGATCAAAATTGCCTGTATAAAAAAAAAAAAAAGACAGTGAGAAGAAAGTGTTTTTTTTTTTTGAAAATTAATACCGATGTTATTTTAACTCCCCGGCGATGTTTATGTGTTTTAAAAAGCTGATTAATTTAATGATAATAATTGTAATAAAAGCTGAACATATGAAAGAGAATTTATACATTTTATTTGTTCTTGAGAATTGATACCAAAAAATAATAAAAACAGTTTATGGAGATTCTCAGACACTATAACTGACACAAGAAAGAAGTTCATGGTGCATTGGAATAGTGAAAGGCGTCTCCCAAAAGGTAAACAAAGAATTATGAAACATAACGAGGCTTGGTGACTTTAATATTATATAGTATAAAAGATATAAGGAGAAAGAGTGAGTAACCTACCTAGAGAGCTTGTGCAATTGGACAAAACTGGGTGAAATATTAAAGATACAAAACATTGCTAAGAATTACCAAGGACAGAACGTTGTGTAGAATCATGATCACCCAAGTCTTGAAGGGATCCAGCACATAAAGTATGGCACATATATCATACTTATTATAAAACCCAGATTATACGAGTGTGTCTGTTCGTTTATATATTGGATCGGATTTCCGACATTTTTCAACCGATTTCAAATAAACTTCACAGGACTGCGTAAAATCACCTTGCGGTGGTTCTGACAGCGCCCAAAATGGGAAGAACACAATTATTTTTGCACGAAATCAATTTAAAAACACAATTAAGAGACATCGCTATCGCGAGAATAAAGAGGGGCGACTCATATCGAGTTATACTTATTATAAAACTCAGGTTGCTTGTTTGTGTGTGTGTGTGTGTGTGTGTGTGTTCGTTTATATAGGGGATCGGATTTCCTATATTTTTCAACCGATTTCAACAAAACTTCTTTTTTTTTGGCAGGTAGTGTTTCTTATTGTCTTGCACACATTTTTCTTTATTTTTACATTCAGAATGCTTTACAAGATAATTGTTTATAATAAAATTCTATTCAATCGGGAGTGTCATAACGATTGAAAACAATGTTTTTGTTTGAGTTTGGGTTTGACGAATTCGCAAAAACAAAAACAAAAACAAAACAAAACAAAAACAAAACAACAAAAACTAATTAAGTCATGCATGTCCGTCAACCTTAAAATTTAATCTTTGTCAGTTTTATTTTTCAGTCTTTATGATGGTCGATACTTTAACTATCTCTTACTATTACATCCCCGGGCAACGCGGGGCTCTACTGCTAGTGGCATGTACAACGAGCCTTTGTTTTTCCTCTCCTTTAAAGAAAAGGCTTTAAAAAATCATCTTACTTCATATATGCAAAATTCAGCACATCTCTGTAGGCTAAATATATCACAAAAGCTCACTTTTTTTAATGCCATGTGCATTCAGGATGTTGGTACTCATGATTCTCCACAGATTCCCTCTCTTTTTAATGACATATCCCATCAGGATGTTGTTAGTCATGGCTCACTACAGATTCCCTCTCTTTTTAATGCCATATCTATTCAGGATGTTGCTAATCAAGACTCTCTACAGATTCCCTCACTTTTTAATGCCATATCCCTTCAGGATGTTGCTAATCATGACTCTCTACAGATTCCCTCTATTTTTAATGCCATACCCCTTCAGGATGTTGCTAATCAAAACGCTCTACAGATTCCCTTTCTTTTTAATGCCATATCTCCTCAGGATGTTGCTAATCATGACTGTCTATAGATTCCCTCTTTTTTAATGACATGTCCCTTCAGGATGTTGCTAATCATGACTCTAAAGATTTCCTCTATTTTTAATGTCATATCCCTTCAGGATGTTGCTAATCACAACTCTCTACAGATTCCCTCAATTTTAATGCCATATCCATTCAGAATGTTGCTAATCATGACTCTCTACAGGTTGCCTCTCTTTTTAATGCCACATCCCTTCAGTATGTTGTTAATCATGACTCACTACAGATTCCCTCTCTTTTTAATGCCATATCTCTTCAGGATGTTGCTAATCATGACTCTCTACAGATTCCCTCTCTTTTTAATGCTATATCCATTCAGGATGTTGCTAATCATGATTCTCTACAGATTCCCGCGGTTTTAATGCTATATCCGTTCGCGATGTTGCTAATCATGACTCTCTACAGGTTCGCTCTCTTTTTAATACAATATCCCTTCAGGATGTTGCTGATCATGACTATCTACATATTCCCTCTTTTTGTAATGCCATATCTCTTCAGGATGTTGCTAATCCTAACTCGCTACACATTACCTCTCTTTTTAATGTCGTATCCCTTCAGGATGTTGCTAATCATGACTCTCTACACATTGCCTCTATTTTGAATGCCATATCTCTTCTGGATGTTGCTAATCATGAATCGCTACAGATTCCTGCGCTTTTTAATGCATATCCCTTCAGGATTTGGCTAAACATTACTCTCTACAGATACCCTGTCTTTCAAATGCCATATCCCTTCAGTATGTTGCTAATCACGAATCTCTAGAGATTTCCTCTCTTTTTAATGCCATATCCCTTCAGGATGTTGCTAATCACGACTCTCTACAGATTCTCTCTATTTTTAATGCCATATCCTTTCAGGATGTTGCAAATCATGACTCTCTATAGATTCCATCTCTTTATAATTTCATATCTGTTCAGGATGATTCTAATCATGACTCTCTACAGATTCCCTCTCTTTTTAATGCCATATCCCTTCAGGATGTTGCTAATCATGACTCTCTACACATTCCCTCTATTTTTAATGTTATATCCCCTCAGGATGTAGGTACTCATGACTCTCTAAAGATTCCTTCTGTTTTTAATGCCATATCCCTTCAGGATGTTGCTAATCATGACTCTCTACAGATTCCCTTTCTTTTTAATACCATATCCCTTCAGGATGTTGCTAATCATGACTCTCAACAGATTCCCTCTCTTTTTAATGCCATATCCCTTCAGTATGTTGCTAATCATGAATCGCTGCAGATTCCCTCTCGTTTTAATGCCAATCCCTTCAGGATGTTGCTAATCATGACTCTCTACAGATTCCCTCTCTTTTTAATGCCATATCCCTTCAGGATGTTGCTAATCATGACTCTCTATAGATTCCCTCTCTTTTTAATGCCATATCCCTTCAGGATTTGGCTAATCATGACTCTCTACAGATCCCCTGTCTTTCAAATGCCATATCCCTTCAGTATGTTGCTAATCATGAATCTCTACAGATATCCTCTCTTTTTAATGCCATATCCATTCAGGATGTTGCTGATCAGGACTCTCTACACATACCTCTCTTTGTAATGCCATATCTCTTACATCTTCTTACATGCCGTAACCCTTCAGGATCTTGCTAATCATGAGTCTCTACAGATTCCCTCTTTTTTTAATGCCATATCTCATATCTCCTCAGGATGTTGCTAATCCTGACTCTCTTCAGAATTTCGCGCTTTTTAATGCCATATCCCATCAGGATGTTGCGAATCATGACTCTCTACAGATTCCCTCTCTTTTTTATGCCATATCCCTTCAGGTTGTTGCTAAACATGATTCTCTACAGATTCCCTCTATTTTTAATGCCATATCTTTTCAGGATGTTGCTAATCATGACTCTCTTCAGATTCCCTCTCTTTTAAATGCCATATCCATTTGGGATTTTGCTAATCATGACTCTCTACAGATTTCCTTTCTTTTTAATGCCATATCCCTTCAAGATCTTGCTAATTATGACTCTCTACAGATTCCCTCTCTTTTTCATACCATATCCCTTCAGGATGTTGCTAATCATGACTCTCTACAGATTCCCTCTATTTTTAATGCCATATCCCTTCAGGATGTTGCTAATCATGACTCTCAACAGAGTCTCTTTCTTTTTAATGCCATATCCCTTCAGGATGTTCCTAATCATGTCTCTCAACAGATTCCCTCTTTTTTTAATGCCATATCCCTTCAGGATGTTGCTAAACATTAATCGCAACAGATTTCGTCTCTTTTTAATGCCATATCCCTAAAGTATATTACTAATCATGACTCTTTACAGATTCCCTCTCTTTTTAATGCCATATCCCTTCAGGATGTTGCTAATCATGACTCTCTACTGATTCCCTCTCTTTTTAATTTCATATCTCTCCAGGATGTTGCTAATCATGACTCTCCACAGATTTCCTACCTTGTTAATGCCATATCCCTTCAGGATGTTGCTAATCATGACTCTCTACAAATTCCCTCTCTTTTTAATGCCATATCTTTTAAGGATGTTGCTAATCATGACTCTCTACAGGTTCCCTCTCTTTTTAATGCCATATCCCTTCAGTATGTTGATAATCATGAATCGCTACAGATTCCCTCTCTTTTTAATGCCATATCTCTTAAGGATGTTGCTAATCATGACTCTCTACAGATTCCCTCTCTTTTTAATGCTATATCCCTTCAGAATGTTGCTAATCATGACTCTCTACAGATTCCCTCTCTTTTTAATGCCATATCCCTTCAGGATGTTGCTAATTATGACTCTCTACAGATTTCCTCTCTTTTTAATGCCATATCTTTTCAGGATGTTGCTAATCATGACTCTCAACAGATTCTCTTTCTTTTTAATGCCATATGCCTTCAGGATGTTGCTAATCATGACTCTCTACAGATTCCCTCTCTTTTTAATGCCATATCCCTTCAGGATGTTGCTAATCATGACTCTCTGCAGATTCCCTCTCTTTTTAATGCTATATCCCTTCAGGATGTTGCTAATGATGACTTTCCATTGATTTCCTCTCTTTTTAATGCCATATCCCGTCAGGATGTCGCTAATGATGACTCTCTACAGATTCCCTCTCTTTTTAATGCCATATCCCTTCAGGATGTTGCTAATCATGAATCGCTACAGGTTGGATCTCTTTTTAATGACATATCCCTTCAGGATGTTGGTAATCATGATACTCTACAGATTCCCTCTCTTTGTAATGCCATGTATCTTTAGGATGTTGCTAATCATGACTCTCTACAGATCCCTCTCTTTTAAATGCCATATTCCTTTGGGATTTTGCTAATCATGACTCTCCCCAGATTCCCTCTCTTTTTAATGCCATATCCCTTCAGGATGTTGCTAATCATGACTCTCTACAGATTCCCTCTATTTTTAATGCCATATCCCTTCAGGATGTTGCTAATCATGACTCTCTACAGATTCCCTCTCTTTTTAATGCCATATCCCTTCAGGATGTTGCTAAACATGACTCTCTACAGATTCCCTCTCTTTTTAATGCCATATTTTTTAAGGATGTTGCTAATCATGACTCTACAGGTTCCTTCTCTTTTTAATGCCATATCCCTTCAGTATGTTGATAATCATGAATCGTTACATATTCCCTCTCTTTTTAATGCCATATCTGTTATGGATGTTGCTAATCATGACTCTCTACGGATTCCCTCTCTTTTTAATGCCATATCTCTTCAGGATGTTGCTAATCATGACTCTCTACAGATTCCCTCTCTTTTTAATGCCATATATTTTCAGGATGTTGCTAATCATGACAACAAATTCTCTTTCTTTTTAATGCCATATCCCTTCAGGATGTTGCTAATCATGTCTCTCAACAGATTCCCTCTCTTTTTAATGCTACATCCCTTCAGGATGTTGCTAATCATGACTTTCTATAGATTTCCTCTCTTTTTAATGCCATATCCCTTCAGGATTTTGCTAATCATGACTCTCTACAGAATCCCGCGCTTTTTAATGCCATATCCCGTCAGGATGTCGCTAATAATGACTCTCTACAGATTCCCTCTCTTTTTAATGCCATATCCCTTCAGGATGTTGCTAATCATGAATCGCTACAGGTTGCCTCTCTTTTTAATGACATATCCCTTCAGGATGTTGCTAATCATGATTCTCTACAGATTCCCTCTCTTTTTAATGCCATGTATCTTTAGGATGTTGCTAATCATGACTCTCTACAGATCCCTCTCTTTTAAATGCCATATTCTTTTGGGATTTTGCTAATCATGACTCTCCCCAGATTTCCTCTCTTTTTAATGCCATATCCCTTCAGGATGTTGCTAATCATGACTCTCTACAGATTCCCTCTCTTTTTAATTTCATATCTCTCCAGGATGTTGCTATTCATGACTTTCTATAGATTTCCTCTCTTTTTAATGCCACATCCCTTCAGGATTTTGCTAATCAAGGCTCTCTACACATTCCCTCTCTTTGTAATGCCATATCCCTTCAGGATGTTGCTAATCATGACTCTCTACAGATTCCCTCTCTTTTTAATGTCATATCCTTTCATGGTGTTGGCAGTCATGTCTCTCTCTGTATAGATTCCGTCTCCTTCTTAATGCCATATTTCTTGAGGATGTAATGTAATCATGACTCTCCGCAGATTTCTATAGCAGAAGAAGGACTTGGAGGGATATTAAAAGAATATACATTGTGTCTTAACTACAATGAATAGGAAGGAGAGGAGAGCCATCTTCGCTTATTTCCTCAAGAGATACAGCAAATAAAAGAAGAAGAGAATTACCGATGAAAGCCGAACCATCCTTTCTTGCAACACGTTATTTGTCATGGCTGTCTTAGTTGACAAACATCTAAAGAAATATTTTTTAACGTGTAACTGTAAGAAAGACAATTTCAGCCGCAGAACGATGTTTTTAATCAAGATCAGAAAAGTGAAAAAACAACGAAACACTGTCATTTACAATATTGTGCCTCGTGTCCAAATCCTCCCCAAACAACATATGGGTAACCTTTAATCAAAGCAGATGCACTTATAGGAATACATACGTGAATTGAAAGTATCATATACCTGAACACACCCACAAAGCTAGCAGGCATAAAAGCATTCGTACCTAAATAGATACACGGATATAATTATGGCTTGTTTTTCCTTTTTATCTAGACAAGTGTGCCATAAAGTATCAACTTATGAATATATAGGATATGTGTTAACCAATATAAAAGATAAATAGTTCACGCCATTGCTACTTATTATGCTGCATAAATATCGTATATAAACACACACACGCACGCAAACAAACACACATATATTATGTTGGTGCATAATTATCAGGCTTTTTTCGGGCGAGTTATTTCTTAATAAAATTGCTGTTTTATTTACTTTTTTTAATAAAAATATCATTTTATTTTCAGGTTATAAAAATGCATGTCGATAATCATACGCACCGGTATAGACATTTAAAAATGTTATTGTTGAATTGTTATGCTTCTTTTTTCAGAATAAATATTGTTTAAAAACGTCTGGTAATTATGCACCAACCGAATCTATCTATCTATCTATCTATCTGTATGTATGTATGTATGTGTGTGTGTGCATGTTTCCAGATGTGTATGTGTGTAAATAGTTTGCTTGATAATGAACAGAGATATTTGTCAGTGCTTCTGATATGGACATAAATATCTGTATATATGCGCGTATACGTGATTTCCTGTATGCGAAGACAGAGACATATAAGAACGGAATAGATGAAGAGATTTCGTTTTACTAATATTCAAGGCTCATGAGCCAGTCAAGGTAGAAGGTGACTGAAGTAGGTTGTTGCATAAGCGATAAGAGTAAGAGGAAAAAGGCGCAGTTTATGTGGTTATGTGGGGGAAGATAACGGTTAAGCTCAGACTGAAGAAGTTCAGATTGTTTGGGTGTCAGTGCAGAGGATTCGGAAAGAATTGAATGAGTCTCATGGTGATTACGAAGGATAATCAGCTCGGAAAACTCCCTCTGATTGTTCTGATAAATTCATCATAAAATCACCCTCATGAGAGTCGGTTCCACAAATTAATGGTTCGTGGGAAGAAGATGACCCAATGGAACTGCTTTCTTGCTAATCGAATACAAAGCGAATGAGGATATTTATTTTCCTTCAGTGTACGTGTTCATGGCGAATTTTATTCAGGGTTATAGTTGGGTTGAACAAAGGAATACAGTTCGTCTGAACATTTTTCATGGAAATAGCGATAGAGTAGCGAGAGTCAACGTTTGGTCTGTGGTCGCATAGGTGCTTTTGAACAATATCAAGCCGAGAAAGGGAAAACTGACCGGCCTCAGCTTAGATATTTCAGCAATACTTCAGTTTCGGCCTCATCTGTCTCTTTTAAAAATAGAGCTTCACAGGACGAGTCCGATACTTATTCGATCGGTACATGGAACCGACTATTTTTCTAAAATCACCATTAACGATGGATCCTATACTGACTGATACCTTTCAAATACATAGATATATATTGAACATACTGACATATTTCAAAATGCTTGCGACAAAAATCGCTCTCACTTTCTCACCCTCTGTCCTCCCTATATATATATATATATATATATATATATATATATATATATATATATATGGTAGTACTCGTTTGGAAAAACCTCGGATAGCTCAAATTGCAGCAGATCAAATCGGTACCGGAGGAAAAATAGGAAATAAAAAAAGAAAGAACCAAGAACATTAAACCAAGGCGAAAAGAAAAAAAAGCCGAAAACGAGTGAAAAGACAACGACGTAGAGTGCTCAATACACTAAGTAGAGTGATAAACTAGAATAATCCTAAGGAGCCGGGCCAACCAACCTAGGTTTCACCAAAACGGATCTTCAGGGTAAAGATATATATATATAGACACATTTATATATATGTGTGCGTGTGTGCGCATGCATACAATGTACCCTAAAAATATATTCAGGTTTTGTTGTTAATAGATGTATAGAAAATTATTGCATATAACTTAGTCTGGCACAAGGCTACAGTTAAAAGGTATAATGACAAATTAATTATATTAGTATTAATCAAGATGTTGATATTCCACACTACTTCAAATAAAAGGTTAGGAACGACCCCTCCCCGTCAATACTGAAAAGTTTTAAAACACCTGAAGATCGTTTAGGTGAAGATCGTTTAGCTTAGGATTACTCTAGTATATATATATATATATATATATATATATATATATATATATATATATATATATATATATATACACGTCTTTCTGGGAGATAAGGTAAACAATTTTTGTAATTGGAGTGTCCCATTTCAAGAAATATAGCATTAGTAGCAATAAATAAAATTAAATTTCCATTTATCATGTCTCGAAACTGAGTTTCACAGAAATTGCATCCACTTGTCAGACTTGATTGTAAGAGTGTATTCATTTTCAGAAATTATACTTTTCTTAAAAAATATCCATTCATTTTACTTTAAAAATCTGTTAATCAATTCAAGTTAACGTCATAAATTAACATCTTTTAAGAAAAATATGCTTTCTGAAATAAATTCAATTTTACAATCGAAACAATCAATCTGACGAGAGGATGCAATTTCCGCAAAACTCAAATCCGGAACAAGATAACTGAATATATATATATATATATATATATATATATATATATATATATATATATATATATATAAAAGTGAACATTAAAGTCAATACTCAGAGGTGGCAAGCTGTTTCATAATGGACGCGATCGTTAGGCCGACGACTGCGTCCATCATGAAACAGCCTGTCGCCTGTTGAGTGTTGATTTCAATGTTCACTTTTGTATTTATATTTACAAACGCTCTACCTTTGATATTGAGCACTTTATCCCATAAATATAGCACACCTTACAACTATATTTCTTCATATATATATATATATATATATATATATATATATATATATATATATATATGTATGTATATAAGGATATGCTGAGAAAAAATCATGTTTAGTCATTTGGATCGAAAATCATTCGTTCAGATTTTAGTAAGCATACCAGGCTGAGAACTTTTCAACACAACATCACACACACATACACACATAAATGCACACACACATAGACACATATATGTGTGCTTGTGTGTTTGTGTGTACACTTGTGTGTATGCTTATGTGTATGTCTGTGTGCCTGCTTTCTTTTTCCTTCAATTTTATCGTCCTTTCTGCCAACACACATATACGGAGACACACACGTACACACAAACCTGAACACATAAAAATTCGGTTAAGGTCAACTGAGAATTGACCTTTTCTTGCATCAACCTTATTAAATTACCGAGTGCCAACTGTTTTACGATAGGAAGGCTGTTGCGATTGGGTGCACCTGTGTCTAAGCGTATATATATATATATATATATATATATATATATATATATATATATATATATATATGTATGTGTTTGTGTGTGTGTGCGTGTGTGTGTGCGTGTGCGCATGCATACAGTGTACCCTAAAAATATATTCAGGTTTTGTTGTTAATAGATGTATAGAAAATTAGTGCAGATAACTTAGTCTGGCACAAGGCTACAGTTGAAAGGTATAATGACAAATTAATTATATTAGTATTAATCAAGATGTTGATATTCCACACTACTTCAAATAAAAGGTTAGGAACGCCCCCCCCCCGTCAATACTGAAAAGGGTTAAAACACCTACTGCACTCCAGAAAACTATTTTTTCTAAAAAGATTTTA
The DNA here is from genome assembly GCA_963932145.1 of Acanthosepion lycidas. Lineage (NCBI taxonomy): Eukaryota > Metazoa > Mollusca > Cephalopoda > Sepiida > Sepiidae > Acanthosepion > Acanthosepion lycidas. The sequence goes on along the minus strand of OZ010585.1, from coordinate 57,914,061 downwards.
TAAATTTCAACTGACAGTAATACTGGCTGCACGGTCAGTGCATGCCAAATGTTTCCTTATAAGGAAATGGATAATATTACTTTTCCATTTGATCATCTTGACTAGCTTACCGATCATTAATTGTAAACGAGGAGATTAATTTTTAAATTTCTTGACATAACCTTGTATTTGAATATTGGTAGATTAACAGGATTTAAAGGATTTACCTTTGCCGAGAAACTGTGAATCAAATGACCTCTCCCCCTGTTATACTTATGGATTTACATAGATCATTAAATTAGAGATTAACTATTAACCCTAGCAATAAGGAAATATTCGATGTTGCTAAAGTTATGTAAAAGCCTGAGAAGAAAGCAAATATAAATTAAATAGCAAATAGATGGAAAAATAAAAACATAGAAGGTAAAAATACAAAAAGACACCGCAATTATGGTTTACCCCTGTCCCTTATATCCGCAATTTAAAAACTAATGTCAGTAGAATTTTTCTCAAGTTAGCAGATAAACATTTAAAAAATTCAACAACTTTAAAGTAAATTTTTAACAAAAATTACATGAATATCACTCAGCTTCAAAGCATTTAAATATAGAAAAATCTATATTGCATCGTAACAATGTATTGGGGATCTCTACAATAAACATTGTATATATATTATATATTTTAATATTATATATTATATATTTAATATATATTTTACTATTATATATTTTAATATTATATATATTTTTTAATATAGAAAAATCTATATTGCATCGTAACAATATATTGGGGATCTCTACAATAAACACTGTCCTTAATGTTTAAAATGAATTTAAAAAAATGAAAAATCTCCCTTGACGCTTTTATTTTAGTTTTAATTTCAAGCTAGTAGATTAAATTTAATATTTCTGATAAGCAAAATTCTTTGTATTTCAAAAACTAATTTAAATCTTTTTGTAATATATTTATTTTATTAGAGCTCTTTTTTAGATGTCTTTCATCACAATTTAATTCTCTTTAAAATATTTTCCAAAAATAAAATATACTTTTCTGAAACTATTTGAGGAATATTAGCAGATTTAAAGTATAATTGGAAACAAATATTATTTGTTTTAAGTTTTCAAATGTTGTTGAAATGCATTTTTTTTTAACCTGACAGTAGCTGTGTATGTAACCGACAGTAGCCATGTCGACGTGTTTGACAAGGTGATGACAGATATAATGTTGTTTTACGGAAACTTTATTTGTAAAACATAACCGAAGAATCTGACAAGCGATTATATTATTTCATTTTGACGTACTCAGTAATCTTTAAAAAATTAGAAAAATATTCTCTTAATATAATGTTTTATTGAATTTCAGAAATTTTGGCTTTAAATTTACTAGTCATCACTCTAATTTTCTGATAATGTCGTGTATGGTCGCTCGTACTAAAAAAAAAAAAAACGGCACGTTTATACAAATATTCAAAATTATTTTTAAAATATTGGTGTTTGATGATTTTTATTAAGCTTTTCCATTTATGATTAGCATAGTTTTCACTTAATAATAATATCATCAAAACCGCTGAAATCAATACAGAATTTTAAAAGATTTAAAACTTACTAAATTCTTTTAATTAAAATTTTAAAAAATGAAAACAATTCTTTTAAAAATTCATTATTCATCGAAAAAATTATTTTTCTTGAGAATAGTATCTTTGTTAATCTGATTTATAAAAGCAATTAAAAGTTTTTCTCATTAAATAATGTTATAGATTTATTGCATTTTTTATCATATGATTCAGAGCAGATTTTTGGTAAGTGGTGTTTCTCGTTAACAAAAATAAATCAAAGATTTCAATTTTCCAAGGAACCCTGTTTTTAACTGTTATAAATACGAAGATCTTGGAATTTTAACTTCACGAAATCTCATAAAATCACATAAGTGGGTGTTAACAAATGTAAGAAAAATATATTTACCAAGATTTTCTAAAAAAAAATTTCCAAAATAATTTAATTCATTTGTAAATAAGTCATGAAGATTTCATTACAATTAAGCAATTGTTTTATTTTTGCAAGAATTTTCAAAACAATGTATTGTTTACTACAAAATGACGCTAAATATCCCATACTAATCTTTGACCCACGCGTTGACGCAAAAAAAAAAAAACAAACAATATTTTTAACCAAAATTTCGAATGTACTAGAAAGCATTAAAAAGAATTACTAATATAATCAAAAATACTTTGGTTTTTCCTCTTAATAATAACATATAAATGTTTTGACGATAGAACTTTATTTTTTATCCAGTTTGCAGTCTTTTACAACATGATATGCACTCTTTTAAAATTTATGGAAGTACCTACAATATATTATTGAATAACTATATAACTCTATAAAAGAACAACTATAATGAACCAAGAGAAGAAAAAATAAAAAATGTTACTGCTGAAAATATAAAACTGTCCCTTAAATGGTCAATGTTTAACTATTAATATATTTTATAGAGCTAAGATACAATCTGGTAAAGAAAGTAAATTTTAGATTGGATCAACTGAAACGCAATGGAAAAATTGATTTTATTATTATTGTGGTAAGAGCCGGTTCCCTCCTTACTATCATGAATAGACTGATCCATTAATTATAAGTAGTCCTGGGTAATTGTCTAGGTAAAAAGAAAATAATATTGTTGCAATGAATTGTCTCACTGAGTATTTAATACTACTATCACGACTCTTTCGAGTTAAGTGTTGTGTCTTGCCAGCCCCAAACATCACAACAATTATCATAAACTAAGTTTAAGTAATGATAAATACATAAATAATACTGATCTCTCTAAATATTACTGGCAAATAAAAGATGGCGGTATCAAAACTTACCACTCGTATTTGAGGATGCCCGTCTATTAGGGCGGCTAGCCAATCCCTATTGCAGACGCTCGCACATGCACATTTGTGTTTGTTCAACACCCACAGCGCCCACCTGTGGTTTATGCTGCAACTATGCTGAGCAAACCTTAGTTACAGTTTCTGGGAGAAAGTGTGTTATCTAGCTTGATCAACAATCTGAACAAGGCCAGCACACTCAAATCCTCGGTCACGATGACTTGTGACTTCGTGCTAGCACAGCAAACGGAAAATATATCGAGTCACAAGGCTTGGGTCAACCCATGGTATTGTTTTCAGGCACTTTCCAAATGTGCCGCACGCTGGGATCGATCCCGCTCCTTACCGATAACATCAGGGAATCTTCTTCCTGCCAAAAATTCGAATCTGGGTTTCATGGAGAGAAAGCGAACTTTCTAACCACTCAGCCATATATATATATATATATATATATATATATATATATATATATATATATATATATATATATATATATATATATATATATATATATATATATATATATATATATATATATATATATATATATTTTTTTTTTTTTGAAGCGAAGATGTTGATATAATAAAATTTTTATATATACACCTTTGTATATCTATGTAAATGTGGATATATATATATATTGTCAGCCACAGACAGACTGTTTCGCTATATCACGGGCCATCTGTGTGGCTAGACGTCCGGTTGCCTCAAGCTAGGATCGAAACCCGACTGAATTGGCACCAGTCGGAGATTCTATCCCTAAGCCGTTGGCGCACGGATCCCCAGAGAGCTCAACCGAAATAAATTTTTCAGGAGCATCTATTTTGTCATCCACAGACAGACCGTTTCATTCTATCACAGCACATCAGTGTGGCTAGACGTCACGTTGCCTCTAGTCACAGCTGGGATGAAGGTGAATTTAAGCGTATTTATTTTTAATATATTAGTTTGGTGCAAAAATGACGTAATAATGTCGTTTTTTGACGTTAAAAAATACGTCAAAAAACGGCATTATTACGTCATTATTTTTGCACCAACCTAATATTTGTATATGTGAATATGCCATGACATTTGTATTATATTTAAAAGCAACGTATTAGGTGTGCATATTACTATTTGAATTATCGTTACATTTTACTGTTTTGTGGTATGTGTGTGCATATGTCTATTTGTTTATGTGCATATATTACTATGATTTTTTAAAAATTTTTATATTATTTATTTATTTTTCACCTACCTCCAACGTAAATAAACTGGACTGATCCACTATCATGACCGTACAATGTGAATATCAATATTTAAATTATGCAACGGACAGTTTTCAATAAAAGTTGTACTACTGATGAGGTAAAAATGTATATTTTTTCTTTTAAATCATTTCACCTCAAGCAAGGCGGAAATGCTACTAGTATACAGCGGAAGAAGGTTACAGCAAGTGAAAGTGAGGGAAAAGCCGGTATAGGGAGGATTGAAGAAAGTGCAAAAGATGAACGAGATTCAAGAAGACAGAAGACGGTGATTGACGTTGCATTTAAATTTTGAAGAAACTGTTTGAATAGAAGTGGCGTATTCATTTAGCTATTTCAACAGTAAATGGGTGGGACCTAGATGCCAATCTAGTAACCCGCTTAAATTCGTGTAGTCGGACACCAGGGAAAAGAAACTCGTCAGAGCAATTGCCATGGAAATATTTGTAGAAAAGACAGAGAGAAACTACGCCATGTCAGTGAGAAAGTGACTATTATTAGGTTGGTGCAAAAATAATATCGTTTTTTGACGTTAAAAAATACGTCAAAAAACGATAATATTTTTGCACCAACCTAATAATACACACACACATACACACACACACACACACACACATATATATATATATATATATATATATATATATATATATTTCATTAAAGAACACTGACATGGTACTGCGTTTAAGTTATTTACTTAATTTTTCTTGTGTTCGTATAAGTTTTTCTTTTCTGGATATAAAGTGTTTTGTATGGTTTGTATGTCCGAGCGGTTTCGGCTATTTTTTAGACATTATCATAGGTGTTTTTTTTATTTTAAATTCTAACTGGGTGTGTAGATGAAGCTATTATAGTTGTATTTTCTTCAAATATCTTGTGGATAACTTGGTAGGTAACTCTGTGTGTTAAAATGAGTCCCAATTGCGTTATGATCAGAGAGATGTAACATGAGTCTTCCTGATAGGCATGTAGTTGTATGTCCAACATAATTATTCATGAATTTGCTTTAATCAGGAACATGGTTATTTAAGGGATATGTGAAGTCATAAATAATATAATTCTAATAACCTCACCTACATGTAAAAAAAGTAAAAATAATGGAAGCATTGATAATAAAAAGAAAAGATCAATATTCACTATCATCAACTAGGAACATGGTAACAACGTGCTGACCGTGTTTGGAAAAAACATTCCATATCTAGATACATACATAAAAATGTAAATGTTCAATTAGAACACAAAACGAAAAACAAATCCTTGATAATGACTAAAAGAAAAGCCAAAAGGCCAATTTTATGCAGCCCCCAAAAGAAAGACGTTATATGACCATAATAATAAATAAATAAATAAAAAATCTTAAATGCATTACCTTGTTAGTTATCTTTAATGAAACTTGTATGAAAGGTTGATTACTGTCGAAATACAAAATTTATATATACATATATATATATACACACACACACACACACACACACACACACACACATATATATATATATATATATATATATATATATATATATATATATATATATATATGTATGTATGTATATATAGTGTGTGATAAAATATAGTTTTAAGGTATGCTATATTTATGGGTTAAAGTGCTCAATACAGGAAAACACCGTATATAAATATAAAAGTGAACATTGTTGCCTGTGGGTGTTCACTTCAATATATTTATACACAGACATACACACACACACTCATATATATATATATATATATATATATATATATATGAATTTTTTATATATATTATTTATATATATATGCGCGGTACTTATTGGAAAGCGCTCAATATCAGTGATAGGAGCAACATATTTAGTTGCGATGATGTGAGTTTGTTATCCTGGGTTTCACATCCTTTGCGATCGTCAGAATGAATGTACGAGATTCATGGAAGATTGAAGTTTATAAGCAGTAAATTCGACCTTGCCAACGGAACGATCCTTTGTGGCCGAGTGGTTAAACACGTCAAGATAAATGACGGTTCCGTATAAGATGCAGTTTCGAATCCTGTTAAAGGACGAATATTTTCTATGAAAATTTCTCGGACATTCAGGCCGGTAAATGTTATTTAATACTGTTTATTATAAACAGAGCATTTACTTAAAAACTTGTATCTATAAAAAAACGTTAAACATAAAAATGTCTTTAATAAATAAATTGTCGGACTTTGTCCATTTCTTAATGTATGACGTCATTTGTTTACATTTGATAAGCCATGAGCAGTTATGAATGTACGAGATTCATGGAAGATTGAAGTTTATAAGCAGT
>OZ010585.1:57840189-57902689 GCA_963932145.1 Acanthosepion lycidas | reverse complement strand
AAATATATATACACACACACACACACACACACACACACACACACACACACACACACAGAGTGCGATGGGTAAATTGTCGCCATTTTATATTTTTAATTTCGCGCATGCGCTTTATTTCTTTTGATTTTGTCGACTGCTCAGTATAGTAGGGTCAGTTGTGCACCGGCTGTGAAAAAAAGAGACCCAAGTAGCAATTCACTCGGCCAGAAATTTAGAAAGGTCATGCTGTATTGCTTGTCATTTGCACCGGAAGCTTCAATACGAACATTTCAGAGTGTTTGGGTGTCAATCTGAGGACAGTGCAGAAGATTCGGAAAGAGTTGGATGATGTATCCAGTCAACATCATCGTGTTTGGAGTAAACACTAATGATGACGACTTTATGCCTCCATTTATCTTCTCCCAGGACCTCAAACTCGACACGGAGACCTACATCAAGTGCCTTGAGGAGGTAGTGTTGTCCTGAGTCAAGAGGGTGGCTGCTGGAAGACCCTATGTCTGGCAACAGGACTCTGCACCATGCCACACAAGCAGGAGAACCTCGTCATGATTGTCAGACAATTTCTGCGACCACATCAGCCCCTACATTTGACCATCTAACTTCTCAGACTGCAAAAGACCAACAAAACTCGTTTTAACACCATCGATAGCCTGAAGGCAAGCATTATAATAGCATCCACTAAACAAGGAGACCGCCCAGAAGAGATGCAGGTGACTCCGAAGTCGTCCTGTGGTTGTAGTTGAAGCCAATGGTGACTTTATTAGGTAATTTTGGTAAATATGTCTGTGTTATTTTCATTTTTACGTAATTTAGACGACAATTTATCCCTCCCACCCTTTGTCTCTCTCTCTCTCTCTCTCTCTCTCTCTATATATATATATATATATATATATATATATATATATATATATATATATATATATAGAGAGAGAGAGAGAGAGAGAGAGAACAAGGGGAAAATACATAATAATATCCTGAAAAATGTATTTCTTCGCTGTAATTTCTTTTTCTGGAGAAAACGGGCCTGAGAAATCAACCACAAGCATATTACGTCTGGGAAGAGGAACTTTCTGTCACATCTTTCGCGATAGTGGAAGAAGAGTGATTTTGGAGGATGGAAACGATGAGAATAAATCACAGTGGCAAGACAAACTGAAGAAGAAGAAGAAGAAGAAGAATGATAGTGAAGTTGAGGATGATCGTTTGGATGAGACGAAGAGGAATTAAAGAAATCTGGTTCTTTTCCCCTTTTTTTCTGAAGATATAAGTGACAAATAATTCTGACCAGAACTGTAGATGAATTGTTTTTATCTCACCCTTATTTTTTTTCTTTTGAATCTTATCCATTTTCATCTTCCCTCATCATCAAAATTATTAATGGAGTAAAAGAAAACTGTTCTTTTTCTAAAAATAAATGTGTTTTTAAGTATTTTTCAATGATCCTAACTCCTATAAAAATTTTAGAGTGATTGTGATCGAGTTCTCATTGACTTCATGTTTTAAAACATCTTAATCAGATGTTGCCTGTATTCAAACATTAAATTTCTCTATTTCTCATTTCCTGATAGAAATCGTTTATTTTCCTACTCCTTTTACTAGCAAAACCGAGCAACAGACCTCGTTACTTGATTTATTTCTTACCTCGTCTCCTAGTTCTTACTGAGCTTCGAAACACTGCTCTCTTCGGAACTCAAATCACTCTAGTATCCATTGAATTTTTTTTTCCAATTATCTATCAAACATTTCCGTTACCAGCATGCCAATTTGGACTCACTTTGTGATTTTCTTCGTAACGTCCCTTGAACTGGCATCTTTAACTTTCAAACTGAGAATTACGCCATTAGATTTCCGGCATGGATGTTTTCATTCCTTCTCGGAAATACAAGTCTTCTCCATACCAGTATGCTCGACCGATATAGCTCACAAGAACCACTATTTCCGGCTATACCAGCGTGACATCTCTCGTCACAACACACGCCTATTCGTTACTGCTCGTAAGAAATATAAACGAGTCCTCGAAAGAGCTAAGTCTTTGTTTGCTGAGAGAATGAGGAACCGCGTTGCATCTAACAACTTTCGCTTTCGTGTTTACTGGTGGCTCTGTAGTAGTGTATTAAATAAATGTAAAGTCTCTATTCATACCCTATTCAATAAATTTGAGGTGTTAATCTCTTCTGTTGATGAAGCTGAATGTTTCGCCCGCTCTTTAAACTCTACTCTTGACTCATTTGGAGTATCACTGACTAACTTCCCACTTAGAACTGATACTGTTAATTGCTATGCATATAAAACCTAATATGGTTTCTGTTGTTATCTCTAAACTAGATCCCCACAAAGTATGTGAACCTGGTGGCATATAGCCCTTATGAAGCGTGATACCGAACTGGCTGTTGTTCTCTCTAAATTGTATAATAAATGTCTCCTTGCCTCTTGTTTTCTTGCCGGCTGGAAGTCCTCAATGTTGTTCCAGTTTTTAAGAACCGCCCGACCCATTCAGCTATCGGACTATTAGCTTTCTACTTCTTCTCGGTAGACTCCGAGGGGTCCTAATCAATGCTGAATTGGTTAAGTATATCTCATCGCAAGGCTTTTTTTTTTCAGTCAACTGAAATGCACTGACGATAATTGCAGATCGAGTCTATCATACTCTAGATAAAAATGGTGAATCTCGGGCTGTAGCTTTGAGCATCTCGAATGCTTGCGACAGGGTTTGGCATACAGCTCTTCTCCACAAGCTGAAAAATTATGGTTTCTCCTGAAAATTTTTTCAATTGATCCAGTCTTTTCTATCAAATCGTGAAATGGAAGTTATCCTGAACGGACACTTGTCTACACCCGCTTGTACTAATGCAGATGTCTCCTTGGTCCTACTTTGTTTTTAATATTCTTTAATGACCTTCTTGATAACATCAGCTCTTAACTTGGTATCTACACTGATGACACAACCATTTACTCCTGTCTCGATATTAAGTCTGATTAGTTCGATGAGGCCAAAATGACAGCCGATGTTCAAAACGGCGTTCAGCCTGTTGTTAAATGAAGCAAAAGATAGCTTGTTAATTTTAACGCCCCCAAACTTAAACTGCTCTCTATTAATCATCTGAGAGGCCCCTCTCCGCCCTCCAGCGGCATGGCTGATGCTATCCTCCAGGAAAGTGACTGGTTCCGCCTTCCCTGGATAACTTTCAGGATGACGACGTGGAAAGACTATATTGAATCCATTTCTAGTTCATTTATTAAGAAGGCTGGTTCAATTTGTCGTGTGAGACAATTTTTCTCTCCAGAATCTATCTTAGATATCTATAAGTCTACCATTCGCCCATGCTTAAAATATTGCTGCCACACATGGTCTGGTGCTCTTGTTATTTATTTCAAGCTCTATGATATAATCCAAACAAGAATCAGTGGTCATGATCTCGGATTCAGTCACTTTCTCATCGCTGTAAGGTTGCCTCCTTTTGCCTTTCCTATAAATACTTCCATGGTAATCGTTTGGATAAGCTCTTTGCTATAGTACCTAGACTCCATGAGTTTAAGCGCGGTACTAAGACTTGCGTCGATATTTCAATAAATTTACAGTTGAGTTGGCTAGACGCAGCCGTAAGTTCTATGCTAACAGTTCCTTTTCTCGCACTTCTCGCCTGTGGAACTCTCTCCCGGCTCCATGCTTTCTAGCCCAAATTACTCTTCAAAAACTTAAATGCAATGTTAATCGCTATTTACTGTCCTCCCGATTACTCTTTTTGCTCTCGCTCATTCATAACTGTTTGTGACGTCAACGAATACTCATTGTCACTTTCATAATGTTCGTTCTAGTAGTGACTTTATAATCGCAGATACAACTATAGTGACGCCGTGGAACAATACTAGTGTCAGACGCCTTCGAATAACACTCGCACTAATAGTACTTGCTCGATAATACTCGCTCGAATAGTAATCCGTATAGTAAAATATTATAGAGAATAGCGGTCCGTATAGTAATAGAGATTAGAATAGAAATAGCGATCCGAATGACAATAGAGGACAGACTAGAAATATTGATCCGTATAGTAACAGAAGAATAGAAATACAGATCATTAGTCGTCAGCAACTTCCTTCATCTATGCGCTTCTTCTATGGTTACGTGGTCTACTTAATTCAACAATGGGATCGACTGTGTTTGCTCACTGGCGATCTATGTTCAAACTCAAGTGTCGGCAGCGACATTTTATTCCTACATAACATACTAGCAGCATGGTCCGGCGTTGCCCGTGCTTGATTCAAAAATCGTACGACTCATACAGCAATTGCTATCACTTGACTTAAAATATTTTTGCCCTTCCTTGCCTTTAAAGGAGTGCCCTTTGCCGTGCTGATGTTTTCTTACTTCTTGCCTATCTCACACTGCGAATTTTTTCGAAGCTCTATACTGAACATTAAATCTCTTACGAAAAAAGAACTAAACAAAATGAACACAAAACGATCAGCTTTAAAAAGGACTCGTAACTAGAAAAACCGAATGAAAAAAGAATGTTAACAACAAATACTTTTTCACACCCAACCCAGTTCTGCGGAATCAGAATCAACGTTGAGTTTAAGCAAGCGAATGAGCCAATTGGAGTAAAGTGCCATGCAGATTTAAATTTTTCCCACTTGTGACGAATGCAGCTATCGATTTTCTTGCCTGCAACATGCTAGTTAGCATTCGTGCTAGTCAGCTGTTGGCTCTCACGCTGACCAGTAGAATCTTCCTTCCTTTTCGTGGCAGCCAGCTATAGGCTCTCACTTTGGCCAGTAGAAAATAGCCGCAAACTATATGAAAAGTGCAGTAGAAGCATGAAAAATCGATTATTTCCACTATCGATGGGAGTCGGGTAATGCAAAGTCGGTCTTGGCCTTCCCGTTAACTTGGAGCATGTGCATGTAAATTTTGGTGCAAATCCGTCGAAAATTGCGGCCGTGCATTCGTTACACACACACACACATCCTGCCTTTTATAAATAGAGATCTTTGTTTCTAATTCTTCCACATCCTTATGTCTTAGCGGCTTTACTGTCTTACTTGAGGTGAAACTGATTAAAAAACAAAACGATACCCATTCATATCTGTACTTTGTTTCAATGGAAGCCAGTTTAAAATGATGCCTCAAAATTGCCAGCACCCTAGTACCTGTGTCTACTATCATAACATCTGAACCATAAGTTTTACAGTATGATGAAAAACACTCATCCTACCAAATATGTTATTGTAAATATTAAAAAAAAAAAGAACATTTTACAAGTTTAAATACACATGGTATATCATGTAAATTATATCCTGAGAATGTTGCCAACATCTGTTGGCTATTATCAATTTTATTGTGAAAATATTGACTTGCGTAATATAGCACAGTGTATAAGCGTAAATACGCGCTCACACATTAACAGAATTTTTTAGATACATTAAAGAACAATATGAATAAAGACAAAAGGATGACTTATTTTAGCCGACGCATTTCGTCCTCTGAGGGACACGATCAAGGCAAATGTAAGGATTTTATTTTGTGAGAAGTATTGATATATAACATCAAAAATATTATTGGTTTTGAGGTGCCTATGAATATTAATCAGGTTAGAATATTTTGCGAAAACGTCAGGTAAGTTCATAGGCGTCGGGTGATAAAGTTCAAAGCATAATAAACGAAATTGAGAGGGAGGATTTTTTTTTATTATGTTTAATAATAATTTACATATAAATTAGTACTTAAATTCCTTTGGATTGTGGTTCATTCATGTGTTTTGAATAAAACATGAGGTTATGGATTCATTTAGGAATAACATGATGTTGAATAACATGATGTTGAATAACATGAGGTTGAATAACATGTGGTTGAATAAGATGAGGTTGAATAACATGAGGTTGAATAAGATGAGGTTGAATAACATGATGTTGAATAACATATGTTGAATAACATGATGTTGAATAAGATGAGGTTGAATAAGATGAGGTTGAATAAAATGAGGTTGAATAACATGATGTTGAATAAAATGAGGTTGAATAACATGAGGTTGAATAACATGATGTTGAATAACATGTGTTGAATAACATGAGGTTGAATAAGATGAGGTTGAATAACATGATGTTGAGTAACATGTGTTGAATAACATGAGGTTGAATAACATGAGCTTGAATAACATGAGCTTGAATAACACGAGGTTGAATAACATGATGTTGAATAACATGAGCTTGAATAACATGAGATTGAATATCATGAGGTTGAATAACATCATGTTGAATAACATAAGGTTGAATAAGATGAGGTTGAATAACATGAGGTTGAATAAGATGAGATTGAATAACATGAGGTTGAATAAGATGAGATTGAATAACATGAGGTTGAATAACATGAGGTTATGCATTTAACCGCTTTCTTTTCTTGTTTTTTTTTCTTTTTTTTTTTTTTAGTATGTTTGGGTTCATATATCTTGGCTTGGGAATGTAGTAATTCTTTCAGGAAATGAGATATTTGAAAAAATCCAGACTGAAGATTTATATTTTAATAACATTCGGTAGCGACAATTTCTTTCTAAATAAGTTACTTTTTTTTTAATAAGTGTAACATTCGCTAGGTCACAGTTGTGGTCAAATCTACCTGTGACTAATGCATTTGATAAATTGTTGTGAATAAGGTATCTTTTATGTTCACATTTACGATTTTTTAATCTCAGCAAGTTTATCCAAAGTATTGGCGTCTTGGGTATGACGTCCTCTTCCTGGGCCAGACGATAAACTACGTCCAACAGCAAAACCTCTGATCAGATAGTTTTGAGGAGCGTGGCACCACCTCTTAATTGATGGTGTTCCCAGGTCCACCCTGGTGGTAGTACCTGTTAGGGTTTCAACTATAGACAAATAGTTAATCCCCAAACTGGGGTCAAATGACTATGAAAGTGTAAAAATAGGTTTCAATGCCAGAAATACTTTGTAAAAAAATGTTATCAGCTATACTTTTTTGAAGAAAAATTATTACCTAAAATAGAATTTTTATGTAAAAATATTGCCAGAAATACATTTTCGAAAAAAATTATTACCAGAAATAAAAATTTTGTCGGCATTAAATAACCCACTGGCGATGATATGCCGTAAAACAAACCAAACTATTCGAAGGAACAGTTGATTATGAGCAGTTTTGCTTTTTTATATAAATACTTGTCACGAAATTAAATCCTTACATTTCCCAAGATAAAGTCTCTTAGAGAACGAAACGCATTGGCTAAGATAAGTTTTTCCTTTTGTCTTTATTCATATATATATATATATATATATATATATATATATATATATATATATATATATATATATATATATATATTGTTGATTGACGATTTAAAAAAGACATGGAATGCAGTATACGTCGTACAGTACTTTCGCAGATTAGTGGCACAGGCGTTGAATTGGGATACGGTAGGATGCCATATTTCACTTTCGTTGGGTGATTGCTATCTGAAACTAAAAGTTGGGTGATTGCTATCTGAAACTAAAAGTTGGGTGATTGCTATCGTTGACATGCACCGTTCTTTTAGGGGGCGCCTGCAGTTTTCACCTACCAATGTATGAAATTCATACATTCCGCGTCTTCTCTTTCGAAGGTTATCGCTGGCCAAATGCTTTGTTGATATAAAAAGCCATTTCCACTGCTTTATATCCCACCCCTGTGCCATTTCTATAAATATTTTCATGGTAATTTTTCTGATGAACTTTCCTCTATGGTACCTAGACTTTATGAATTTCAGCGCAGTACTAGATTGGCGGCAAGGTCTCATTCTTTTACAGTTGAAATGGTCAGATGTAAACGTAAGTTCTATGCTAAAATTTCTCATTGTTGCACTTCTCGCTTGCTGAACTCTCTTCCGGTTTCTTGCTTCTCAGTTAACTTGATTTTCAAAACTTAAATGCAATGTCAATCGTTATCTATTTTTTGTTCTTTTATTGTTCTCTCTCCTTAACAGTTAATAGGTTTTCTATTACGTAGTAAGCCCTTGTTTTTTAGTGGCTTTATTGCCTTGCTTGGGGTGAAATGATAATAAAATGCAATAAAATCGCTCGAATATTTGCTTCATGAACAATAGAAAATTCTGAAAAATGTTTGAATTAAAATTGTATATTGTAAGAACTGAATCTATCTATCTATCTATCTATCTATCTATCTATATATATATATATATATATGTTGTCATTCGCAGCTCATCAGTGTGATTAGACGTCTGATTGTCTTAAGCCAGGATGAAAACCAGACAGATTTGGTATCAGTAGCAGAATCTAGCACTAAGTCATTGGCGCACGGCGCTGATGAAGTTTAATTTTTAATTTTTATTTATTTATAGATAAACAAGCCAGTGACTGTGAGAACTCGATTCATTTTTATTAAAAAGTCTTGCATTAGCAGCAATAATAGTCACTGTTTACAAAGTCACATTTTCGCGCCGGGAGCTCAACCGAAACAATTTTTTCAGGAGCATATCGCACATATAGTTAATAAAACAGTGCTCAATATAATATAACGGAGCTATCAAGTATATATTAATAAATACATATTATCCCTCACCGCTAGCATGATTCTTAGTTTCATGCACGATGCAATCTTCAGGTGCTGAACATGCACTGACCGTTATACACTTTGAATTATATATATGGTTATTCCAATGTTGGCGCAGTTATATATTTTGCTGGGATTACAGGTTAATTTAATTTTTTATAAGCGTTTCACCCCAAGCAAGGCGGGAAGCCACTAAGACTTGAGGGGTTACAGAAGATTTGGAGCATGATCAGATAGGAGTGATAGAGGAAAGGATGAGGAGAAGGATAGTGTATATATCAAGGTAACTGGAGATGTCGATTGACATTACATTTGAATAGTTGGAGATTATAGCTATCAGGGGAAACAGGAATAGGGAAGGGAGTTCCACAGTCGAGAGGTGCGAGATATGAAGCTATTGGGGTAGAAGAGACGGCTACATTTAATAGTTTCGACAGTGAAAGGGTGAGAGCGGGATGCCAGCTTCGTAGGGCGCTTGAATTCATGAAGTCTGGGAACCAGCGAATGCAGCTCCTCGGAGCAATTACCATGAAAGTATTTGTAAAAAAGACAGAGAGAGGCGACGGCGCGTCTGTGAGAGAGTGACTGTAGACGAGATGCCAGATCAGGGCCAATTATATTTGATATTCGCCTCTGGATCTTATGAAGAACCCCGAGAGAAACAGAAGGTGCTCCAGACCATATATGGCAGCAATACTCCATGCAAGGGCGAATTGTTGATTTATAGATCTGGAGGATCGATCCTGGGGAGAAAGATTTCCTGGAACGGCACAGGGAGCCAACTTTCCTTGCAGTGGACGAAGCAATTAAACACAGTCTTCATAAACTGAATATTGCATTCAAGCATGAAACAGACTGTCGCCATTTGATGTTGAACTGTGTCTCCACTGCTTATATTTATATATGCTCTATCCAGGCCAGGATATTGAGCACTTTTATCTTATATATTTAAAGCATATTTTATTGTGTGTCTTTGTATCGTCGGCTAAGATATATTTTCCTTTTGTCTTTATTCATATTGTCCTTTCACAGATATACTCTATCTGATATTTGTCACACACACATGTAAAATGTGTGTGATCTTATATATATATATATATATATATATATATATATATATATATACATATATATATATATATATATATATAAATATATTTTAAGCGTTTCACCCCAAGCAAGGCGGGAAGCCAGTAGGACACAAGGGGTTACAGAAAAAATTGGAGCAAGATCAGATGGGAGTGACAGAAGAAAAGAGGAGAAGGGTAGTGGATAGATCAAGGCAACAGGAGATACAGAGGCCAGAGAGAGAGAGTACCGGGAACCCCTTCCTAAACAAGAAACAAGGCGTAAGCCTCTACTCATGGCCAGGGGGAAGAGTATTATATATATATATATATATATATATATATACTTTACAAAAAAATCAGTGGAAAATGTCAAGAATCCATTTCTGACCTTAGGTCTGCGGTTGGGACACAGAAGGAAATGTGTATACAACATAAATCAAAGGAAATACTACTACTACTACTACTACTACTACTACTACTACTACGACTACTACTAATAATAATAATAATAACCATTGCATATTATTAACATCATACGACCACCGAAGTTAAGCAACGTCGAGTATGCTCAGTACCTATGATTTTCAAAAAGCATTTCAAGGAAGGCAATAAAGCCACCAAGATACAGTGTAGTTACTGTGTCTGAAAGAATTTAAGAAATAGGGAAGAGTGAAAACAATAAAAGAACAGAAATTAAGAAAACAGAAGAAACAAGTGACATGGCATTTAAATTTGTGAAAATCAAAGTCGGCTGGAAAACATGGCGAGAAAAGAAATTGTTGGCATAGAACTTACGGTTCCATCTAGCCAATCTAGTACTGCACTTAAATCCATAAAGTCTAGGTATCATAGAGGCAAAGTAATATTTATTTTTTTTATAATACAAAAATGTGGCATAAGGCCAAAAGGGGGGTCTTCTGTCTGTCTTAAACTTAGCTAGTCGCGATTACTGACCCTAGCATACTACAGTATTCCTTACACCAAAACAACATATTCTTACTTAGCATTTTTACTCAGTTATGTACCATGCATGATACAGGATTAAGCGATCATGTATCTTTTGATACATGACTGGCGTGGCAGAGTTTTTCCCGCACTAGGTTGCCATTTATTTCTGCAGTAGACTAGTTGACACCCAAGGCTATAGAATCCGGGGAGAAGAAGAGGATTCATACCTTTCCCAAGGACATTAGCACGTAAGTGAATGTAATGGATTCGACTGGAATTCGAACCCGACTCTCCGATTACTCAACCCGAGCCGCTATCCATTACTCCACCATTTTTACTAAAGCCCT
Source organism: Acanthosepion lycidas (assembly GCA_963932145.1). Lineage (NCBI taxonomy): Eukaryota > Metazoa > Mollusca > Cephalopoda > Sepiida > Sepiidae > Acanthosepion > Acanthosepion lycidas. The sequence continues at coordinate 57,891,770 of OZ010585.1, read as the reverse complement.
AACCGTAGCCCACCGCAAAATGTCTATGTAGTCCTAACCATTTCCTATATGTACATTTTTGTCTGAAATTAAAATGAAATCGCAATGAATATTTACAAGGGATATAATTTATATACCACAGAGGAAAGCGCATTAGAATAATAGACAAATAAGTATTTATAGAAAAGGCACAGGGAAGTTACATTACGGCGGTGGGAAATTGACTGAAGATAAGATGCCAGGTCACGACCAATAATATTGCAGATTATTCTTACCACTTGGGAATATCATATGCTGTAAGCTTGGATGGTGTAATGGATAACGACTTCGAATTGGAAGTCGGATAGCTGATTTTCCAATTCCAGTTTTGTTCGTTATATTCCCTTTCTTGCAAATACCCTTGGGACATATATGAATTCCTCACGGCTAGAACCTTCAGAAAATTCTTGCATTCTAAAAATATTTTATGTTTTTTTTAAAAACAAAACCTGCAAAAGATTGATAAGCTGTTAAAAAAGAAACCCATCGACTCAATAGAATAAGTATTAAATATTTTAATAACTTCATGAGATTTCTTTGAAAAAAAAAAGTTCTCTTCATTTCAACTCCGCTTCTCAATGTTTTACTAAATACCGCTTATCTCGCCTTTGATTCATCCAAGCAGAAATGGTTAAGTACCTACTTTGATATAACAATTTATCATTTTCTCATTATATTTACGTATAAGGAGTCAGGGTAAACACGTCTATATCAGAAAATTAAAAACATATTTTCAACAGTTTTTAGTAATTATTCACGTGTCTATTTAAATGAACATCATTGTTTTAATAAGCCTTTGGTTGTGAAAGGAAAGGGAATAACGAAGATTAGGTTTTTGAACAACGTGCAGTTCTTTAATATATATAAGCTGTCTTCTGTCTGTCGGATTAGCCGAGATGACGGCGTTGACGACGCGGAAGGGTAGCACCGGGAGTGGCCAGATTTCTTGTATTAGTTTGACCGTCAGTCACAGTATATGGTCGTTCGCCTGTCTTTATCGATCGAAATCACGGTGGTGTGTTGATTTGTGGTAGGGTGCGATGGTTATCAAGTTGACGAGGGATTGGCTTAGCTGGTAGGCCTGTTCTATGAAACGGCGGTTGTACGAGTGAGTTGCATGCATGCAGAGTCGGAGTGGCTGCTTGCAAAATCGGAGTCGCTTCTTTGCGGAGTCGGAGTTACTGCTTGCTGTCAGCACATGTTTCTCCGAAACGGTGGTAACACGAGTGGGTTGAATACTTGCGGAGTCAGAATCGCTGCTTGCGGAGACAGAGTCGCTGCTTGTGGAGTCGGAGTCGCTTGTTTGCGGAGTCGGAATCGCTGTGATTAGTAGGGTGATTAGTCAAGCTTGGGAAAGGTAACTGTCATATTCAGAGCATCGATTATGGTTTTGGCAGCAGCACCACCACCCTGAGTTTCGGCCAGTGGTCTGACGATCCGCAACTGCTTGTGGTCGTTATGGATGTCCTGTTTTTAAGAAGATCTTGCAGTCTCCAAGGACATCTTTTTGGCGTAAATATTCTCAAGTGTCGTTTACATTACAGGGGCTTGTTTCATGGACCGGATGTGATGCTCATACCCTATGCGCAGAAAACGACTTTTTTATTTTGTTCTTTGCCTTCATGGTGTCCACATCCATGCGCGCACGTGTGCGCTAGTGTGTGTGTGTGCTTGAAAATATTCTTGACTCTCAAGAAAGTTATCTCTGTCTGGCACAAGATCAAATCATTGGAAGCTCGTGTGTGTGTGTGAATGTGTGCGCTCGCGCTAATGCAACTGTTGTGATGGAGTTGTTTATTTTTTCTATTAGTGAGGCAGCGGATTTTAACGCTGAAAATGCAGTCAGCAAACCGAGTCACAGTTTATTTATTTTCATTTTTCGCAATAACCCTAATTTTGCATTAATCCTCAGAATGTGTAAGGCTTACTTTTGAAGAAATGGGACATTACCTTTATATATGTGTGGGTATGTATTCCAGGAAAACCAGTCCTCATACGATCATCGAAGTTAAACAATGTCTAGCATGATCAGTACCTAAGTTTTTCAAAAATCATTTCAAACAAGGCAATAAAGCCACTAAGATGCGGAGGAGTTATCAAGTTTGAAAGAATTTATGACATAGTAAAAACTTTAAGTAGTGAAAACAATAAAATAATAGAAATATCACATCGAAACACCGCTTCTCGTACGATCACCGAAATCAAGCAACGTCGAGCCTGATCAGTATCTAGATGAGTGACCGCTTGAGAATACCTGGTGCTGTAAGCTTTGATGTGCAGGTGATGTAATGGGTAATGGCCCGAGATTGTTAATCCGATTTCCTATTACAGTTGGGTTCTTTATATTCTCTTTCGCACAAATTCCCGTGGGAAAAGTATAAATCTGCCACTTCTCCACCATCTATGGGTTAATTAGAAAGACTTGTATCACTAAAGTCACTATCTCAAAAAAAAAAAAAAAGAAAAAAAAAGAAAATTCAATCTAAAATTATTTTCTGGCTTTAAATAACCTGCAAAAAGGGTTGGTAAACCGTAGAAAACGAATCAATCAAACAAGCAAATGCATTGATATCGGAAGATTAAAAAAGATATTTTGAACGGTTTTCACTATTCACGTGTCTAGGCAAAGATGAAGAATGGAAAATCTAGTTCTTTTTGGCTAGTTGTCTGCTACGATTAGGGTTGAATATGCGTAAATTTCTATTTAAACATTAAAATACACTTAACATGCATGACAATAATTTGCATATGTGTACGTTCGTGTGTGTGCACGCGCGTGTGCGTGCGTGTGTGTCTGCCAATTTTCTTAACTCTGTGAGGATACTTATGGAACTCAGCTTTGTCTGGCACAAGGTCAAATTTCACGAAAGATGTGCTAAGTATCGTGCAAAAGTAGTAAAGGATGTGTTTTTTTTGTGTTGGTGAGTCAGCAGATTTTAATACGGAAAATGCAGCTGGCAAACGGAGTTCGAATTTTGTTCGAGTTTGTTTATGTTCATTTTGCACTAAACTAACGTCATGGAATAATGAATGTAATGGTTTCCAGTCGAATGCATTATATTCATTTACGTGCTAATATCCTTGGGAAAGGTATGAATCATCCTCTTCTCCCCACCCCCACTAGCTATAAGTAAATAGCAGGATAGACCAAGTTCTGTAGCCTTGCATGGCAACTGGTCTACAGAAGAATAAAATGGTAGCCTACTGCAGGAAAAAATCAGCCTCGTCAGTCATGTATCGAAAGATTCATACTCGCCTAATTGTGTATCACGCATGATACATAACTGACTGACTGATATTCGAACTATTATCATTGTCTTTGTTGTTGTTTACATAACATTTTTTCTGATATGCATTCTGGTAGTTCGGAACTGAACGCCTTATTTAACAAATAATTGGAGGCACGGTGGAATAATGGATAGCGGATTGAGGAATCGGAGAGCCGAGTTCGAATTCCAGTCGAATCCATTACATTCACTTACGTGCTAATACCCTTGGGAAAGGTATTAATCCTTTTCTTCTCTCTCCAGCTATGGTTAAATTGCAGGAAAGACCGGGATCTATAGCCTTGGATGACAACTGCTCTACCGCAAAAAAAAATGGCAACCTAAAAATCTTCCTCGTCAGTCATGTATCGAAAGATACATGATCGCCTAAGCGTGTATCACTCATGGCACATAACTGACACTAACGTCCTTATTTTGGCACCAACCCTCGGAATGTGGTTACCTGCTCAATGTCCCATCGGCAATTATATTTTTCTGGTTACCTGTATGCTACAATGACTAAATATGTGAGCAAATATTTGGGAGAAACAATTATCTTTTGACTACATCATCTTCCTTAACGGCAATGCGTCTTCTCACCTGACCTGTTCAACTTATACAGCTAGGCAATTCTGAGAGAATTGGAAAGCCTACCGGAATTTGCCATTGGCGGCCACAATCTTCAAATATACGCAGATAACACCGTACTGATAGCAGATACGGAAAAGAAATTACAAAATCTCCTACAGAAGGTAGCAAAAGAGAGCGTGAAGAAGGGACTAAGCATAAACTACAAGAAGACAGAATGCATGGTCATCAGCCCGAAATGCGATTTGAAGGTGGAGAACACTAGAATCAAGCAGACACGGACGTTTAAATATCTGGGAAGCGTCTTGACAGAGGACGGTAAGTTCGACACCGAGATCCGTAGACGTATTGGGATGGCCAAGGACACACTCCAAAAGCCAAGCAGAGTATTACGAGACAGCAGGATTTCTTTGGTAGCAAAGAAAATAATACTGAGCTGTTACGTAGCGTCTGTTCTTCTTTACGACAGCAAATGTTGGACGATTTCCTTAAAGATGAAGAAGAGACTCGAGGCGACAGAGATGTGGTTCTACAAAAGGATGCTAAGGATATCATGGAGCAACGATGAGGTCTTAGAGAGGTCGCAAACAACGAGGAGGCTTATACTTAATATCAGGAAGAGGCAGCTAATGTTTCTGGGACACATAATGAGAAAGGAGGGCCTGGAAAATCTGATACTCACGGGTCGAATAGAGCGAGAGAGAGAGACAACACGTGACATACCTGGCGGGCTTAAGCAAGTGGATGACAGAACGTGGTCTGGGGGAGGAAGCAGATGGAAGGAACTTGTTGAGAGCTGCAAGGGATAGAAGGAGGTGGAGAGCCATGATCGCCTACGCCCTGAAAGGACATGGAATATAAAAAGAAAGAATATTAGCCGTTTCTCTACAAGGAAATATTTGACTTTCATTGACCGAGCAGCCAGTAATACTGTCGGTTGAAATTTATAAAATCTTTCACTTAAAACAATTTTCAGTAAAATAGGTTTCTCAAGTCCAGTAGCTGTTATCGCTCTTTACAATACTGATGGTGCGTTTCCTTCCTAACCTTTTGTTTAAAGTAGTGTGGAAAATCAGCATCTTCACTATACCGTTATTTCTTTCTTCGAGTTACATATGATATTCATTTTAGACGTTGCTGCTGTCGAAAGACCACAGATAATGTACTTTCTGTTATTTGACACAGTTCTTTGTGCGTGATTCTGTAGCGTCAGTCCACAAGTTTCGAAGAAGAGTGTTTTTTTTTTGTTAAGACTCGAGGGCTTCAATCACTGAAAGTAATTTTTGACCATGAATCTTAGAAAGCGGTTGTATACAGTTTAGATAATTCTGAGACAAGTTTTGGCGCCATGGAAGTCTCGACCTGACGAGGCTAATTAAGAACATGGCACGTATATTCAGGTTAGCTATATATTTGTTAGCTATAGCAATAAAAATTTGTTACATCAAAATAAATGGTGCTTTTGATCATCATCATCATCATCGTCATCAATATGATGTGCCTATCGCACGGAACCTCAAGACTCTTTCTCTTACGCCTTCACGATTATCTATCGAACCTGCGAGGTCTTCAGGTTAGCATTCTCTGTCTTCACATATTTGCTGAATGTATGTTTTCAATGGACGTCCAAAAAGTCCATCTTTACATCTCCAGGAATCTTTCACGAATGTCTTGCGTGATGGCGGGTGAATTTGTTGCTTTTATGCCGGCTAGGATATTTTCAATGCATCACGTAGCATCCTTGTATACTTGTAATCTAGATTAACTTCCAGTGATTTTGTTAATATCCATGCAGTGTAATTATGAGCGTAACACCAACAAATCTGTTACATTCATATTTAAACTTGATAGAATCCAATAAGATATAAGAAAAATAATACTCTTTGAAAAGCCTCCCCTAAAATCAATGTCAGGTTACTTCATTTTATAGAAATGTTTACAACTAAGTAAGAGGAAATACGCTGTACTAACCAAAATCCATTTACATTTAAAATGTAAAGTTAGCTTTACTTGTACTTAACCTACTCCCTAATCAGCAGGATGTTCATGCTAAACGATTTTAGCGCACTATGAATGGTTTCTGTATATAAATGTCTATTTTTCCTCTGTTAAAATGTTGGACTTAGTTTTTTATCAAAAGTTATCTAAGAGATCTGAATTGATATATTCTTAATTTTTGAATGCCCTGGCACCAAAGCAATGTTTTAACAAATGGACATTAGAGGGATTTTAATATGTACAGGATAGTGGCTCGGAACGAGAAATCCGAGAGCCGAGTTCGAATTCCAGTCAAGTTCAAGTTTGCATTCTCTTACGCGTAAATACTCATGAGAAACGTATGAATCAATCTCGTCTCCGACAGCTAATGGTTAAATATCAGGACAGCCTGGATTCTATAGCTTTTGTTGGCAACCATTCTGGAGATGGAGAATGGACAAAAACAACCATCTCCCACCAGATCATATAAATGCTCAGTGACTTAAATTCTTCAGTCGAGCTAGTTGCATTCAGCCGCAGACGGAGAAAGCGTTTCTAGCCCTACACCCAATCAGTCTTGTGGTCTTAGTTCTCCTTCTCCCAGAGTGGTTGCCAATCAAAACTCGTGATTCTGCGCTGATATCAAACCCTAGCTTGCATGAGATGTATTCATACCCATCGAACGTATTGAGTATGATGATAAACTACATCTGGCGGCAAGGTCTCTGATCGGGAGGTTTGGGGGAATCTAGATCCACCTCTTAATTGCTGCTGTGCCCGGGAACACTTTGACCCGGGGTAGTAGCGCCTGTTAGGGCCCCAGCTATAGGCAAATAGTTAACCCCCAAAATGGAGTCAAAACACTATGAAAGTATGAAAAGAGATTTTTATAGTAAAAATACTAACAATACATGTTTGAAAAAAATTACCAGCAACAGATTTGACTATCAACAAAAACCCTCTTTACAAAGATATATCAATGAAACCTGATCGACAAACTGATTTCTTACAAAGAATACATATTCTATTCACACGAAGCTATCCTAAAAAATCTATATCGAGCGAAACCAAAACCATTACCTATCAAAGGGTATTTATGCGAAATTGAACACAACGGAATCAGTTGGATTTGAACTCGACAGGCCCACACTTGTGTCGATAACCGCTAACGCTACTGGCATATGAAATAAGGGTAATGAAAACAAAAAGAAAATTCACACTTAGATTCAGAAAGACACAGGTGACACATAAGGATTGAATAATGAACAGAACACGTAGCTCAAAGTGCTCAGTCCAATGTAATTTCAACAATCCCCCCCCTGTAGAAGCATATTTTTGTTACTTCAATTTTCTTCTTCATGAGTGAGGAGATTATCTAATGTTCGCTGCTATATAGCAGGACTTATATTACATAACAGGTCGGTACATTTTCACCTTGTTTCTGACAAAAATTTCCTGTTTCTAAATACTTTGAATAATTTTTGAAAGACGTCTTTCGCTAGTCCAATGCGTCTTCAGATTTCAGCGCCACATTTTCTGTTCTCTCTTAAAACATATATATATATATATATATATATATATATATATATATATATATATAGAGAGAGAGAGAGAGAGAGAGAGAGAGAGAGAGAGAGGCCACATTCTGTTCCATGCAAGATGCAATCATCAGGCCATATATATATATATATATATATATATATATATATATATATATATATATATATATAAGTGAACATAGAAGTCAATACATAGAGGCCACATTCTGTTCCATGCAAGATGCGATCATCAGGCCGTATATATATATATATATATATATATATATATATATATATATATATATATATATATATATATACAATATATGCTAGATGCAATCGTCAGGTCATATATATCATATTAATCAAATCACTTGTGTGGGTTTTCTGGCGCTTTATCTCAAGAAGCGAGAGTAAGATCTAAAAGATCTGCCAATCTAACAATGATCTCATCTCACAATCCTCACACTTGCTCCATATGTGGCCTCCTTTGTAAATCACTAGTGGGTCTTAAATGCAACTTAAGATTATCGCACAAAATTTCATAACTGAATCAATAAGCTGTCAGATCCTCATACTTCGAAACCGACGGGAGACTCCATTATATATATATATATATATATATATATATATATATATATATATTTCAATTTTTCTACTTATTTGATTTTTGTATCTTTTGTGCCGTTCCTTTTGCTGATAGCCATATATTCTATCTTCTTACAATAAATGTTTAGCTCTTTTTTTATCGTTTTCCTTTACTACATTCTGTAGAAGTTCCTGTAGTTTCTTTTTTGTATCTGCTATCAACAATGTTTCAGCCTTTATTTTGTGTTGTCAATACTGTAGCCGTCAATGATGACTCCTGGTAAGACTTGTAGTACTTTCAAGAAAGACTCGTTGTAAATTTTGAATATATATATATACTAGATTACCCGTTGGGTCACTGACGGTTCAGGTAATAAAATATTTGATTTCACCATAAAAAAACATTGTTTGAAGTTAAAATAAAAATATTTATTGTATTAGGTTGGTGTTAAAAAAAATACGTCAAAAAACGATATTATTTTTGCACCAACCTACAACTCATAATTTTAAATCTTATTCACTTAAAATATTTTTTAAAGTCAGATTAACTTAAAAATGTTTTTAATATGCAAAAAAATATTTTTTAAATGATATTCACTTGAAAATATTTTTTTTAAATCTGCCAACAAATATTTTTTTTTAAATATTTAAAATATTGTTTGTTTAAAGAAAGCTGAATTATAAATAATTACTCTACAAACTGGACGAAACGGCAAAGCGGCATCTCTTTTTGTCTGTCTTTTTTAATTAAAAATATTGTGTTTTTGAAGAAAGTTAAAATAAAAATACTTGCTGTATAAACAACTCGAATTTTTAAATCTTATTCACTTAAATCAGATTATGTTAAATCATTATGCGCCGAACGGTAATACCACGCAAGCACGCACGCAATCCGTGAGAGGTGGAAAGAGAGAGATGGAGAGAGGTGGAAAGAAACTTAAATCATTATTATGCGCCGGGCGGACGACGCACCACGCACGCAATCCCAGAGAGGTCGAAAGAGAGAAGTGGAAAGAGAAACGTGGAAAGAAACTTAAATTATTATTATGTCCCGGGCGGACGACGCACCACGCACCACGCAAGCACGCACGCACGCAATCCCATAGAGGTGGAAAGTGAGAGGTGGAAAGAGAGAGGTGAAAAGAAACTTAAAGCATTATGCACCGGACGGAAGACGTACCACGCAATCACAAACCACAGACTTTTAATATTACAGATAGGTTGGTGCAAAAATAATGGCGTTTTCTCACATATGTTACTATGTGAGAAAACGACATTATTTTTGCACCAACCTAATGTCGTTTTCTCACATAGTAACATATGTGCGAAAACGACATTATTTTTCACCAACCTAATATATTAGGTTGGTGCAAAAATAATGTCGTTTTCTCACGTATGTTACTATGTGAGAAAACGACATTATTTTTGCACCAACCTAATATATTAATTTGTACATATACTAATGCCTACGTGTTGGTGTGAAACTTAAGTTTCGCTGAATATATATATATATATATATATATATATATATATATATATATATATATATATATATATATTTGTTCGCTTTCGTCAACAGTCTGCTAAATGATTCAAATCTTCTTTAGCTGAGAAATAAAAGACGAGCGAACAGGGAAAAGAAGAGGCTTCGACATTACTTTTAATGTGAGGGCTATAAATCATTTCGTGGCAGCAAAAGTGTCTATCACATTTGTCAAAATTGTCGCTATCACGTATTTTGAAAACCGGTAAATTGTCAAGAGACTAAAAGAATAAACAAACAAACAAAAAAAAAATGTCGGGATGATATTAGGTTGGTGCAAAAATAATGGCGTAATAATGTCGTTTTTTGACGTATTTTTAACGTCAAAAAACGACATTATTACGTCATTATTTTTGCACCAACCTAATATACAGACACAGCTTCAAGAATGAAAGTAATATACACTTCTTTTTTTTTTAACATGACCCCAATTTGATTTTGTGTTTTGATCTTAATTCTTTATCAGTGGTTCTTAACCATTTGGTACCCAATGCACCTTTTTCTCTACAGTTCACAATGTCCCTCTCTATTTCCAAGATTGTCCGAATCCAAATAATACACATATATTATTCGAAATGTGGGCACCTCGGCGTGGTGTAATGGTTAGCAAGCTGATCTTGCTAGATCAGTTTACAACTGAAAAGTGAGTTCGATCTTCACTAGATGCCCCATACTTTCGGCCTCGTGCCACGTCTAAGCTATGCTTGGAAAATAACTATATTATTGGAAATGTTAATTCTTTTCCATATTAGTACATATATATTTATATCGGGGATTCTTAACGAGGGTTTCAAGGGTGACGGAAAATATTTTATTTTTCTTGTTTTATTTATAGAATTTTGTTTATTGAATTAAAATATTCTGACGTTCTATTGATCTTTTTTGCTTATTGAAGTAAGCTTCAGTTTATTTAATTAAATATAAATTAAAACAAATTACTGTACGTTGGTTCAAGTTTACAAATCCATCAACATTTTTTATTGCTATCAAATCTGTAAAACTTCTCTATAAAAAATTATCCACGTAAATGCATGGGATGCGATATCATCGAAGTTATGCATAAATGAAAATAATATTGACATCTCATCTTAACAGATATAGTTACCAAAATTACACAAAAATATCTTGAAATAATAAAGAGTAAATTTATTCAATAAAGTCGCCATTAGCTTCAACTACGGCCTCCAGATGACTTCTGGACAGTCTCCTTGTTTATGTTAGTGAATGCTGCTATAATCCTTGCCTTCAATTCATCTTTGGTCTTATAAAGAGTTGGTCTCTCGCTCAACTGCGCCCCACATATATTGATCAAGGGATTTGAAGTCTGGGGAATTAAATGGCCAGACGTAAGGGGTGATGTGACCACAGACATTTTCTGACGGCTACGGGTTCTCTTGCTTGTGTGGCATGGTGCCAGGCATAGGATCTTCCAGCAGCCACTCTCCTGACCTAGGATATGTTGCCAGGCATAGGATCTTCCAGCAGCCAATCTCCTGGCCTAGGATCCGTTGCCCGGCATAGGATCTTCCAGCAGCCACTCTCCTGACCTAGGATCTGTTGCCAGGCATAGGATCTTCCGGCAGCCACTCTCCTGACCTAGGTCAGAACTACCTCTTCAAGGCACTTGATGCAGGCCTTTGTGTTGAAACTGGGGCCCTCACCCTGAAATTGGAGCTTCCTGCTTCCAAATTTCTGGCGGAGTGAATTGCGTCATGGTGCTCTTTTTCTCACAGACGATGCCCAACTGGATCTACTATATTGTGCAGCCGACAAAGTCAAAAGCAAAGAACGCGCATGCTCGAAATTAAAAATATAAAGGGCGATAATTTACCCATCGCAATCTGTATATATACTAAGCTGGAAACGCATGAGTTTCAATGATATTTTTTAATTGGTATCACTCCATGGAAGGCAGTAAAGTCACTAAGACACAAAGGGTTACATGGTATGGAAGAATTAAGAACAGTCACATTAATACTGATCGGAAAGAAAAAAAGAATAATCAGGAGAGCAGTAGATAGCGATTGACATTACATTTAAATTTTTGAAGATTGAAGTTGGCTGAAAAGCATGGAGCAAAAAGGGGTTCCATAGGTGAGAAAATCGAAAAGAAAATGTTAGCATAGAACGTACGGCTACATCCAGCCATGCCATCTGTAAATTGATGAAACTCGACGTCACTCTATTATTGCGCTTGAATTAAAAAAATCTAGGTACCATAGCAAAGAGTTCATATGCATATTATTTGGAATTCACCTTTCGAATCGGACAATCTTGGGAGAATGACATTTTGATTTAAGAGACGAAGGGTGCATTGAGCAAAAAAGATTGAGAAACACTAATTTACATGGTTTATTTTTTATAGAGGAGGTTTTTTTTTTATAATCATGATGGTGTTTCAAATTCTGTAAATAAAATAAAAAACTAGGAAAATAAAAGATAAGATCCCCTGAAACACTGAAATTACCTCCTGGAGGAATTCTTCCCTGGTTGAAAACCCCCTCTTATTATATAATTGGAGAATTGCTTTGTTACGGTTTTTAACTGTATATAAGACCTACATTTTTCCCTAAAAAAAAAAAAAAAAAATCAACCCTAATAAATAATTATAATTCTATTTTTTATATTATCCCGTCTTTGTTGCTAGAATCACAACGTTTCGACTGTTGTACTCCCAAAGGTCCTTCTTCAGGTGCCTGTCGATATAGATGATCTTCATGGAATTTTAAAGTGAAACTTTTATTTAATCTATGGAGGTAGATTGTTCTTGCTCTGATCTCTATGTCTTTTCGTTTTAGTTTCGAAATTCGCAGTGTCTACCGAATCGAAGTCTGTACTACCTGACCCAGAGATTGAACGCACGATTACTATGTCACTAACTTCGGGAAACAAAATTTTAATCCACTAAGTTATACGATCTGTTGAGGTATCTGGTAGACTAATGCTTACCCAGACCCCATAGAAGTATGTCGTTTGTACCTAGTTTGCCGCCATAATACTGTAATATTAAATGCAAATAGAGGGCACTTATATGTCATAAAATATGGTACTTATCAATGAATAATTAAAATGATATATTCTGTGCGTGAAGATAATTTGATAAATCGCGTAAATTAACTACTTAAGTGTCACTACTACTACTACTACTACTACTACTACTACCGCAGCTGCTGCTGCTCATTCTGCTAACGCTCCCAAGAAGACTACGGTAATAAAAAGAGCAAAGGTATAATGGGAAAAAAAAAAAGAGTTCACGTTTTGAACATTGTAATTTCATGTTTTAAATTGTGCATTTCTTATAAAATGCCAAGGCCAGGACCAGAATTCTCAGTGATTGACCGGAGTGCCTCATAGGCGTGGCATTCTGGCAGTAATAAATTACCTTTATCTGAGTTTTGGATATAAGTCCAAAACGCCACGAATGCAACCGAGTGCCTTAAGAATGCTGAAGCGCCGATACGCGACCCACAAACAGGTTAGAGTCCGGTTAAGACCACCCGCTGAGCCAACGTACAACATGCGTTCCTGTGATGTCACTCCTCCTACTGCCTATTAGAATCCAAGCTACCACTCTTAATTTGACGAATAACAAAAAATAAACGGTCCTTTTAGTTGATATCGTTTTATGTAGTAACGTAGGGATCCAGAAACGACACAGAACACAGCACATTAAACCAGATTCATTTATAAGTCTACCATACGCCCATGCATTGAATATTGCTGCCACATTTACTCTGGTGTTTCTGCTATGTATTTAGAGATTCTTCATAGAATCCGTAATGTTAGTCCAGACCTGATATCTCCATTTTAGTCCCTCTCCTATCACCCTAATGTAGCTTCCCTGTGCCTTTTTTATAAATATTTTCATGGTAATTGTTCTGATGAGCTTTCCTCTTTAGTACCTAGACTGTATGAGATCTTTAAGCGCAGTACTAGATTGGCGGTAAGCTTTCATTATATTACAGTTGAAATGGATAGATGTAACCGTAAATTCTATGCTAACAGTTTCTTCTCTCACACTTCTCGCTCGTGGGACTCGTTTCCGGATTATTGCTTCCCAGTGAACTTTGATCTTCAAAAATTTAAATGCAATGTCAATCGTTATTTTCTTAATTCCTGTTTTTTTTTTTATTATTGTTCTCTCTCCTTAATAATGTTTTTCTTTTTTTCATATTTTTTCACACTCCCTTGCGTCTTAGTCGCTTTATTGTCTTGCGTGGGTTGAAATGATTAAAACAAAGACATGAGAAGCTAATTCGTTTCTTGTTTGAAATTACTTCTTTGTTTCGAATCGTTTATTAATAAAATATTAAAAGTCATGTCTACAAAAAAAAAAAAAAAAAAAAAAAAATGGCCAGACCTACATATGCTTGGGCACCAAACCAACTCGGTCAAATTTATTTTATACGATTAATGTCCGCAAAGAAACGTACAAATATTTACTAATCCAACTTGTTTATCACAATGTACATAAAACAGAATTAACACACTTCTCGTCATCGAGTTTAATGTTGTCCCATCGATAGACAAGTACATTATTACTCTCCTCGAAGAACCTGGCGTCAAGAGATTGGAGCCACTCTTGCTTCTTATCAACAACGGCCTCTTCAGGGGATAATGATTTACTGATACATGTCCTGCTAATTAACACATAGCTGTGAGATGGGGTTGCAGAGGTGGATTCATACCTTTCCCCAAGGGTAACTGAGCGTCAATGAATATACCGAAGCCTAATGGAATTGTGGCTCGGCTGGAAAGCATGGAGATGGAAGAGAGATCCACAAGTGAGAAGTAAAAAAAAAGAAACTGTTAGCATAGAACATACAGTTCCATCTAGTCAACTTAATTGTAAATTGGTGAGATCTCATTGCTAGTCTGGTACAGTGCTTAAATTCATAAAGTCTAGGTACCATGGCAAAGAGCTCATTTGAGCAGTTGCTTGAAAGTATTTATAGATTTTTATAAATTTTTAAAAACATTATATTATCTGCACTTTGACCACAAAAGAAAAAGATGTTGTGTGCCTTAAGGGTTAACTGCATAGTTTTTTTTTAACTTTTTGTGTCTTTAAAACCCAGTAATTTTAAAAGTTACTCCAAAATTCGCTTGAGGATGAAATGAAACTAATGTTTTTAATTTAATTACAAAATTAAATTCTGACCTTCCATTTTTGAAACATGGTTAGAACTGTGTAGCGGAAAAACCATATTTTAAATCAATTAATTTATAATATTAATGCTCTGTAAATTTACATTGAGCACTATTTTGTAAAAATAAAAATATCTATAAGTACACCGGATTATGTATCTTACTGTTCTTTCTTTATATATATATATATATATATATATATATATATATATATATATATATATATATATATATATATATATAGTTTGATAGATGCAAAATAGAATGAGATAGATAATGGAGAGACTGAGATAGATAGATAGATAGATAGATAGATAGATAGATAGATAGATAATGAACACACCAAGGTAGATAGACAGATTGGTCTGTAGGTAATGAACAGACTGAAACATGTATATATATATATATATATATATATATATATATATGAAGAGAGAGAAAGAGAGAACAAACATAGATACGGAAGAGATTGTGCTAGCTAGCTGCAGAAGAGATTGATATATATATATATATATATATATATATATATATATATAGATAGATAGATAGATAGATAGATAGAGATGGGAGAGAGATAGTGAAAGTTTCCATTTCAGATTGAACAAAGTGAATCGAACATTGTAACTGTGGTGTCACTTTTTGAACTCTCAAGAGATAGACAGGAAAAATAAAAGTGGAAATTCCCTTTAAAGGTCTTTTCGGCGCCTTTGATCAGCTTGAGAAGTTACTTGAAGACGAACGACTTTTTCCTTTTGAAGTTGCGAGGCAAAATTCAACATAAAACGAACCATTACATCGTTTCAAATGCGACCGAATGAACTCAAAAAACTAGGAAGCAAAATCAGGCATAAAAATCAAAAGGTTAGAGATTTTTATTAGAATGCTTCGGAAAATTTTCACCGATATTTTTATCCAAAACCTTTCTGGTCAGCCTGTTCATGTGACTTTCACACACACACACACACACACGCACACACACACAGACACACACACACACACACACACACACATATATATATATATATATATATATATATATATATATATATATATATATATATATGTCTGGTTAAATGAGTTACGAACGTTATGAGTTACAAACGTTATTATGATCATAATCCTTTCATATTCACGAATATTTTTCCATATATTACAATAAAAGGAGACAAGAAATGCAATGTAACAGTGAGAATCACTTTTATTTCTCAAGTACTTTCCATCTCTTTCGGAGATCATCATCAGGGGTGCAGTTGCATAGCTACACATAGTTTTGCCTTACCCTGTTCTGACTGTTACAGTGCGTTTCCTGCATCATTTAATTGCAATATACGGAAAAATATTCGTGAATATGAAAGGATTATGATCAAAATAAGCAGACATAACGTTTGTAACTTATTCAATCAGATATGCCTAAAAGAGAAATTGCGGCCTAAATACACAAATATGTGTGTGTGTGTGTGTGTGTGTGTGTGTGCATGTGTGTGTGACTCTGTGTGTGTGGAGATGATGAGACAAAGTGGAAAAACTTTTTTAACGACGCGTTTCGTCGATGTGTGTTATGCTCGCAGTCTTCAGACAGATATTGTTTTTGAGAGCAAGAAAGGCAATACATTAAAATAACCTTACTGGTCTTAATCTAGAACAAATGAATATGTTAAGATTGTAGTGATCGGGAAAGCATCCTGTTGGGAGTGGTTCGCGGGAAGAAGCTGGGGGAATACGGAGGAAATGTAGATGATTTGCTACTATGTAAGTGGCATGGCGTGTTCTTGTCGTGAAGCTTTGTCTCGGCGGGACCAGGGTATGTAGTTCACCCGGGGATCTCCGTTCATCCTGATTGGTGGTAGTTCGGGGTGAGATTTACCTGGGACTACGTTTATATCGGATGGTTGGAAAGGATATACATCTTTGAAGGATGATCCCGATTATATTCATCTGACTAAATCACAGTATGAATTTCCTTGACCTAGAAACACCAGCTCATACGCAAAATATCGAAAGTACCTGGCTGAACACCAAAATGAAGAATGTATCCATGTTCGGGACTCATCGCAGCATCATAGACTCTTCTATGTGGTTTTGTTTGGTTTGTTTTCTTTTAAGGCATATCAACCTCAATGGGCTATTTAATGCCGACAAGATTTTTATTGCTGGTAATATTTTCCCCCAAAATGGTTATTTTCTAAGCGTAGCTTAGACGTGTCACAAGGCCTAATGATTTTCCAAGCGTAGCTTCTATGTGGCCCAAGGCCGAAAGTAGGGTGCACCCAGTGAGGATCGAACTCACTACTCAGTCGTAATCGTTCTAGACAAGCTTGCTAACCATTACACCACCTCGAGGTGTCCAAAAATGTATTGTCGGTAATATTTTTTTTTAAATATATCGTTGGTAATATTTTTTTCAAAAATTTATTACTGGTAATATTTCTTTTTCAAAAATGTATTGCTGGTAATAATTTTTTCTTCAAACATTCATTACTCGTAATAATCTTTTACGAAAATGAATTGCTGGTATTAAAACGTATTTTTACACTTTCATAGTTTGGGGCTAACTATTTGCCCATAGCTGGAACCCTAACACCCGGGATCAGGGTAGACCTGGGAACACCAGCAATTAAGAGATGGCTCCACGCTCCTCAAAACCTCCTGATCAGAGGCCTTGCTGTCGGATGTAGTTTATCGTCTTACCCAGCACGCGGACGTAGTTTATCGTCATACCCAGGACGCGGATTTGTTTATCGTCTTACCCAGGACGCGGATGTAGTTTATCGTCCTTACCCAGGACGCAGATGTAGTTTATCGTCCTTACCCAGGACGGTCTTATTTGTAGAAGTTCCTTTGGAGACGTAAGGCAAAGAATAAAAATGAATGAATTTTTGAACAAATTTTAAAGGACATTTCTGCATTTTGATGTGGAATTTTGGTAAATTTAAATTCGTTTTATTCTGGGGTGAATTAATATTTTGGGGTGAATTAATATTTTGGGGTGAATTAACATAAAAGATCCGATATGTTTGATAAGTAACATTATAAACTACACAAATCTTTTTTTTTTGTGATGTCAACGAACACTTGTTACCACTTTTTTCATGTCAGCGAATACTTGTCACTTTTTTTAATGCACGTTGTAGTAGAGACTTTGTAATCGCAGATATAACCATGGTGACGACGTTGAACAATACTGGTGTCAGACGCCTTCGAATATCACTCGTACTATTTGTTCGATAATACTCGCTCGAAAGTAACTACCGAATAGCAATAGAGAATAGTGTAGAAATAGTAATCAATTCGACGCCACGACAGCGACACTTTTCACTTGCTATTTACTCTCATTTATGCATCTTTTAAAATAAAACTTTTTAAAATAACGAAAATATCGCCCTGGTCAATGTTAGAATTCCTAAACCAAAATACACAATTTTCGATCAGATTTTTGACACAAAAACCCATCCATAGGACCGCTGTATTGCGACAATGGAATACCTTCTTTTTCTTTTAATATAATTAATTAAGAATAAACTCTCCTCATTTAATCTAACAAGAAAGCAGAACAAATTTTCGAGGATACCCAATGCAACATATTATGCTGTGTCGCAAGATATAGCTCTATATATTCAGTATATGGGTGATGTAAAAAAAAGCTTTCGAAATTGTTTCGTGCCAATGTGGTAACGAACCGCCAGATAAGACATATATCTCGCTAATGCTTTTCAACATAACTTGATATGTTATCAGCTACGACATTGACGCAATGGTTACAAGCAAAGATAAACGAGTCTGAAAATATCTTTTTGTTGTTTCGAAACAAACAAACAAAAAAAAAAAAAAAAAGAAGCCCTAAGGCAATGCATCACTAAATGCACTGATGATTGCTGGTATTAATGAAATGGATATTTTTAATCTTATGTTTCTAGAAATTATAAAGAATTCATACATCATAGGTTTATTGTAGAAATTTTTAAAAACATCCACACCAGGAGTTTATTCAAGAAACTTTAAAGACATACACATCATTCATACGTTCATTATAAGAATTATTATCAATATCTACATAACGGGTTTATTATAGAAATTAATAAGAATATCTTCATCAGTTTATTGTAGAAATTATTAAGAATATCTACATAAGTTTATTGTAGAAATTATTAGGAACTTTTATTTCAAGATTTTATTTAAAAATTCTCAAATACGTAAACATCAGGAGTTAATTCTAGAAATTTGTTAATACATATGCATCAGGATTTTATTCTAGAAATTTGTTAATACATACGCATCAGGATTTTATTCTAGAAATTTGTTAATACATGCGCATCAAATTTCATTATAGGAATTATTATCAACATCTACATCTGGAGTTTATTGTAGAACTTATAGAGAACATTTCATCAGGTTTATATTGTAGAAATTATTAAGATTATCTACATCAGGAGTTTATAGTAGAAATTATTAAGAACATTTTCATCATTATTTCATTGTCGAAATTAAGAACATTTTCATCAGGAGTTTATTGTAGAAACTATTAAAGTCATCTTCATAAGGAGCTTACTATTTCAATCCGCATATCTATTTGCGGCTTTCATATGGCGATCCCATCTCATTTTAAGGAGGATTCTAACAAAGTGGACTGAAAAGTTCATAGGCCTACTATGAAGGAGTGATGCTAGAGCTGAGAAATCTTGCATCTTATTAATAGCTGCATTGGTTATTTCCATGTAAAATGGTATCTGACTCTTCAATGATGACTTCAAAATCAACAAGGCTCGTCATTTTGACCTCGTAGCGTTATCAAATACCTGCAGAAAAAAGGGTTTAACTTCATAGATATTCATACTAACATGGAGGTTGCATTAGAGGGTGACGCCCTAGCTTTATCATCAGTATAAAAGTTGACAGCTGAATTTAGGAGGGGAAAGGAAAGTCTTAAAGATGATCCGATTCCTGGACGTCCTACCACTGCCACCATATCTTCTTTGAACAGTCAGATGACAGTTTAACTGGAAGAAAATAACGCATCTATCAATAAGAAGAGTTGAAATTAATTCATACATAGCATCAGTTCTTCATAGTCATCCCATGAACTTTTAAGCTCATCTTCGTAGCTTCTTGAAATGTCGATGTATTAAGTTCAAAAGTAAATAAATTGCTTGGGTGTCTTTGGAGTTCATAGTATAAAATGTTTCGATTTATTAAGTAAAAATAAGAGACATTTTTTTATTTCCGACATTAGTTTTATTGAAGATCTGATTTACTGTTTTGTTCTGTATTTTAACTTTCGAGCAATTTCATAATACCGGGACTTTTTTTCCTCAACAAAGAACTGCTCTGGTGTCTTTTGTAGTCTACAGGAAAATGATTCATTTTTCATTGAGATAATTCTGTTGAAATCAGGTTAAATGGTACTCCGGAGACATAATGTCTGCTGAAAATGACGGACAAGCGAAAATTTAACAAGCATCAAGTAAAGACATTTTTTTTTATCCTCAGAGAAAGACTCTATCTAACGATTTCCTGGTGAAATATTACAATTTTTTTTTTTTTAACTTTCTGTTGATTTCTGCCTTCCTTCGTTCTCATTTCGTTATTTCAGTATTCGTTCGAATCAAGCGCTTGGTTCTTTGAAAGGCGCTCATAGAAGAAAATCATTTCTCTATATTCAGTGCATTAACTTGATGACAACTGTCTCTTGGTACATTTATTAACTGTTCATTTTTCTTTGCCCCAAAACCTCTTGAATCCCATTTTGTAAAGTAACCACTTTTCTTTGTCTATTAAAATTTATGCAAGATGCATAACATGTAAGTGTGGTTCAATCCGTAGCAGTTTATTTTTGCTCGCCGAAAGACCACTTTTTTACTCTTTTAGTTTTACAGTGATATTCAACCTTTTAAAAAAGACCGATGACCCACTCGAGGTAAATGGTTGCAAAATAAGAAGTACAGCTTTTTTATGCGCATACGTGTGGAAGATAACGGTTAACCCTAGACTTAAAACAAGTTAAGATTGTAATGCTCGGGGAAGCATCCCTTTGGAAGTCGGTACCACAAAGCATCATTTCGTGGGAAGAAACTGCTCGATTGGAACTTACATCTCACCAATAGTATACGAGAGAAATATGGATGGTTCGCTACATGTGGTATGGTGGGTCTTAGACGTGAAAGTTAGAACTGGAGGAACTAAGGAATGTAGTTCGTCTGAAAACTTTCTATGGAAAATAATGGTGTAGCAGCGAGGGGTTTCCGACGTTTTGTCTGTGAGAAAGGGGTAGTAGAGTGGAAAATAATTTGTCACCCAGAAGGATGTGGAGACGCTTTTGGACTCTACAGACGCTGAAAAGTGAAGACTGAGTTGCTCCTGGTCATGTATGGCAGCAATGCTCCATTTTGGGCCTGATCTGGCTCTTCTAAAGGTACAGGCTAACAGGAGGAGTCAGGTACTTATTGAAGCGATACAGGAAACTGAACATTTTCCATGGAAATTGCGATAGAGCAACGAGAGACTTGCGATCATTTTTCCAGAATCTTAAACGATGGATCGTATGTTCGAGTTCCACTTGAGGTCTGTGTTTAGTTTAAGTCCCAGTAGGGGACCTACCCGAGGGAACATCCATGGTTGGTCATAATTCAGGACCTGATCGGGGACGACAGAATGTAGCTAGTTTTGTTTTCACCCAATGCAAGGTCCATGGCCACTCAAGGTAGAGTGTTACTGTGTGAGATTGATGTAAGCGAAGTGAAAAGAAATAATAGTGTATTATGAGGGTGGGTAGGATAGATATCGGTTGACCCTGGGGTTAAGGAGACCAAGATAGTAGTTTGTCTGGCAAGCACTCTCTTGGAAGATGGTTTCACAAAGTAAGAATTCCGGGGAAGATGTCTGAGTGGAACTTGCTTTTTAGCAAAAGAATACTACAGGAATGCGGATGGTTTGCCACCGTGAAGATGACATAGCAGGTCCTGGCTGTGAATGTCTGATCTGGTGGGACTAAGGAATGTAACCCGTCTGCCATGGTAACTGCGATACAATATTGAGAGGCTAACAATGTTTCGTCGGTTGAGATTACGGTTGCAGGGTAGAGAATAATTTATCTCCCGCAAGGCCGCGTATGCGTTTTTGAACTCTGTCAATGTTGGACAAAGAGGATTTCGCGTTATCAGCCCAGATATAGCAATGATACTCCATTCTTTGTTTGATCCGACTCTTGTCAAGAAAGACTATGGCAGTAGGAGTTAGTTATTTTCTGGAGCGATACAATGAACCGACCATTTTTGAGGATATGACCACTCATCAAGATTGGTGCATGTTTAGGTTCTGCTCGATAGTGATGAAATGTTACTAGTTTTGTTTTAAATGTATTGTTAAATATCATGTAATTGTAAAGTATCCACTCTTCTTTGTCTATCATAATTTATTTAACATACAGAATGTACAAGCGTGATCTAGTTGTTTTTTTTTCACTTATGTTTATGTAGAAACTACACATCAGAGTGATTAATGTAACCAAAATGAGGTAAATAATTTTAAACGCTTTTTTATGCATTCAGTATATTGCCTATTTGCTGCATTCTACAACGTTCATTATTATAAAATAATGCCTTCATTTGATCCTTATCAATGCCAACAGTTATTAGCTAACTGTAGAGCATCGTTCAAATAGAAGACGCCAATATGAAACTTCGCAAACCACTTTTGGCACACTCAATTATTTACAGAAGCTTCTCCATAAAATACACAAATCATTTTTTTCATTTGAATAGAATTTATTTCAATGGATAAAAATATTCCAAGCATCTTGACTACCGGTGCCTTATATAATATTGATCATTCGCAAGGAATATCTTAATTAACAACAACTGTTATATTAAGCCGTAGAGCATTGTTCAGGGAGAAATCTTCAACACGAAATTTCGTAAACCAATTTTTTCAGGTCCGATTATTTACAGAAACATTCTCCATAAACTACACAAATATTTCTTTTTTATTTCTGTGAAAGTTTGCATATTTATTTCAATGGATTTACATATTTCGAGCATCTTGACTCTCAGTGCCTTATCTAGCATTCTCTGGGCTCAAGTAATGTCTTACTCTATCTAGAGGTCACATATCAAAGCGAATTGACATCGGCTGGTCTACACACCCGTGGAGCATCGTTCAGCTAGAAATCACCAGCACAAGTATATCGCAAAACAATTTTGACATGTTCGATTATTCGCAGTCTTCTTTCTTCTTTTATGTGCCGTGTCCTTTCAGGACATAGGTGATCATGGCTCTTCACTTCCTCCTATCCTTTGTAGTTGTCCTTTCGCTACGTCTCCCAGATGCTCTCCTGCCGTCCGCCTGCTCAAGCCCGCCAAGTATGTCACGCATTGCATTCCCTTGTCTCTCTTTCCCTCTATCCACCCTGTGAGTATCAAATTCTCCAAGCCTTCCTTTCTCATTATGTGTCCCAGAAATTTCAGCTGCCTCTTCCTGATGTTAAGTATGAGGTTCCTCCGTTTGCATCCTCTCCAAAACTTCATAATTGCTCACATGTTCGGTTCATGATATGTTTAGCATCCTTCTGTAGAACCATTCATCTGTTGTCTCGAATCTCTTCTTTATGTTTGAGGAGACCGTCCAACATTCGCTGCCGTAAAGGAGGGCAGATATCACGTAGCAGTTCAGTACTCTTTTCTTTGTTACCAACGAAATCCTCCTATCTCGTAATTCTCTGCCTAGCCTTTAGAATACGTCTTTGGCCATCCCAATACATCTTCGCATTCTGCTTTCTTGTAGTTTATGCTTAGTCCCTTCTTCTTGCTCTCCTTCGCTACTTTCTGTAGGAAGTCTTGTAAACTTCTTTCCGTGTTGGCTGTCAGCACTACTGTCTCTATAAAATGTACACTTTTTATTATATTTCTCACTCTATTTAAAAACAAATTTTAAAAAAATACTAAAGAAAAAGAGGTATGTCGGTCAAAAGAACTGCGCTTTGTTGAAGGCCAGGGTTTTGTAATGTTCGTAAGGCTCGTCCTACAAAACGATTTCCAAATTTTATTTTGAATGGTTTTCTGAAAACACTTTACCAATTAGAAAATGCCTACATCAAAGAACTGGGGAGCTTTCATCGTGTTGGGAATGATCACTTACGGAAAACAATCATCCATGTGTGCAAGACCTGGAAAATATGCTATAATTCTACTTGACCCTTCCTTAGTTAGGACGGACGTTACGTTCTGAAAATACCTCATAATTAACTATTCCGCTTTGATCGTGAGGATAGACGGCAAATACATGTCAGAGACCCTGTTTGGTTTCGGTGAAAGAAAGAAAGAAAGAAAGAAAGAAAAATGAATGAAAGGAACAATGAATAAATGAATGAATGTGTTATGGGACCTTACCCATAATAACCTAATGGACTATTCCATACGTAATAAATACTGCGCCTCAATAGGAAGCAGAGAGTTCAGTCTGAAGTCGGGCGACCGGCTGATCGGTTGAACTCTCTGCCTTCGGGCGGGGAGGAACCCGAACGAGGCTACGCCGAAGGGCGGAGTCTCTTTCGGGGAGGTAAACCGACCCTGAACCCGTTTATACGGGTTCAAAGGGCATATTTCTGCCAGAGCCCACGGGCTCAGAAACCCCACGTTAAACCGGCCTTGTGCCACATGATGCCCTCGTGGGGGGTGACGAAATACCGTTCAGTCCCAAGTCGGGCGACCGGCTGATTGGTTGAACTCTCTGCCTTCGGGCAGGGAGGAACCCGAACGAGGCTACGCAGAAGGGCGGAGTCTCTTTCGTGGAGGTAAACCGAGCCTGAACTCGTTTATACGGGTTCAAAGGGCATATTTTGGGCCGAGCCCACGGGCTCGAAGATCCCACGGGCTCGAAGATCCCACCGGCTCGAAGATCCCACGGGCTCGAAGATCCCACGGGCTCGAAGATCCCACCGGCTCGAAGATCTCACGTTAAACCGGCCTTGCGCCACATGATGCCCTCGTGGGAGGGTAACTAAATACCGTTCAGTCCGAAGTCGGATGACCGGCTGATCGGTTAAAATCTCTGCCTTCGGGCGGGGAGGAACCCGAACGAGGCTACGCTGAAGAGCGGAGTCTCTTTCGGGGAGGTAAACCGATCCTGAACCCGTTTATACGGGTTCAAAGGGCATATTTTGGGCCGAGCCCACGGGCTCGGAGATCCCACTGGCTCGGAGATCCCACTGGCTCGGAGATCCCACGTTAAACCTACCTTGTGCCACATGATGACCTCGTGGGGGTGGGGGTGAATAAATACTGTTCTGTCCGAAGTGGGGATTGACTAAATACTGTTCCGTCAGAATGAAAGAAAGAATGAAGGAAATGAAGAAAAATGATGAAAGAAAACACGAACGAACGATAGAATGAAAGAAACAAAATAAATGAATGAGAGAAAGAATGAAAGAAAGAAAAAATGAATGAAAGATAAAACAGATAAAAGAAAAATGAATGAAAATAAAATGAAAAATAAAGATAAATTAAAGAAAATTAAAGAAAAATGAATGAAATAAAGAATGAAAGGAAAATGAAAGAAAGAAAAGAATGATAGATAGAGGAGGCGATAACGCTGTTATGTTTTTAACGTCTGCTTCAGTGAAATGGAAAAGCATGTCAATTTTTAATCTTTTTCATTTTATACTCCTGTATTTCTTTAAATAATGATCTCCATACGTGCTTATTATTATTGTTATTGCAATATTTTGTTAAAGTTGTTCAGCTCAAATATTTAACGATGTAATAGTCGAATTTCGCCATGGGCTTATTCAGACATTATCTTCAAAATTATGATTTATTAGAAAATTAAAATGACAAAAACCTGAAATTTTCACAAGTGCTGCTAGTATATATTAATCGGATTATCTAAATTCTAAACATCAAAAGCACTTTCACCGTAGTCATCCATATTTGATAATTTCTCTATAACTTTAAAAGATATTTTTGTACCTATGTTTGACACAAGACTCAAATGTTATTTCCAATTATACAGTCATCATTCGAAGTCAGAAAAGAAAATCGAGAAGTTTAATGTAACGATACTTCAACCTGATAAATATAGAATCACCACCACAAATTAGAAAAGTCTTTATTGCGCATGTCATTTTTTTCTCTATATTTTTCATTGTTTTATATATATATATATATATATATATATATATATAATCCTCATATGAACTGCATTTTTTTTCTTTTTTGCACTTCTAATTAAATCTTTAAAACTTCTGGTAGGGAGAACAGAAGCATCCAATTAAAAGTCGTAAATGATACACCTTTGCTGGTTCGTTTTCTTAGGCTTACGGCCATGTTTACGCATACAAAATACACTTTTTAAAAATATTCCAAGCAATTATTTCTGGGACACGTTGTTTATTTTTTCGGCAGAATTGACAAAAAATAAAAATAAATTTTTTTTATAAATCATTTGACAAGCACATTAAATTACATTTTAACAACTCTATAAAAGTGAGTTCACTAAAAAAACCAACTGTCTGTGCATGATTCATTTTTATATCAACACCAAGATCGTCATTCTCCAGTCGTTTAGTAAGCAACGTAGATATGATCAGAGCTTGGAAGCTGGTCTATCCCCAAAGAGCTCAGTAGGTGGGCGGGGGCCATCTGGCTAGTCACATTCAATACATTTAAAATCAAACCAGTGACATCATCACCGAGCGGACTCAGAACTTTTACCGGTCCCAATGAACAAGTATTTTCGCAGAGTGGCCCCCGTGACTTGACCGCCTTTTGAGACTTAAGCTCCATTCGGACCTCAACTGAAACTCGTACATACGATTCATCGCTAAAGATGCTGGGAAAATTGTCGGTTCCTTGTACCGCTCCAGTAAGTAGTTATAAAATAAAATAAGACATATCTCGGCTGATTTACAGGCAAATACTCAAGAGCGAGAGCCGGATGTGAACGAAACAAAGCCCGGTCACAAAATGACCATTATCTTCGTTTACAAATGTTCCCGACACACGAGTTCCGGTCGAAAAATAAAATAATATTTAAAGTGTTCTATTTTTCGTCCAATAAAAATGCTTCCCTCCTAATTATACTCGCTTCGTTTTTCGAGCCTGTTAAGCCATAAAAAAACGCTATAAAAGGGGTCACACGGAAGTTCAACAGCAGTCACAGGTGGCCAGGGAACAGACCTATCACGGTCAGGGGGAGCGGTCAGCAGCTATCAGCAGCGGAGCGCCAGCGTCAACATGTGTGAACTACTATGAGAGATCGACCCAGATTCGAAGCCGGCTTATGAACTTTACCACAAGGTAGCTGTCCCAAACCCTCACGTTCCTGCTGAAATAAATCACGTAAATCTATTTCTGCTGTTGTCGTATTTCTTTCTTGCAACCATACGCTTATCTATAACAGTACCCGGCTCCTCTACCTCTACAGGAGCTATATTAAGCCGAAAATGGTGCACTGCTGCCACATATGTGGGTAACGCTCGTCCTAGAAAATGACTTCCAAATTTTATTTTGAATGGTTCTCTCAAAGTACTTTACCGGTTAGAAAATGTCTACAACAAAGAACAGGGGAACTTTCATCACGTTGGAAATGATCACTTACGGAAAACAATCATCCAAGTCCTGGAAAACATGCCATGCTTGTTCCTTCCTTAGTTAGTTAGGACAGACGCTGAGATCCAGATTTCATTTTCCAATCTCGATAGAATCCAAAAGCGTCTCCTCGTCCTCATGGAATTATTTTCCACCCTGCAATCCCTTTCCGACGGACGAAACCTCGCAAGTCTCTCGTTGCTATATCGCTATTTGCATGAAAAATAGTCAGTTTTCTGTACCGCTGAAATAAGTAAATGACCTCCCCCCTGCTATACGTTCACAAGAGCCAGACCAGACCCAAAATGGAGCACTGCTGCCATACAGCTACCCTGTCTTCACTTTTCAGCGTCTGTAGACTCCAAAAGCGTCTCCGCATCCTTGTGGGTGACAAATTATTTTACATCCTACAACCCGTTTCTCATAGACAAAACGTTGGAAGCCTCTCGCCGCTATATCGTTATTTCCATAGAAAGTTTTCAGACGAACTACATTTCTTAGTTGCACTAAATATAAACTTCACGTCTACAACCCACTCATATCACACGCAAAGTAGCGGACCACTGACATTCCCTTCGTATTCCAGTGGGGAGAAGAAAGTTCCCCTCGAGCAGCTTCTTACCACGAACCGCTGTTTTGCGAAACCGACTCCCAAGAGGATGCTTTCTAGAACACTACCATCTTAACATGTTTAAATCCACGGTCCATGATTATCTTCCTGAAGTATCCCAATAAACTCTGCCTATTACTCTGTATCCCTCTACCTCGATTGGGCCTTGTATAGGGTGAACAGCATTGTAAAACAAACAAATATATTGAGAAATAAATGTTTACATTGTTCTCCTCATCTTGGTTGCCATATTCACGACGTTTCGGCTGTTGTTTGCTTCGGCATTCTTCAGGTGATTGGAATTTCGAACTGGATTCTTCATTTCGTCAAACGAGGCAGATTGTTTTAGTTCTACGTGACATGATGGATGTCTACGCAAGTCTCAGTTATGATACATATGACCCGTTAACTCAACTCTCCAAGTTTTGTTCACCACTGCAATAGCGAGGTACTGAACTCGTAACTCTTTGGGTCAAGTTACCGGATCTGACCAAGGCTTTTTATCCACTGGGCCATGTTGGGACTTATAAACATAACGTCTCAGTAAACATTTTTTACCAGAGCTCATATTGCATCTCTTTTGATTACATACACGTGTATTATTAGTTGTAATTGTATTCGAATCTTTTAGATGAAACCTTCACTATTACTGTTAAGTTTTTAATAGTACTAGATTTTTTTGTAACGCGCTGACATGTGTTCGAATCCTCACAACATTTAGTATTGTTCAAGCTATCGCTAACATTTTTTTGTTGAGAATTATACACTATCGGTTTCGTTCAATTCTGCAAACCAGTCGATGGAATTTCAGTAAGATGATTTATTTGGAAAAATACTCAGACAAAAATCCTACTTCATGGTTTAATAATTTTTTAATTTAATTTAATTTTATAGGACTTCATGATAAGCAAATTTTTAAGAAATTGTTTTTCCTTTTTAACAGCGAATAATAAATTCTTAGGATTTCTTACTCTTGAGCATGCAACATACAAATGACCATGCGCATATATTTTTTTCTGGAACCAAATTTCAACTTTTTGAAACGTTTTGACCTTGTGATTTGTTTATAGTTCTTGCAAACGTAGGGAGAACTGGATTCTTGTCTATAAAACCTCAAAGAAAAGATATGCGAAAAACAATATTGTATTTTTATGAAATAAGTATTTGTTATTTTAATAATTAAATTGTTTTTAATATAGTGGGGGTATATTCTTTGTCAAATAAGAAAACTTTCAATTTTTCCCAAAAATTGATGAATATTTATTGTACTAAGCTATGCACCCTAGTAAAACCAACTGTACTTTGTACCCCGTTATCTGTTTGCACTTGTCCTCAAAATTTGGTTTCGAGGATGTGACGGACGGACGGACGGACCGACGGACAGACTAACGGAATTTACATCATTTTATATATAGATTTCATTCATTTTAGTTTTGGGTGTTTTTTAATTGTAACTTCCACTTCGTCATTTCAAGACTTTGCGTGTGTGACTATTTGAATTTTGTAGTCCAAAGCACAGAAGGAATTTAGAAAGCAGAACAAGCATTAATACAGAGGATAAATTTGATTCTTCTTCTTGTGGCCATCATGGCTCTCTAAAAACTCTTGGATCTTAATAATCCTAATCCCCGTTCAGCGATCCATTTGCACAAGCGTATTCGGTTGGCTGTGTAGACGCACGGAGGATTAATGGATTGCGTCTCGGATTAAGGAATTGGAGAATTCCAGTCGAGTACATTGCATTCACTTATGTGCTAATACCCTTGGGAAAGGCATGAGTCGATCACTTCTATCCTCAACAGATATGGGTAAATAGAAGGACAGAATTGATTCTATAGCCTTGGGTGGCTACCAGTCTAGGAGAACGAAAAATTCAGAATTGAAAACCAGTGTGGTCCAACCACCTTGCATGTCCCGCTTCTTTAAGCAAAATTCTAGAAGGTACCTTTAAAAACAAATACACCTCGCATTTCTTCTCAAAGAAGGAAACTGCACCCACCCGTACTTCAATCCGTGACAGACAATAATGTGCACCTCGGGATTAGTACAATGGTTCGAAAACTGGGACACGGCACGGTGCCGTGGACAATGATTTCGGATCATTCGCCCATGAGTGTGTCACCAACGGCACTTATGACGACGAGGATTTGGTAGGCACCTCGCCGTACTCCTCTGTCCCTCACGCCTGCAGTATATCCTGTCTGTGTCAAATTTTCCAAGCCCAATATCTATGTGTCCTAGAGTTTTCAGCTGACATTTTCTGATTTGAAATATAATCGAGTTTTTGCTTCCATTCTATTTAAAATTCGCACGTCATTCATATGTTCAATCTATGGCACGCTCAGCATTATAACGCTTTATTATTAGTTACATTACAAGCCATTTCCCTGCGTCGCACTTGCCTTCAATATATCTTGGGAGTGTCAAAATTGCCAAACCCTCCTGCCTCATTAGAAAATGTCCTAGAAATTTCAATTGTATATTTCTGATTCTAAATATAAGCGTGCTGCTTTTCCACCATTTAATTTCAAGTGGTATTCTCGGCCCTGAAGTAGGTTTGTTGCTGCATTTTTCTATGAATGCCTAATTCGTCTTTCCTCATTATGTAACCTAGAGATTTAATCTGATTCATTCCTTTTTGTCCGCCCTCCGTCCTGGGTATGACGATAAACTACACCCGCGTAGTTTATCGTCTTACCCAGGACGCGAGCAGATCTGGAGGTTTTGAGGAGCGTGGAACCACCTCTTAATTGCTGGTGGTCCCATGTCCACCCTGACCGGGGGTAGTAGCACCTGTTAGGGTCCCAGCTATGGGCAAATAGTTAATATCCAAACTTGTGAAAAAATAGGTTTTAATACCAGAAATACTTTGCAATGTATACTGTTGGTGTGCAGATTTTGATCTAGTGCGAACAAAATATTAGGTTGGTGCAAAAATAATGTCGTTTTCTCACACATGTTAATGCGTCAAAAAACGACATTATTATTGCACCAACCTAATATTACCAAGTAAGTATTAAAAATAAACTTTTTACGAAAATAAAACCACCCAAGTTTGTAAATTTCTTAAAAAAAGTTGGATTGTACTCAAAAATGAGTAATTGAAAAATGGTTCAAATATATATGTATACATACGCACATTTCTTTTACTTACTATCGCTATGAATCTATTTAAAAAAAATTGTTGGCATTAAATGACCCACTGAGGTTGATATGCCATAAAACGACCAACCAACCAACCAACCAACCATTTGTCCCCGTTTTTCCTAATACATACTCCCTGTTCACATGTTCAGTCTGTGGTATTCTCAGCATTATTTATTACTCTGGTTACTGCAATCGTCTGTCAATGCACAAGATCCCCTTTCCTCCTTATGTGCCCTACAAATTTAAAGTTACTCATTGCTTTTTGTCTCCGTTTAACCTCTTACATACTCCTTGCTCACGTTTTCCCTAATACTTACTCCTTTAATCAAGTGCCCTAGAAATTTCAAATGTCTCTTTCCTTTTTGTTTCTATTTTCCATGAACTTTCATCGGTGTTCACAATATTCAGTCCATGGTATTGTCTGCATTATTTAGTGCAATGATTTAGTTTTCTAGTTTCTGTCCATTGTGAATGCACAACATCACTTTCGTCCTCATGTGCCCTAGAAACTTCAACCGTTTCTTGCCTACTTGTTTACATTCGCGTTGCTCACATGTTCCGTCCTTGCTATTCTCAGCTGTATTTAGTGCTGTGAGATACGTTTTTCTCTGCTAAATACTCAACCATTCTTTCCTCCTTATGTACCCTAGAAATTTCAACTCTTTCCTTTTTGATTTCTTTTCCCATAAACATTCTTCGTTGCTCACATGTTCAGTCCATGGTATTCTTTGCATTATTTAGTACTCTGTGGTAAGTTGGTCGCTGCTATCCTCCGTGAATGCTCAAATTCTCTTTCTTCCTTATGTACACTAGAAATTTCATGTCTCTTGCCTACTTGTTTACATTTTCGCCAAAACATTCACGTTGCTCACATGTTCCATCCATGGTATTCTCAGCTGTATTTAGTGCTGTGAGATAAGTTTTTCGCTGCTGAATGCTCAACCATTCTTTCCTCCTTATGTACCCTAGAAATTTCATCTGTCGCTTTCCTTTTTGATTCCATTTTAGCATGAACTTTCTTCGTTGCTCACATGTCCAGTCCATGGTATTCTTTGCATTATTTAGTACTCTGTGGTAAGTTTGTCGCTACTGTCCTTCGTGAATGCTCAAATTCTCTTTCCTTATGTACACTAGAAATTTCAACTCTCTTTCCTTTTTGATTTCTTTTACCATAAACCTTCCTCGTTGCTCACATGTTCAGTTCATGGTATTCTCTGCATTATGTAGTACTCTGAGGTAGGTTTCTCGCTTCTATCTACCGTGAATGCTCAAGTCTTCTTTCCTTCTTATTCGGTCTATAAATTTCCACTCTCGCTTTACTTTTTGTTTCCTTTTTCCCTAAATCTTCCTCGTTGCTGACATGTTCAGTCTACGCTATTCTCTGTGTTCTTTTTTAGAACCACATTTCTGTTATCTCATTAATTGTAAGGAAATTGTCAACCATCGCCGCCGTACAGGAGGAACAAATGTATATAACGTTTTAATTCATAGCATAATTATTTAGCCATCTAAGTGTATTCTTCAGGGAATTCTTCGAGATTCTACATCACTAAATCTGCTAACCAGTCATACAGTGTTTGAAGGAGTGCCAGTAGTGAAAGCCTGACGCTAAGAGGTCTGGAGAATTATCCGTATGTGGAAGAACTTTCTATATTACGAAATTTAGATTAGTCTGACACTAGTAACAAATGCGTTTCCTCTTATGAAATATATATCAAGCGTAATATTGACTAGTTGAATATTTGACCTATAACACAAAGGGCTAGGGTTACTTTCTCGCAATTTCATGTTCTTCAAACATTCTCGTAATCTAAACAGATGTGCTAAAATTGGAAATAATTCTGTAATAATTACTCTGATCTTTAAGAAAAATAAAACACACCCGGAGATGGATTTCATACACACATACATAAGTGTATATATATATATATATATATATGGATGTGTGTGTCTGTTCGTGTGTGTGTGTCTGCAGCCCAACACTCGTTAAGAATGATAGATTGACATTTCTGTCTCGGCTCAGAGTATCTGTTGCTCCTAAGTATTTCTACTTAGGATCAGTGCATTATTTATGGGTTCTGTGAAAATTGAGTGTTACACAAACACAAGCAAACACACCCCACACACAATACACACGCATACACACACGCATATATATATATATATGTGTGCGTGCCTCTGTGTGTAATATGATAAAAAGGTTTTTTAAATCTGTGCCTGATGATTGTTACATGCATATATATATATATATATATATATATATATATATATATATGTATGTGATATAATGGAATATGCGTACACTTGGAATATGATTGGCTGGTGTCCGTCGTAAATACCGACGGACGTGTAGGAGAGTCAAAGAGCCTTAGTCTGAGAGCTAAGTCTACAACGACGCCCATTAGACTACACCATTGATCTACACTTCTTACTTGCGACTACGACACGTACCAGTCGATTATTGCTACCATTTTCTACTTGGTTATTGTAGCCAATACCACTTAGCTATTTCATTCAAATATATCCCTTTCCGGGGCATATCAGTATGTATATGGTGGACTCACCCATCGTATTCGACGTATGAGGGTCAGGCAGCTCAGTTCCTAGGAACCAACAACCAGACACCAGCACATACAGAGGAATTGATTAAAGTGGTGAAGGCTTTGTGCAGAACCAACCACACTTTTTAAAGGGCCGAATACAGAGACCTGGTGCACTATGTGGCACAAAGTCCCGAAACAACCTTCCGCAGGTTTTGAATTCAGTGTTGTTCTTCTCCTAGACCAGTTGGTACCCAAGGCTACAGAACCCAGTCTGTCTTGCTATTTACCTATAGCTGGATGAAGAAGAGCAGGATTAATAACTTTACCAGGGGTATTAGTACGTAAGTGAATGTAATGGATTCGATATATATATATATATATATATATATATATTAATTTCAATTAAAAGGTGCAAATATAATTTATAAATTGATGAATCATTCATACAAAAAACAAATATAGAGGTTAATCATTTAAGTGGCGAGAATACATCGTCGCAAACTATATAAATAAGATACATCAACCCCGAACCTGTATGTCAAGGATATGATCCCCGTTTATAAATTCCAGTTGCATAAGGTCTGTTTAATTTTTTACAAGCTTTCGTCTGTTCCTACAGACATCATCAGGTATGGAAATAGATCTTGTTCTTGTTTTTACTTCTCAGTAATAAGAGGACAACGAAAAGAGAGATGTAATCCGAAAAAATGCTATGAGAAATGTGTTATTGTTTTGGAACGTGCGGTCGCAACGCTGAGTTTGAATTTAAATTTTAAGGTTGTGCGTTTTTGTACAAATATAGCAATAAGAGAATTCTTTTTTACTGGTAAATTTTCCGTGAATATGGCATGAACTATATTGTTCAACAATTACAGTAATGTCACCCTTATTATCCGAGAGTTGCACGTTCCAAAACAACATTTCTCATAGCATTTTTTCGGATTACATCTCTATTTACGTTGTCCTCTTATTACTGAGAAGTAAAAACAAGAACAAAATCTACTTCCATACCTGATGATGTCTGTAGGAACAGACGAAAGCTTGTAAAAAAGTAAAAAGACCTTATGCAACTGGAATTTATAAACGGGGATCATATCATTCATATACAGGTTCGGGGTTGATGTATCTTATATATATTGTTTGCGACGATGTATTCTCGCTATTTAAATCATTAACCTCCTATATTTGTTTTTTATATGAATGATTCATGAATTTATAAATTATATATATATATATATATATATATATATATATATATATATATATATATATATTATAATAGAGAGAAAGAAGAGTAAGATATATAAGGCGGTGTCCTTATTAATACTTTTACTTTTACAAAACAGTGCTCAATGCAAATATACAGGGTATAAATATTATTATTAAATTAAAAATGAAAATGAAACAGAACAAGGGACTTTAATTTATTTAATTTAATTCTATATTTGAATTTAAAGATTTTAGCTTCTGTTTTTGAAACATGGTAATTCCTGAGTAGCGATGGAACCATATTTTTAAATAAATAAATTCATAATATATATATATATATATATATATATGTATGGAGTGATGTGGTCGCAGAAATTGTCAGACAACCAAAAATTGGTTCCCCTGCTTCTGTGGCATGGCACATAGTCCTGTTACCAGACATAGGATCTTCTAGCAGTCACCCTCTTGACACAGGGCAGCACTACCTCCTCAAGGCACATGATGTATTTCTCCGAGTTGTGTTTGAGACCCTCACCAACAATGCGAGTTATTTTCTTATCAGAACGATCAGAGTGAGTTTTACGGGCTAGTTTTCCTTCGTAATCACCATTAGACTCATTCAGGTCTTTCCGAATCCTCTGCGTTCTCCTTAGATTGACATTCAAACAATCTGAAATGTTCGTATTGGAGATTCCGGCGTGAATACCAAGTTGTGTAGCATGCCGTTCCTAAATTTCTGGTGGATGGAATTGCGTCATTATTTTCTTTTTCTTACAGACGGTACCCAACTGACTCTATTATACTGTGCAGTCGACAAAATTAAAAAGAAACAACACGCACGTGCGTAATAAAAAAAAATAATATGACGACAATTTACCCATCGCAGCCTATATATATATATATATATATATATATATATAAATATATATATATATATATATATTAGGTTTATGACTTTTTGTAAAATATTTGATTTCCTTTATCACAGTTCGATCAACCTTTGTTGAAAAATGAAGATGGTTTTTTATTCAGTTTATGTCACCCCCAACACGAAATGTCTTAAATCTTATATAAGTTTAGTAGTACTATGAATTTTAGGGGCCTTCTAGAACTTCCTGCAGCCTTCACAAAATTTATGGAACATTCTAGAACTTGTTTTTCTTTATCTGTAAGTTTGTATATATGACGCTATAGCGCTATAAACTGTTAAACAGTTAAAATGATATGCAATTCTCATCATTTTAGCAAATTGAAAAATAAAGCTACCGAAATATTTCGAATTTTTTGACCATTATTGCGTGTATTGTAAAATCGAAATTTCGGTTTGGGTGTGTCCTTTTTCAAGAACTAAAACAAATTCATATATTTTTCATTACTTTTGAACAAAGGTTCATCGATTTGTGACACAGGGACATAGGGCCGCAAAAAAGTCACAACCCTAATATATATATATATATATATATATATATATATATATATATATATATATATATATATATATATAAAGAAATATAGTCTTAAGGTGTGCTATATTTATGGAATAAAGTGCTCAAAATCAGAGATAGAGCGTGTGTAAATATAAAAGTGAACATAGAAGTCAACACTTAGAGGCGACAGTCTGTTTCATGCTATATGCAATCTTCAGGCCACCTATATATATATATATATATATATATATATATATATATATATATATATATATATAGGGAAAAGGTTATAATTGTTCCAACAAGAGAAAAATGTATATTTTAAAAAAAGAGAAAAAACTCAAACATTTTAGGTTATAATGTGGATTTGTTTTAGTGTATATATTATATTTTATTCTTCATATTTCTACTACACGTATTTCCGGTCTCGTGGCCTTCTTCAGGCAATTTAAAGGAATCAGTTTTTAAAGGAATAAATTTCCTTATGTTCTTTTAATGTGTCATTGTTCATTTTCTGTATTTGAAGTAAGCTTTGATCTCATTTTTGAACTGTTGGCAAAAGTGAATTTCTGCCTAAGTGGTAAAAAAATCATTAGGTTTGGCTGCATATGCTACAGTTCGAGAGTTTGAAGTCACCCCCTGATTTTGCATGGGGTGAACTTGACAGAAGAGTGAAAAGAAAAAAAACGAGAAAGATCTCATAGAGTAATTGAAAAAAGAATGGAATCAATTATCAAACTTATACTCTGAGAAAATTTTGCAACGAATGCCAAAAATTTATACTGCTCTAGCAAAGCTAAAGAAGGATATTTTGACGGAAGCAAAAACTAATGATGATTTTTATTCTATTTTCTTTTTTTTGTCATATCTTTTTTTCTAATAAAAAAATCATGCCTCACTTTTTTAACTTTTATAATAATTTTCTCTTATTTAAAGTACAAAACAAATACTTTGGGGGCTAATTTAAAAAAAATTACCAGTGGTCGCCCCAAACTTTTGAAATGTAGTATATATATATATATATATATATATATATATATATATATATATATATATATATATAATTTTAAGGTATGCCATATTTCAGGGTAAAAGTCTGCAAATATAAGAGTGGACACTGAGGTCAACATCAAGTAGCGAGAGTCTATTCTATACTTTAAATCAATCTTCAGGCTATGTGAAATGCGTAGCAGTTAGGCTATATATAATCACTGGGGCATTATGGGTAGTTATAGGTCAGTAAAGTTTTTTCAAATTATTTCCCTTTCAAATAACCCCTTGCGTCTAAGTGGCATTATCGACTCGCTTGGTGTGAAATGGTTAACAAAAGAGAGACAGATATTAATTTTACTGTTTAAAAAGTCAGAGGTACCTATTCAAACCTGTGTAATCACTAAATATAACGTTTATAATAATATGTAATAAAGTCTGATTAAAAAAAATTGCTTTAAAAATTGTTTTGTGTACGTTTTTTGTATGAAAAAATAATAGTTTGTTGGAAACGTCCTAATGGAAGTGTGCATCTTTTTAATTAACATTGGTCATAAAATTAATTGTAAAAAAAATTATTTAATAATGGCTTTATTTGTTCTTTTGATTGGGTTTAAAGAAAAAAATCGTTTTATTATGACAGATTGGATTTTTTTTATGCATAACAAAAATGAATTAAAATGAGAAAGGATATGTAATACTGTCCAGCATTTGGGTATTTCTTTATCATATTGGACGTCGATTTAAGCTTTCGGCTCACATAAGTCATCATCAGAGTGGTTATATGGACATTACATCAGAGATGTTCCCCGTCAAAGATGATATCCTGTTTTGTTTGCATAGAAGTTCTATTGCTTAAACGTTATTATCGCATAGCAAACTTCTATGTAAACAAAACAGGATATCATCTTTGATATTGTCATGGGTCCTTACCTATAACTACAGAAGAAACTCTTCCTAACACTATGTATACTACGCCTCTCAAGAGAGAGGGACGTATCGAGCCGAGCTTCTCGGCTTGACGGTCGAACTCTCTGACACTGAGAGGAACCCGGCTCCGCCGACGGGCAGAGTCTCGTTCGGGGAGGTTGACCAACCCGATCCCGTTTATACGGGTTCTATGGGCATTTTTTCGCTCGGGAAACCCACGTAAAACTCGACCTTGTGCCACATGCAACCCTCGTGGTGGGGTTAGCTAGATACCGAATCGAGCCGAGCTTCTCGGCTTGACGGTCAAACTCTCTGCCTCTGAGCAGAGAGGAACCGGGACGAGGCTCCGCCGAAGGGTAGAGTCTCGTTTGGGGAGGTTGACCAACCCGATTCTGTTTTTACAGTTTCTAAGGGCATTTTTTGTCCGATCCTACGGGCTTGGGAAACCCACGTTAAACTCAGCCTTGTGCCATATGCAACCCTCGTGGGTGGGGGGTAGCTAGATATCAAATCAAGTCGAGCAGATAGTAGTTCACTCCAAACCAGACTGACAGTCATACTAACAACTTCCACATCTTGTATTATTATTTCGTGTAATATACCTTCGTTATTTCTACTCTTGTGTTCGTGTTGTTCTTCCTTGCTCCTAACCTGGACCATAACAGATATCATCTCTTGTAATGCGCATATAGCCAGTCTGACGATGGTCCATGTGAGCCGAAAGCTTAGATCGACGACCAATATAATAAAGATATATCCATATGTTGAACAGTTTTTGTCTTTATTTTCTCTTGAAGCTAAAACCATTATACGACTCTTGGAAAGGCTCATAATAAAACACAATAGACATTCGTTTTCTCTTATATTTAACAATATATGATTGAACAATGTTCTGCTTGTATGTATGTATGTATGTATGTATGTATGTATATAGTATTGTTTCAGCAATCCCACTTTTATTGAAGACGATCGACAAAGCACTGCGTTTAAGCTTTTTATTAAATTATTCTTATATTTGTGCAAATTATTTCTTTTCTATGCATAGAGTCTGTAAAAAGGGTTCAAATGATCTGTAGATCCTAACGCTTTCGGCTAATCTCTTGGCCATTATCAATAATGTCTTCTTTTTATGTTTAACTGAATAAGTACATTTTTATTTATACATAGGGATAGAAATGTTTTTCATTTTTTAAGACTATCTGCACGTTTTGGCCGTTTTCATAACTGATATTAACAGCGTGCTGACCGTGTTCGTATCTGTTGATTTTAATGTAGAATAGAATTTTAATGTAGAATACCAGATTTCAATGTAGAATACCCAATCCAATATATTCTACTTTCATTCATATTTCTAACATTTGTATTCAACTTTTTCAAAAAAAAAAATCCATATGTGCGTATAGTTCAAGAAATTGAAACCAAAAGTTCTGATCCCAAGCACCTTTTGATTTCTTCCCCATATACTTAATGGAGTACTTAAAATAATTTTAATAAGTACGAGAGAAAATATCAGCTCTCGCACAACTATAAGTTTTAATACTTAAACGAAAAATATATATTCGTTGGAGGGAACCAACTACGACTCAAAGCCAGATTATTGGAAGAAGTCAATGAGAATCGAACTAAAAACTAAGACTGGCGGGCTTACTATCTATCTGTCTACCTCCCTACCTATATATCATCTTCAAGCGGTTGCTAATAACCAACCATTTTGGTTATCCATAGCTATACGCAATTCTTCCTTTATGATTCTGGTTTTGTCTATGA
Organism: Acanthosepion lycidas; assembly: GCA_963932145.1. Lineage (NCBI taxonomy): Eukaryota > Metazoa > Mollusca > Cephalopoda > Sepiida > Sepiidae > Acanthosepion > Acanthosepion lycidas. The sequence goes on along the minus strand of OZ010585.1, from coordinate 57,851,906 downwards.
GTTGATCGATCAAGTTTCTTGCTGGTCTGCCTCTTTGATCTTTTGCCATAATTTGGACCAAGGCTTGCTAAAATGCCACTTTAAACATCACATTTCATTAAGTGTCAAGTGAATATCATTTTCAAGAAGATAGGCAATAAAGAAGTAAGTTTTTCAAAGCATTCATAGTCAGCGTGTTTTTCCGGATATATTTTTTTTTTTTTTTGATTGATCGAAATCTTTCAGAAACTTCTAGAATGATGAGCAAGGTGAAAGGTGTAATGATTCTGGTATGATCTGGTTTAAGATGTTTAAAAAAAGCTTTTAACAATGTCTGCTTACTCGTCGCCAAGTATCCCCGCTTGCTAGGATGGCTAAATAACTCCTGTTGCAAGTACATTTCTTAAATACCCCCAGCGTTAAACTGACTGCAGCAATTCTTATTTATCGTCACCTTATTTACAGTTCCTGGGAATGAATGCATAACATGACGTGATCAACAGTTCAAACAAGACTAGTACTCTCAAACCCTCGATCACAATGATCTTGTTTCAGCGCAACTATCGACACCCAAACCATTTTCTATACCCAATTTCACCTCCAACGCTTCGGTCGACACGTCGTATATTTCCAGGTGCTTCTGAACGGTGCTTCACGCTAGGATAGTCTTTTGAAGCGCTTACTAACAAGAACAGACCGCCTTGAGAAATCCGCTCTTCGAAAACGGGAAACATGGTCGGAATCATACCACTTGGTTTACTGATTGATTGATTTAGTTTTTTACGGTTTTTCAACCCCTTGCAGGTTATTTAAAAATATTTTTGATGATAAGGATTTTTTATTTGGTGATAATAATTATTTAGCGAAACAAGTCATACAGTCGGCAGGGAAAACTTGTGACTTCATACCTTTCCCCCAAGTGAATATAACGAATCGGGCGGGAATTTGAACTCGGCTCTCTGATTAACAATTCCAATCTATTATCTATTACACCACCCGCAAATACAAGCTTACAGCACGTTATATTCTCAAGCGGTCACATATCTAAATACTGACTAGCCTCGACGTTGCTTAACTTCCGTGATTATACGGAATTAATATTTTGTTTAGTTTCTGGAAGGCATTTTTCGCTATTGCAATGCGTGTTCAGAGTTCGTCGTCACATTTTCGATCGTCTGTTATCACAATTCCACCATAGTTAAATTTCGTACACGCTTTATTTTAACGTCTCCAATTTGTATCTAGCATCTTAGTATGCCCTTGATGGTAAAGGTCTTATATTCTATCTTTTGTTTGTCCTTGCTTTATTTTAGCATCTGGTCTCGTTTCTGCAGTTTTCTTTCTGCATTTTCTATCAATAAGGTGTCATATGTATATATCATATTGTTGAGTTTGTTCCCATTGTTGGTACCATTAAAAAAAAACCCTGTTGCTTCCATATTCAACCTTGACAGCGGCCAATAAACTCAATGGCAGTAAATTGGTTGATTAGGCTTAAATCGTCTCTCGCTCTCTCGAATGCAAACAACTTTAAAATAGATTTATCATCCACAACTCTTTACGGTCAGATGCTGTGACCTCTAGTAGAGAAAAAACAAACTAAATTGCATTCATAAATTGACTTTTAGTCGTGTAGTGATTTCCACCACTCCTCTGCCCTTCAGTGTTTATTATACATTCGGAATTAAATAAAACAACGTTGAACTTATGGCTTCCTGTCACCACGGCTTTATGCTCGGCATGGTATTATTATTTCTTGTACGTTTTGTTGTTGTTTTAGCCTTCTCTCTTTCCTCATTATTCATTCTGCGCATCAACTTCTTCTCCAGCCCTTCACCACAATTATCCATCTTTCTTTCACTTCTCTTAGGATTTAACTTACGACGTATTCCATTATTAGGCTATCATTTTTTTTTTTTAATTTTTTTTTTATTTCTCTTGTCTTTTCATTGCTTTATTTCTCTCCCTTGCCCTCTCTCTCTCTCTATCTCTCTCTCTATCTCTCTCCCTTTCTTTGACTGTGAAAAGAAACTTTTTTTTTATCTTCTCCATTCTTCTCTTCTTTGCCGTCTTTTACGTCGCCTTCACCTTTCTTGCTCCTACCGTGCCCTCTCTTCTATTGCTGCCTCCTTCTCATCTTTTTTTTTTCATTCTGACTCGATCCTTTCTTATTCTTATTCCTACTCTCCCGTTCTTTTCTTTGTTTCTGTAACCTATTTCTTTTTCTCTTCTTTTCTTTTGCTTCTTTTCTTTATCTTCTTTCAATGCTTCTTCTTCTTCTTCTTCTTCTTCTTCTTCTTCTTCTTCTTCTTCTTCTTCTTCTTCTTCTTCCTGGCGTACGGCCATATCAGGTTGAAACACCGCTTGTCATACGATCACTGAAGTTAAGCAATGTCGAATTGGTGCAATGGTTAAAGTCTCGGAATTAGAATCCAGGGAGCTGATTTCCAATTCCATGAAGTTCGTTATATTCCCTTATGAGCAAATGTTCTTGGGAAAGGTATAAATCTGTCTTTAATCTCCCCAGATATAGGTTAATTAGTAGAAATCAGTAAAGCATTATTATCTCCAAAAACATCTTAAAAACTAAAAATATTTTCAGGCTTTAAATAACCTCTGAAAGAATGACAAGCAGTAAAAAACAAATAAATCATTTTCTTCGGGCTTCGGCTGGGTAATTTCAAAACAATATTAAGTTCAAGCCCCAGCGGAAAATCTACAGGGAAGTACCTGTCCTTCAAGAGAAGGCTGGGCTCATTGCCCGGTCACTGAAGTGCCTCAAAAAGAGGAACTGCTGAAGTGGATAGAGCAATTTTTCTACGGTATTGTCGTTAAACCCACTTTAAAACGACCTTGTGTCACATTCGGTAGAGACGTGGGCGCGCTGAAAAATCCACTTCTTCTTCTTCTTCTTTTTCTCTTGACCCTCTCGCTTTTACTCTTCTTTTATGGGCTTACCTTACGTTTCCCCTCAACGAACACAGCTATTAGGTTGGTGAAAAAATAATGTCGTTTTTTCACATAGTAACATATGTGAGAAAACGACATTATTTTTGCACCAACCTAATATTAACTGAATTTTGATCAGAAATTTGCACTGTTCTATATGATCAACGGAAAATCATTGATTTGGGTACATCCAAAATGAAGGGAATTATGGTCAAAAATAAATATTTTTTGCGTAATAAAAATACGTTTTTAATCATTAGGCGAGAAACTTACTTACATACGCTCACTGGGTTGTCTTCGCCTTTAGTCACTGTTTGGCGTCTTGGTTAAGATATTCTGCGAACAAAGGCATTGTTGTTTTTTCCTCTATATCATAAGAAACTCATTTTCCTAATGTGTCTTTTTTATTAGATGACATGCAGTTGCAATGAAATAGTTTCGTTACCCGTATTTAATTTTAATGTAAGCATCCGACACGGCAGTAGTCGTTGGTATGACGATAAACTGCATCTAGTAGCAATGCTTCTGGTTGGGGGATTGGAGGTTTTGAAGATCGTGGAACCACCTCTTAATTACTGTTTTTTCGAGGGATACTGCTGCTGTATGCGATAAGTAACAATAAAATATAGAACTCAAAATTGATCGCTTCATTTAAGTATTAATATTTAAACTTACCTTTTAAAATTTCAATGATACAGTTTGATGTGCGTAGGTTCTTACTTTCCGCATTTTTTTTTTAAATTTCATCGCTGTATTTCGTAATTAATTTCGATTATTTCCAAATTTATTTCCAAGTTATAAAAATTGTTATCGTGCAAAAAAATTCGTCGAATAATCACTGAAAACAAATGCAGTTATGAAAACTTGGAAAGTCAAAACTTCAGGATTGCGGACCCGGATCCGATTGGGGATGTTTTTAATTTGCTCACGGAGTCGACTTGATTCCAAAATTGTATGTGTTGGGCTGTGGTCTCTAAGAGTAAATTTGAAAAAGTGTGACACACTGATACAGTGATATTCGCATTTATTTATATAGATTATTAGTTGAAGCGTTAAAATTGTACTCAAAATATTTAGATTTCCGCCTTAAGCCGTAGAGGTTGATATGCTGCTTAACAAAATCAACCACCGAACCGATGCGACTGAAAACAGGTCATATTCTTAACAGTAGTTCTTAGTCGCTGTAAATTATGCAGCGCATCTTTAAGTGATTCAATTTCGATTAAAAACTTCCTGAACCACATTTGACAAACATCGTCACCAACTTCCCTTTTTATCGAACGCGAAAAAAAGTCACCTCTTCTGTTTTTGTTCCAAGTGTAGACATTCTACAACAGACAAACTCGAAAGACTTCTGGACCGCCATGATGATTTCCGCGTACGTATATTCTTATCTAGGTTACTTGATAGTAAATGGTGTCTGATCGTTTCAATGAAGCTAATCACGACTTTGATCTAGCTCTAACAGCTTAGAAAGAACAGACATGTATACTTCCAATGCCTCAAATAGCATGCTTGTATCGCTTCATAATCAACATTCAAATCTTGATTTTTCTCTTGTCAGGATGAGATCTTGCACTCTCGCTTTGTTTCTTTGCTTTGAAACTCTATTACGGTTCATGTTCACTGCAAGCCTTAAATGCGAAATATAAACACACTGACCCATTTTATCGCTCCTTGGGGTATTCCTTCTGCCATGTTTTATCTTTACAAAAGTCAGATTAGTCCAAAAATGAAGTTTTGTTCCAATATCTGGCTGGAGCTATTTTGGCTTATTCGATCGCTCCAGAAAGTATACGACTCCTTCTAAAATGTTTTATCTTTACAAGAGTCAGATTAGACCAAAAATGGTGCATTGCAGCTATATCTGTGCTGGGACTGTTAGGGGTCATTCTATCTTTTAAGAAAGTACCTGAGTCCTTCAGCCTCGTTTTATGTTTACAAGAGACAGTTTAGATTTTTAAAAATGGTGAATGCAGCTATATCTTGGTTGGAGCTGTTTAGGCTCATTCCATCTCTTAAAAAAGTACCTGAATCCTTCAGCTTTGTTTTCCTTTGCAAGAGTCAGATTAGATAAAAAAAAAAATGGTGTATTGCTGCTATATCTGGGCTGGAACTGTTGAGGCTCATTCTATCGCTCAAGAAAGTACCTAACTCTTTCAGCCTTAGTTTCTGTTTTCAAGAGACAGATTAGATCAAAAATGGACTATTAGTGCCTTACCTTGTCTGGTGCTACTCAATATTTACTTTCTAGCCCTGCCAGTGTTAGAAATCGTTTACGGAGCTTACTCTCCACTCAATAGCCTCTTTCTCAAAGACGCAATGCTGCAAGCTTATAGCTCTTCTATCGCTATTTCCAATTTAAATGTTCAGATGAGCGCCACTCTTTACTCTAAATGCTCTAAATTTTCATCATTAATTCCGTATTCCGAATGATAGAAAAAAAATTACCATTCAGATAGATTTTCAAAACAACTGGCATTTTCTAGGGCAGAGTCTCTTGTCGGTGTTTCCAAAAACATTAAAATCTCAATCTCTTCAAGTTAAGGATACATCGTTTATCTACTCTCTTTGTCCTAATAATTCTCACTTTCTACAACCTCCTCTTTCAATCATTTCCCATACTTGATTCCTTATTAGAATTTCAACTGTAAGCCTCTACAATGAGTGGTTCTCGAGAATTGTATTAGATGGAATTTCTTATGTAAAATATAAATATATATATATATATTCCTATTACTAAGTTATATATCAGCATGTTTCGATAGGCGTATGTATATATATCAGAGAATAATTTGAAAATATTTAAAAAAAAAAACATGAAAATGGCTGATAATATTGGGTTTCTTTCAAAGAGCGATGTGTGTGTGAGGGATTTTTGAGGTGAGTAAGGGATTGTAGAATGGGACAGATTGATTTCTCATTTATTTTTTTTAAAAAATGGCACTCGGTCTGAAATCTGCGGTTTGATGTAATAAGTCCTGACACCGTAATGATTCATAGCTTTTACCAATTTTTGAGCATTTTCTTTTAAAGATCGTCCGAAAACGTTTAGAGAAAAACCTAATTTCTGCAGGTTTTTGCTTACAAACTGACTTCACAATTTTGCTATTTCAAGAATGAATCCAAATAATGCTGATATCTTTTGTATTAAATACATTGAATGGAAAATATATTCAAACCAAAATTTTATTAGGTTGGTGCAAAAAAATAATGTCGTTTTCTCACATAAAGTTGAACGTCAAAAAACGACATTATATTTGCACCAACCTAATAATTATGAATCATCACAAGCAAAATATGCAATTATTTTTCTGTATTCGATAAGTAAAAACTGTGTAAAGAAATTGTAAAATATAAAAAAGATACTTAATGAATAAGATTTGTTAGATCATAATAAAAACAATAGATAAAAGTGTATATAATACTTCGGGGCACAAATTATAAGATGAAATGTTTTAAATTTGTATTGTTTATTGAAAATAATACTAAAGCTACTGCACACTGTAGCATATTATATGATCATATAGCTCACTTGTTCAGTATAATTTCCATTTGGAGTAAGTGAAGGTCTTATTTGATGGTAGCAAATTTAGCAATAAAGTGTATATACAATTTGTAAATCTTCAGTAAATTATAAATTTGACAAGACTGTACTACAAGGTTTTCACTGATCACTGGCATGAAATTCCAACGCTACGATTTTGAAATTAAACTCAATCTTTAAACTCGTTTTCCCCCAAAAAGCAAGGAATTTGAAAAAGTATTTTGTGTCCTTATTTATCATGTCAAATCCCAACTTCCAAATTTAGTGCAATACCACGGTTCCAAAATCGACTTGCCTTATTGCACAGAGTCCCCAACTTACATTCGCCTTGAGTAGCTCTCGTGCCTTGTATTGGGTGAATTTTAATATTGAAAAAATCTAAAATTTTATTTTAAATTATGGTTTAATTCGTTAGCTATCGAGATATTAAAATTTGAGGAGGTATTCTGGTAATTTTACAATACCATGGACCGAACATGTGAGCAACGACGAAGTTTTAGAGAAAATGGAAATAAAAAGGATACTTATACTCAACATCAGGAAGAGAGAGTTGAAATTTCTGGAGTACACGATGAAGAAAGAGAGCTTAGAAAATCTGAGACACACAGGGCATATTGAAGACAAGATGTGCAAAGGAAAGTAGAGCCAAACCTACCTAACGGGTTTGTGCAAATGGTTGGCAGAACAGGGATCAGGAGAGATAGCAAGAAAACAAAATTTACTAAGAGTTACAAATGACAGGAAATTTTGTAGTGCATGATCTCCAACGTCACGAAGGGACACGTCACAGTGAAGAAAAAGATGAAGAATTAGAATTTGAAGAAGAATTAGAAGAATTTGAATTAGAAAAAAGACTTAGAAGAAGAATTAGAACATTTAGAATTAGAATTAGTAGAAGAATTAGAATTAGTAGAAGAATTAGAATTAGGATAAGAATTAGAATGAGAATTAAATTTAGAAGAATTAGAATTAGAAGAAGAATTAGAATTAGAATAAGAATTAGAATGAGAATTAAATTTAGAAGAATTAGAATTAGAAGAAGTATTAGAAAAAAGAATTAGATTTAGAAGAAGAATTAGAATTAGAAGAATAACTAATTAGGAAAAAGAATTAGATTTAGAATTAGAATTAGAATAAGAATTAAAATTAGAATTAGATTTAGAATTAGAATTTGAATCAGAAAAATAATTAGAAGAATTAGAATTTGAATAAGAATAAGAATTAGAATGAGAATTAGATTTAGAAGAAGAATTAGAATTAGAAGAATAACTAGAAGAATTAGATGAATTAGAATTAAACTTAGAAGAAGAATTAGAATTAGAATAAGAATTAGAATCAAAATTAGATTTAGAAGAATTAGAATTAGAAGAATAACTAAAGAAGAAGAATGAGAAGAAGAATTAGAATTAAACTTAGAAGAATTAGAATTAAAATAAGAATAAGAATTAGATTTAGAAGAATTAGAATGAAAATTATTATTATTTGTAATGAATCATGTTTATCTTAATTTTTATCCGCTGGTTTGCATGTTTGTTTTTTCGATCGCGTCTTCTCTGTGCATAAATTCTTTAAATAAGATGACAATTCTTGCACTTCTGTTGTTGAGGCACCGTGATGTAATCCAATCTTCGTAAGCACTTACCGTTTGTTTTGAGCTAAGTTTGGCTTTGCATGCACGAGACTCACACACAGAATATATCCTAGATCCATCAACATTTTCTTTGTTTTTCCTGTATATAATTTCATTTATCTATAATTTTTCCCCCCACTTTCGCTAAAATAGTGAGATTCGAAGTGGCCATGTTGATCCGACAAGTATTGTTTAAAACAAGCGTAAACTCATTATTCTTGAGACCGGAGATGGATTTTGTTATTGACAAATTGGTTTTACGATAAATCGACCGGCGACTCATTTACCTGCTACACATTATTCTAATACTGCCAACTGTATGTTTTATCTTTTTTTTAAATGTGAGGGAAAAAGGAGAAATGAAGCAGCTCAGATACATGCCCCCCCCCCACTCCACCATTTGACGAAACAGAATATTTCTAACATCGTTTTTCTTTTGGTTTAGTAAATGTCTCTATGAAAGAAAGCTCGCCTCACGGTTACGATGGCGCCATACGAAGTGTGTAGAAAATTGATATCATTTCAGATGTAAATATCAACATAGCAAATGAAACTAAACAAGGTTATTGTTGAGAGAAAATAAAATATAGCCTTGGATGGCAACTGGTTTACCGCAGAAAGAAATGGCAGCCTACTGCAAGGAAAAATGTGCCTCGTCAGTCATGTATCGAAAGATACATAATCGCATAAGCGGGTGTCACACATGGCATATAACTGACTGACTTTAAGACCTGAACGAGCTGCAGCTTCTAAGGGGGGGCATTCACAATCGTTTCCTGTTGTTTGATGCATCTAGGATTCTAGACTTGCTCTTCGTTTGAACTTCCTGGGATTTCGCAAATATATCTTTCCGGTCCAGCTCGATCGTCTCTTCCGGTACAGGTAGTCGCCCAGATACTTTTGTTCTGCACAGACAGCCTTTCTCTTTGAAATTTTTGTCTCATGTCCAAATACTTATTGCTGTTGGTGCATTTTTAGCGAATTCTCTCAAATGCATGCATCTTGTTCGACTGTGTTCGAGTAGACTCTAACACGCAAGACGCCTTTTCTTTTTCGGTGAATGGAATTCCTACACCGGAAAAGAAAAAAAAAAAGTAAAATATTAAACAGAGAATTGGAGATCATTTGACCGCGAATTGGCCTAGTTATTACTTTACGTTGTAGAAGCTTAAAGAATTGAAATGGACCTCCACTCCAGCACCATCCAGTGTATTCTCTATACTTGGCTCCTTTCGATTTTTCATTTGTTCCGGTTTCTACTGAACATTTTAAATAACAAAAAATTAACTCTGTGCAACTAGTCGAAAAATACCTCAAAAACTTCTTCCAAAAAAACAAAACAAAAACGAAATGTCTACTAAAATGGCATCAAAAAATTTGTAGAACGATTGGAGAGAATTTTGAAAAACAATGGCAACTATGTACTTGAATAATAAATATTCTTTTCTTTTTTTGCGTCTGTAAAATATTGTTTTTGATTTTCTAATCGGGCACGGACATTGTCAATGATTTAAAATTGCCATGGTATATCTAAATAAACAGCAAATTCTGTACGTCCGTCTGTCTGAAATTCTCTAACTCTGACCGCATTTGCTCTACAGAGACATATTGTAACTTTTGGGAACATCCAGCATTGGAATTTGTGTCCAGATAAAGAGGGAACAGTTAAAAATTTTTAAAATAATTGAGAATAATTAGTGTTTTTAAATGTTTTTAATTTATACTAAGTTTAAAGTAACTCAAAAACTTTGTGAATTTACAAAATTTGTTTTAAATTCAGATTAAAATATCTGAAAAACTTTGTGAATTGATGAAATCAATTTTATTTCTTCAAAATTCCAAGGAATCAGAGAGAGTGACAGGTTAGTGACGTGAGGTTTTGAATCAGAGAGAGTGACAGGTTCGTGACGTGAGGTTTTGAAATTTCGCAAAGTTTGTGATTTGAAGAATCAATTTTTGACTTGAATTTGAATTTCGGGCCAAATCGGTCTTTTGGCCGGAACTGGACTTATAGTCCGATTGAGAGTTAAAGTGAATTTCAATGGAGTGAATTGCGGAATTCAAAATTATTTTTTTTCAAAATTTACCATTGCTGTTTTCTAAAATGGGCCAGAAGTCCATTTAGTTTTGTGCCGTAGGGGCAATTAGTTCTCCGTAGTTTTTTAGCTAGTTTATCATATAAATGTAAGTTGGGCCCCTCGAGGCGGTGTAATGGTTAGCAAGCTTCTCTCGCTAGAATATTTACGACCGAGTAGTGAGTTCGATCCTCACTGGCTGCCCCGTACTTTCGGCCTTGTGCCACATCTTAGCTATGCTTGGAAAATCACTGTAAGTAATTTTCGCAACTATCAGTTAACACCAATTTTATTTGCAGAATAAAATTTGACTTTGGGAAAAGAGAAAAGAAAAAGCAGAATAGTAGTAAGATGTAGAAATAATACGAATAATTGTTAACATCACCGTAGAGCTAAACTCGTGACTACTTCTTTCCTGGGGTGCCATGCGTGATAAACGCTTGGGCGACCATGTCTCTTTTCTATTCATGGTTGACTGGACAGAAAAATTCCCACAGTACCCTGCTGTTTCGTTACCTTCTGTGGTAGGTTGTTTCAAACCAAGGCTATAGGACCCAATCTGTCCTGATATTTAACCCATAGCTGGGGGTGAAGAAAAATGAATTCGTACTTTCCCAAGGATATTTGAACGTAAGTGAATCGAACGAGCTGGACTGGAATTCGAACTCGGTCCTTCGATATCTCCGTCTGAACCACTATCCATTACACCTCAGCACAGCCACACTTACAGCATCTGGTATTCCCAAGTGAAATGTCAGCAAGCTCGAATCCACGCGCTCTCATCGAAAAGAATCAAGCGGAACTGAAATTATTTATGACCCGACCTAACTGTAGGTTTGATCACTTCTGCTTACTCATGGTGTTGTCCTGGGTACAATAAAAAAAAAAACTACATCCGACAGCAAGGCCTCTGATCGGGAGGTTTTGAAGACAATGAACCAGGGTGGTAACACCTGTTAGGGTCCCAGCTATGGGCAAATAGTTAATCCCCAAACTAGGGTCAAAACACTATGAAAATATAAGAAAATGTTTATAGTAAAAATACTGGCAATGCATTTTCATGGCTGTAAAAAAAATACCAGCAATACATTTCTGTAAGAAAAAAAATATTACCAGCAAAACATTTTTGTTGAAAAATACTAGTAATACATTTTTTGTAGAAAAAAACAAAAATTAACAGCAGTTCATTTCTGTAAGAAAACATATTACCTGCAATACATATTTGTAAAAAAATGTAGCAGCAATATATTTTTTAACGAAAAAAATACCAATAATACATTTTTTGTCAAAAAAAATTATATTTTTGTAAAAGAAATTGCTAATGCTCCCGAGAAAATTAAATTTTGGCATTAAATGACCCAACGGGTTGCTCTACCGTAAAACAATTCAAACCACTTAATATGGCCTTGTGTCAGACTTAGCTAAACCAGTTAACTTCGCAGTGAATTGGTGAGTAAAAACTAAAGTTAAACCGCACGTAACTGAACTGGTTATTCTGTTAATATGGCCTTGTTCCAGTTTAAGCAAGGCTGACGAT
>OZ010585.1:57817689-57835189 GCA_963932145.1 Acanthosepion lycidas | reverse complement strand
TTATTTTTAGTGGGTACACGTATTTGAATAAGCGCTCATTTATTTATTAAACAGTATATTTAATTACTTTCTTCCACCAGCCTGAATATACGAGAGTAAAAAAAAATTGCGCTCTCCGGCAGGAATCTAACTTGCGACGATCAGGGAAGAAGGAGCTACCGTTTAGCCCGATACGCCTAACCGACTTGGTCACGGAAAACAGTAGAAACTATATAGAAAAAATCTTTAAGAGATTTATGACAGAAGAAATTTCACTTGAAAGAGCAAAATTTAGCCTCAGTTCGTCGTGGTCAAGTCGCTAAGGCGTACCGAGCTAAACGGTAACTCACTCTATATGGACGTAATTCAGTTTAATGCCTAATAAACAAAAGTGCATCTTTTGTGTGTATATATATATATATATATATATATATATATATATATATATATATATATCAATAAAACGCACTTTATATATATATATATATATATATATATATATATATATATATATATATATATATTATTATTATTATTATTTATTTAAAAATATTATTCCAACTCGCTACATAAGAGGTCTCATGTTTCAAAACAAGAGCCGGAAACTTCAAAATAATATTTGAATTAACTTGAGTTAAAGTAGGCTCTGTTCCATCTTCAAGCGAATTGTTTTATATATATATATATATATATATATATATATATATATATATATATATATATATATATATATATATAAAACAATTGATTATTTAGGCAGGTGACTGACTGTACTATGATTAAGCTTTTTATGTAATTTTTCTTGTATTCGGACACAAAATGTGTAAAAACTGTTCAAAACTTCTGCATATCGTGCGAGCGCTAAGGTTTATGCTTTTAATCACAATTTTTGAGTGGTTATGTAAATTAGTATTTAAATTATTTGGGATTGGGATTATGACTTTATCACTTTACGTCCATGAACTTGCCTGACCCTTCCGCTAACCTGGTCAATATTCATGTGCACCCCTATACCAAAAATTTTGCAAACCCAATTACATTTCGCGCGTGTATATAAATACTTGCAACAAAATACAATTCTTACATTTGCCTTGATGTGAGCCGCAGAGGAAGAAATGACAAAAGGAAAATTATCTTAGCCGATACGTTTCTTCCTCTTTATCAAGGCAAATATAACAATTATATTTTGATACCAGTATTTATTTAAGGAATAATAAAAATAAAGAAGAAGAGACAAATGTATTATTTATTCATATTTTCCTTTTATAAATATACTCTATCTGAAAATTGTACACGCACGCACACACACACTCACACACACACACACACACACACATATATATATATATATATATATATATATATATATATATATATATAAGTATAGGATTGGTGTATACGGAATAAAATCCAATAACGAAAAATAATATTCTTAAAAGAGTGTTCAATACAGAGTAGGGCAAATATAATTTACTAAAAAAATTATAACATAAAAATGTTATAAAATCACTACAAAAATAGCCATTTTGTTTCAACACTTCTGGTGTTTTGCCAAGTGTTGAATATCTTTTAACATCATCACTTGATAAGGCACCAGAAGTGTTGAAACAAAATGGCTATTTTTGTAGTGATTTTATAACATTTTTATGTTATAATTTTTGAATAAATGACAACACACACACACGTATGTGTGTGTGTGTGTACAGCGAGAGTGACATAGAAAATGAGAACATCAATACCAACAGTGCATACAGAGAAGACATTAACACGTTACTTTCCTCAGGGTAAAGTGATTTGCCTGAAGATCGTTTTAAAGTGTGTCGCTGATAGTCATATATATATATATATATATATATATATATATATATACACGGTTCGTTTTCTATATTGAACACCTTTCACCCTATAAATGTCATCATAGCCATCACTACCGTAACTGGATGTGGTCATAGAGTTCCTTGACTTCATTTGTGTGCCAATGCCTGAGTCTCTATGATAGAATCTACCGTCCACTCAGTGACGTTTTCAATCCATTTTTTTTCTCTCTCTCTTCTTTCTTTTACCTAAGATGATATCTTGTAGAATGGTAGTCCAAATTATTTCAACTTTCTCTTTTTGATTGTATATATTTTTATTACAGCAGACTTATTCTTTGTTAGATCGTGTCTTGCAATGCATGATTTGTTTTGTGGTCTACGTACGACATGTCTATTATTGTCCTGTAGCATCTCATTTCTAATGCTTGTGCTCATCGCTGTAATTCTGCTATTAATATCAACGGTTCTCAGTCGTAAAGAATGATTGAGAAAGCCAATATATTGCCACTTTCTTATTTATTTATTTTGGGAAGGTCAATCACTTCAAAGGATCCCTTCCTGTCTCCCATCAGCATGACTGATACTATCCTCTATAAATAAATCTTGTTGCGTTTTCTCGAGCTTACATTCTCGTGGAAAGATTATATTGAATCTATTGCTAGGTCTGCTTCTAAGAAGGTTGGTTCACTGAGGTTGTTTGCGAGACAATTTTCTCTCTTGAATCTATCTTACATGGATTACCATCCGTCCACACTTTGAATAATGATGTCACATCTGATCTGTTACTCCTTCTATATATTTAGAGATTCTCGATAAAATCCAAAGAATAATCAGCAACATTATTGGTTCTAACCTAGCATCTCGGCTTCTATGACTTTCCTCGTCGCTTTTCTATAAATATTTTTATTGTAACTGTTCAGATGAACTGTTCGCTATGATATCTAGACTTTATGAATTTAAGCGCAGTACTAGATTGGCGGCAAGGCCTCATCAATTTAGTGTTACTAGATGTAACGGTAAGTTCTATGTTAACAGTTTCTGAGCTTCTCGAGTGTGGAACTCTCTTCAGGGTTCATTCTTTCCAGTCAGCTTTGATCTTCAAAAATTTAAATGCAATGTCAATCGTTATCAACTGCCTTTTTGATAACTCTTCTATTATTCAGGCTTTTTAATAATATTTCTCTCTTTTTCTTATTCTTTTACACGCAGTAACCCCTTGTACCTTAGTGGCTTTCTTGCCTTGCAGGGATGATTAAAAAAAAATGTGTAAACATTCATTCATTTATTGATTCATTCCTAACTACATCCCTTCTGGCTTTTTCTTTTATCAGACTCTCACTTTTTTCTTTTTCTCTTTGTTTGTGTGTCCGTTTCTTTCTTTCTTTCTTTCTTTCTTTCTATATTTATTTATTTATTTATTTATTTATTTTACCGCATGTATTTCGTTTTTGGCGCTTGCCGTCACATCACGTTGAAACACCGGTTCTGGTACGATCACCGAAGTTAAGCAACGTCGAGCTTGGACTGTACGTAGATGGGTAACAGCTTGTAAGTAGTAAGCTTGCGTGTGGTGTAATGGATAAAGACTCGGAAATCTTTCCTTTCTTCCTTTTTTTTTTTTTTTTTGATTAGAATTTTTATTCTGTTTTCTTTATTTTTTTCTTCATTATTTTGCCTCTTTTATTTCTTCTTATTTTCATCTTAATTCTTTTTTTTAATTCTTTCTTTCCTTCCTTCCTTCCATTCTTCCTTCCTTCCTTCCTTCCTTCCTTCCTTCCGCCCTTCCTTCCCTTTTTATTAGACTTTGTATTTTATTTCGTTTTCTTTCTTTCTTTTTTCATTATTTTACATCTTTTTGTTTTTATTTTCAAATTAATTCTTTTTTTATCTTTTCTTCACCCATTCTTTCCTTCCTTTTTATCAGCCTTTTACTTTATTACATTTTCTTTCTTTCTTTCGCTCTTTCTTTCTTTCTTTCTTTCTTTCTTTCTTTCTTTCGCTCTTTCTTTCTTTCTTTCTTTCTTTCTTTCTTTCTTTAGCTCTTCGTTTTCCTATTAATCATTCTAATTCCTCTATCTGTCGTCTCATCTACGTTTTTATCTACTGTATCTCTTAACATTTCTTCTTTCTTTCTTCCTGTCATTTTGTTTTTATTTTTAATAGACATGAACGCGTATGTGAATGCTTTCATCGACGCATCGCAAAACATTATTGTTTCATAAAAATTACCAACATTTTTTCTATTAGCCGCACTTTTTGCCTACGCCAGTATTATGTATAGGAGGTCGGACAAGAGCTGTAGTATTAAACAGATGCACAGTCAGGGTGACTAGATGCTGTGAGTAGTAATCTGAAAATGTCATTTCAATACGCGGGTGTGTCTCACTAGCTTTCGTCTTATGAAAAGGCAATTAATATTAGGTTGGTGCAAAATTAATGTCGTTTTCTCACATAAGAGAAAACGACATTATTTTTGCACCAACCTAATATATTTCGATACAAAAATGAAATACTGGTTGGAAAATGAAATATTACGATTGTATTGATAGGGGATTAATTAGGAATTTACTTTGCATATTAAGGGATTATACAAAAACAAGAAGTCAAGAGCATAAAAAAGAAAGAAAGAAAGAAAGAAAGAAAGAAGAGGAAGAGTGTAAGAAAGAAGGTAATGGTTAAAGAAAGAAATGGAAGCATAAGATAAAAGAAATAAATAAATAAAGCAGTTAAAAAGAAAAAGAAAAAAGAAAAGGTCCTAAAAAAAGACAAGAATACATAGAAGAAAAGAAAAAATAAAATGATTATAAAGAAAAAAGATGAAAGAAAAAACTCCTAAAGAAAGATAAAATAAGAAAAAAGACAGAAAAAAAAGGGCGACATTAAAAAGAAAGAAAATTTTAAGAAAGTTCAAAGAGAGAAAGTATGAACTTGAAAGGAAATCAAATTTTAAGAAAGAAAGAAAAGAAAAAAGGAAAAAAGTAAGAAAAACCGAAAGAAAGAAAACGAAAAGAAAAAGCTTTAAAAAATAAATATATATGGGCTGAAAGAAAAAATGAAGGAAAAAGAAAGTAACAATAAAAGCAAATAAACATTTTAAAAATATATACCAAAAACAAAGAATAAAGAAGAAAATATGAAAAATAAAATCAAAATGCATCAAATGTTTTATATATATATATATATATATATATATATATATATATATATATATACATAAATATATACATATATATATATACACATATATATATATATATATATATATATATATACACACATATATATATATATATATATATATATATATATATATATATATATATATATATATATATATAATACTAACATATAGTTTTAACGTATACTGTATATAAAAGTGGTCAATATCAGGGATAGTGCGTATGCAATTATAAGAGTGGACACCGAAGTCAACAATCTTTTATATACATACATACACACACGCAAACACACATAAACACACACGTATATCTATCTATCTATCTATCTATCTATCTATCTATCTATCTCTCTCTCTCTCTCTATATATATATATATATATATATTATAATTATTTTTTTATAAATATTTATCCATCGTGACACAGAAATTACTGTTTCGAAACGTAAATCTCAAATTAAATTTAAAATTTGAAGTTCAGTTCCATTTTCAAGCAATGTTGAGATAACCTTCGAAAAAATTGACTATTCATTCCTATTATATATAAAAATATATATAAAAAAGACATTGGGAGATCTCTGACAGGAGAAATTTCGATTGAAAGTATGAAATTATAGCCTGACCTGACCTGACCGATAGCTCTTTGTGTCCAGGGCGCAAGTTCAATCCGTGCCGGAATATTCTTTACTGTCATTCTCGAATTCCAAAATGTATCATTTTCAGCACCTTGTAAAGTATTATTATTATTTCAAGCTTCTTGAAAGAGAGGACAGTTACCTCTTTTTTTTTACCTCTACATCATCCTATACGCAGCTGCAAACTAATGATCTCACTACAATTTCAACAGTTTCCAACATATATGCTATATTTGAGTACCGTGAAAAAAAGGTGCAGAAGGTTTTATAAGTGCAAAATTTAATTAAATAATGGCCTTCTTAAAACTTGAAATATGGTAATTAATGCTATATGATCACTTGTTTGCGTTCATAATCATAAACCGTCATTCTCGGTTTAATGCAATAAAAGAACGTTTAGTTGACGAGCGCCTTTCGGGATGCAATTATTTTCAGAATTGGGTTGGGGGTGATTAATGCTTCATTGTCAATGCATATAACACCGAGTGCGATATTAATGACGTGCGACATTGTTCCCATTTCTCCGCCATTTTGAAATCTTTCTTTGATGAAGGTTTAATGAGAAAGGTAAACACGCTTTGAGCATCTTCGCACACACAACCCTCTTGACGTTTTTAGATAGAGACTCCGCCGCAAGCTCAGAATATAACGGAAATCCTATTATATTAATATAACTCTATTATATTATAGGGTTTGTTGTTGATGAGCCATAATGAGTAAAGGTTGGTCATCAGTAGTGTACATCTGGCAGCAAGGCCTCTGATCTGGGGCGGGATTAGGGGTTTTGAGGAACGTGGAACCACATCTCAACAGTTGTTGTTCCAACGTTCACCCTGACTCGGGGTGGTACCAATTGTTAGGGTCCTAGATATGGGCAAATTGCGAATTGCCAAACAAAAAATCAACAGTAGATTGTTATAAAAAAAATTATTAACAGTATATTTTTTATAACAAAATAGCAGTCAATGCGAGACTAAAAAATATAAAAATACATCGTTATAGTATTAGGTTGGTGCAAAAATAATGACGTAATAATGTCGTTTTTGGACGTATTTTTTAACGTCAAAAAACGACATTATTTTTGCACCAACCTAATCAAATTAACAACGATATATTTCACGATTGATAAAATATATATCTAAACATACCTTTACTCTGAAAGTATAAGATTATGTACAAAATATCTGTAGCTGAAAACAGAATTGCGTACAAATCATCTAGATTTTCGCATCGAGATTGATATACCGTTAAAATCAATCAACCCATTTATACCTATTTATTAGGTTGGTGCAAAAATAATATCGTTTTCTCACATAGTAACATATTTGTTTTTGCACCAACCTAATATTAAAAAATTACCAACAATACATATTTGAAGCAAAATGAAAAAACAATACATTTTATCTGTAGTTGAAGCTAAAAAATGTGTAAATTTCGACATTAAATAACCCACAGAGTTTGATATTCCGCTAAAATCAATCAAATTATTTATACCTATTTATCAAAAAATTACAACAATATATTAGGTTGGTGCAAAAATATTTTCGTTTTCTAACATATGTTACTATGTGAGAAAACGAAATTATTTTTGCACCAACCTAATATATTTAAAGCAATATGACGAACAATACATTTTATCTATAGTTGAAGCCGAAAAACAATTGTGTTCAAAATGTATAGATTTCGGCATTAAATAACCCACAGAGTTTGATATGCCACGAAACGAAATCAATCAACCAAACAACCAACATGAAAAAACTCTTTCATGACATTAATCCATATAACAATCCTACAATTCCTTAAAGAAATCAAACCGTATTCCAAAATATAACTTCAACGAAACTGCAATATAAAACACACATATCATCGCCTCTAGTAATTATGTCCAGGCACAAAAGCTGAGTATCATCTACCATGTATTCAATTGTGAAAGTAGAATAATATGTATCATATTTTTGTTACTCCCAAGAAAAATAAATTTCGGCATTAAGTGACCCATAAGGTGTTGATATACCGCTAAAGAAATAAACCAGTGAATCATCAGTAGGAAAGATGGACTTTGTAAATGATTGGCTTTGCACGTAGCGTTTTTTTTTTTAATTTACTTAAATCACTTCTGATTGTTTCGGCATTGGTTGTGCTACTGTTCATACAAGGGTCGAGATATTGACGTTCATGACTAGTATTAAACCAAAATCAAGTAAGTACAACTATTTAAATATCTGGAAAGTATTTTAGCAGAGAAAGGAAAGTGCGAAACCGAATTCTTTGGGATAGTGAAAAACGCCTTCCAAAAGCTAAGCAAAGTATTAAGAAACAGGAAAAAAGAAACAAAGAAAAGACTACTAAACTATTATGTAATATAGGTCCTCCTATATGACAGTGCATGCTGGGCAATCTCAGCACAGATTAAGAAAATATTATCCAGGGTGCCCGGTCTCGGAGAACAGCTGCCCACGGCAGTACCTCCATCATTGCATTAAAGAAGGGCGTTGGTAGTAATACCCATACCAGCACAATCGACGGTTATGGGGTATACTTAGACCTGGCCTGGGTGTACGTCCTCTTCACATTAAACTGACTTTGTGTTATATCCTTACAGCGTGGGGGAATGGGAGAAAATAGAATCGCTTCTGGTCCTTTAGGCTGAGATCAAAGTGTAAAATCTGTTCTTATCAGCTTAATCTAATTCTCTCCCGCTCTTCTTCTTTCTTTTATTTTCTCAATGAAGCTAAGTGTCTGTTCCCTTCTTTCCGCGTGATCAGAACTGAATTGAATCATTAAGAGGTATTGGCAGGGCGTAACGGTTGTGCGAACTAATGATGGGTGGGGAGGGACTGGCGCAATTATAATAGGATAATAGTGTTTACAAAAGTTTCGGGAGAAAACGATTTTTTAACAGTGTATTCTGTCTCCAGTTTTCAAGAAAAAATGGGTGCTGTGGACATTTGGGCACTACTTTTTTTATATCGCATTTCCTTTCAGGAACGTTGACGATGACAGCTCTCTACAACTTCCTGCTTTTAATGCTCTAAATAACCATTTCTCTTTGTTACTGTTCTGTCATCCATTCTCACAAACTCGTTAAGTAGGTTATTCCCTGCTTCCGTCTGCTTCTGTCGATTTCACTGTGTCTAGTGAGTATTAAATTCTCTAGACTCTCTTTCCTCGTTATGTGTAACAGAAATCTGAACTTTCGCTTTCTAATTGCAACTACAAGTTGCCTTATAATTTATATTTTTCTTAAAATGTCTACTTCACTAACATGTTTTCTTTATCGTATCCTCAAAATTTACAGACTACTACTACTACTACTACTACTACCTATAATAATGATAATAATAACTAGAAAACACCATAAAAATTTCACGGTTTTCCTATTTTAATATTGTAATGATTCATAATTCCTAAGTTAATGATTCAGTTGGCTCATGGCGAGGTCTAAGACAATAAATTATCCACAGATGTTCCACAATCGCATTGTCAAATATTTGAGCTTAATAACTGTTATATTCCGTGCTAATAGGAATATATACTTGACAAACACAGTGGATAAAATAAGTAAAGGTTTATTGTAAAAACCAATACAATAAGAATAAAGGTAACAGTTATGCACAAGGTCGTCGCAAGTCAATCCAGTATGAGTGCTACTATTGGAAGGTCGGTAGTTCTCCCATAAGTCTCAGTCGTAATCAACAGATCCCATCTCGACAATATTTACTAGTCCTCCACGAGGGTAGATATGGCATATGGCCGAGTTTAACGTGGGTCTTCCCAGCCCGTAGGCTCGACCAAAAAATCAACGTAGAACCCGCATAAACGGGATCGGGTCAGTCTACCTCCTCGAACGAAACACTGCTCTTCGGCAGAGCCTCGTCTGAATTTCTCTCTGACCGAAGGCAGAGAGTTCGACTGTATTCTGTAGTCCGTTGACTTACAGATACTTATAAATGTAGTCACTCATGGGGATGACAGGTTATTCCATTACATCAATAAGTTGAATAGAATATCACAATAAAAATCATAAGTATGAATGCTGATCATTATTTTAAGAAGTAATGAATGTATATGAAAAGATCTGAAAATTTGAAATTGACAACTTTTCCATTTCACAGAAACACTTCTATCTACCGTTTCTTTTTTTCTTTCTTTCTTTCTTTCTTTCTTTCTTTCTTTAAAGTAACATATTTTCCTATATTATTGTGATGAAGATAAAATAGAGACCATTATTTATGAGATATTGGTAGGAGACATTAAACTATCTTCTTTCTTGCTTTCTTTCTTTCTTTGTATCAGACTGGACCGAAAAGAAGTCTATAAATATCTAGAAGTCAGCGAAGGAGACGCAATCCAGCGAAGGAGACGCAATCCAGCATAGCCAAATGAAGTCAGCGAAGGAGACGCAATCCAGCATAGCCAAATGAAGTCAGCGAAGGAGACGCAATCCAGCATAGCCAAATGAAGTCAGCGAAGGAGATGCAATCCAGCATAGCCAAATGAAGGAGAAAGTAAGAAAAGAATTCTGCAGGTGTGTGCGTCTGATGTTAAATACCAAGTTGAATTCACAAAACGGAATATCAGCCATAAACACTTTGGCCTTCCCTGTTGTGCAATAGAGTTTCAACATCCTTAACTGGACCATAGCTAACATTAAGCTAATGGATGTCAAAACGAGAAAGCTTTTCACTTGACATCGCATGCATCATCCTAAGATCCATGTCGATTGTCTGTATTTCTCCAGATCCAAAGAAGGCAGAGGATTAGTTCAACTAGAACTGTCTTACAAAAGAGTCGGTCTTCAAAGATAAATGGAAACTACAGAAACCTGGATGATGAACATGAAAGAAACTTTATCCACTAATATAGAAAGCTAACAAATTCAAAACGAAATTTCAAACGGGTGAAGCAGTGCAAATAATCCATAATACACATACTGTAGCAGTAAAACGTCTAAAAAGAAAGCAAATCCAATGTTACAAATGCAGAAACGATGACAAAATAATCTTCTTCATGGTTAATACTTTTTTCAGTATGTGTGCTTGGTAATTTCTATTTAGCAAGCATTGGTTCCAAGAATAAAACTTTCGGTTTGAGCTTTTAAGTTTGCACTACGTAACCACTGATTGGTAAGGGGCTTGTCAACACCAGTTTCTTTGGTACAGATAGAGTGTTGGCCATGAAGAGGTTTATCTTGCATTCGTTTTGTTTTTTTTCATTTGTTGCATTTTGCTTTCGCTTCCTTTATTTTACATTCTTTGACTCTGCGGCAGGTGTATTATGGTTTATTTGTACTGTTTCACCCACTTGAAATTCCGTTTTGAATTTGTTGGCTTCCTTTATTGCTGAATAAAGTTTATTTCTTTCATGTTCTTTGGCACAGATCATCATCCAGTCTTCTGTAGATTCCAGGTATCTTTGAAGACCGATTGTTGTTGCGTTGTAAAACAGTTCTAGTCGAATTCATCCTCTGTCTCCTTCATATATATTGTTGCTGTTGTTGTTGTTGTTGTTGTTCTTCTTCTTCTTCTTCTTCTTCTTCTTCTTATTATTATTATTATTATTATTATTATTATTATTATTATTATTATTATTTCATTTGATTTTTGGTGTGCACACATTTCTTTCCGGGTCCCGCTCAGAGACCTAAGGTTAGAAATGGCATCATTACATTTTCCACTGACCAATTAAAACGCGCTCACACATATTTTACATAGATAAAGCCCTATGTAAGGTGTGGGCTGTACTCGGGAGAACATTTCTTTTTGTATTTCTTTAAGGCATGGGCTTCCAGGAATCCTTCCAATGACTCTATTGGAATCTTTTCCAACCAATCCGAAGGCTCCAACTTCAACAGGGATTGTTGATGTTCCCATATGCTACATTGTTGAGATTTCGATTTCAAGGTCTCCTTCTATTGGTAGAAAATAAAATAGGAAAAGATGCGGACATGAATAAAATAAAAGCAGAAATCACAGTCTAAAAACTGTGCTTGTCGATGGGATGCTTTGGTTTGGTTTGTTGTGTTTTAAGGCATATCAACCTCAATGGATTATTTAATGCCGACAAAACTTTTATTGCTGGTAATTTTTTTTTCAAAAATATATTGCTGGTAATTTTTTTTTTATTTTAAATGTATTTCTGGTAATTTTTCTTTTCCAGAAATGTATTGCTGGCAATAATTTTTCTTTAAAAATTTATTTCTGGTAATAATTTTTTTACAAAGTAGTTCTGGTGTTAAAACCTATCTTTACACTTTCATAGTGTTTTGACTCTAGTTTGAACCTGGGAACACTAGCAATTAAGAGGAGGTTCCACGCTCCACAAAACCTCCTGATCTGAGGCCTTGCTGTTGGACGTAGTTTATCGTCTTACCGGGACACGGATGTAGTTTATCATCATACCCAGGCCGATCGATGGGAGACATTAAATCAAATGTGAAGACGCTGACAAGAGAAAAAGAATAAATAGTTCAAAGATGGAATGAATTTGCTGGAGAATTTTTCTACGAAGAAAAAGGGAATCAACGCACATAAATATTAAGTTTCGTTTCGTTTATTTTGTTGAAACAAAATATCAACAGCACATCAACCTCAGTGGGTTATTTTATTCCCAACAAGATTTTTAGGATAAATTCGTGTGAATAAAATATGTACTAATATTTTTCAAACTGTATTACTGGTATTTTTACTAGAAAAAAAAAATATTTTTATATTTTCGTAGTGATTTTACCCCAGTTTGGTGGGTAACTTTTTTTCTATAGCTGGGATCGTAACAGGTGCTACCACCATGGGTCACGGTGGTCCTGGGAAGAACAGTAATTCAGAGATGGTTCAACGATCCTCAAAACCTCTCAATCAGAGGCCTTAGTACCGGGTGTTGTTTATCGTCAAACCCAGGGTGTCACAAAAATATGGAGGAACCTGAAGTATTAAAATGTGAAAAGATATCAGCAAGATTCGGGAAAT
Source organism: Acanthosepion lycidas (assembly GCA_963932145.1). Lineage (NCBI taxonomy): Eukaryota > Metazoa > Mollusca > Cephalopoda > Sepiida > Sepiidae > Acanthosepion > Acanthosepion lycidas. The sequence goes on along the minus strand of OZ010585.1, from coordinate 57,822,616 downwards.
AATTAATAAAAAAAATAATTAAGCTCGAACTAAAACGATTAATCTTTGTATTATCTTAAACATTTATAAGTCTACCATTCATCCATGCATTGAATTTTGCTATCAAATCTGGTCTGGTGCTTCTAATATGCATTTAAAGATTTTTGATAAAATCTTGATTCTTGATAAAATACAAAAAAAAAAAAAGAATCTGCAATGTTATCGGTCATGACTCTACATATCGGCCTCAGTCATTTTCCCACAGTCATAACGTAGCTTCACCATTCATTTTTTTTAAAAATATTTTCATAATTGTTTTGATGAAGTTCCCTTTTTATTATCTATATTTTATGAATTTACGCACAGTACTAGATTGGTGGCAAGGTTTCTTCTTTTTACAGTTGAAATAGCTAGACGTAACCGTAAGTTATATGCTAATAGTTTCTTCTCTCGCACTTTTGACTCGTGGAACTCTCTTCCGGCTTCTTGCTTCACAGTCAACTTTTATCGTCACACATTTAGATACAATGACAATTGTTATTTTCTGTCTTCTTAAAAACCTGTTCTTTTATTCTGTTCACTCCTTAATGTTTTTCTCACTTTCTTTCACACTCAGTAACCTCGTACATCTTAGTGACTTCAGTACCTTCCTCGGGGTGAAATGATTTTAAAAACATATGCCGCAGTGGTGATATACCGAAAGACCTCAGTAGATCCATTTTCATAGCTCTGCCTAAGAAAACAAGTACAAATGATTGCGAACTCCATCAGACAATAAGATAAGCTTAATTAGTCGCCTAAATAAAATTATCTTCCGAGTTCATAGTAGAATTAGATCGGAAATAAGACAAGAACAATGCGGGTTCCTTAAAGACACTGTAACAAAGAATGCTATTTCACAAAATGCTATGTATAAAGGGAAAAAGACAAAAGAAAAAACTGTAGTGTTAGCCGACACGTTTCGTCCAATGTGGACTTTTTAAGGCCAAAACATTTATTGAAAAAAGTATCTATAAGCAACAAACAAAATGTCGTTAGAAAGTAGAACAATTTAGAAAGGCTATTGTATATTCATATGGTCAACTGAAAAACTACATCAATTACTTTATGTTTGAAGATAATATTTTCACGAAATATTGTTTGTATTGTTCTGTTAAGGGATTCAACCGTTTTCTTTGGATTTCTTGATATATTTGTTGTTTATGTTGGCTTGGAAGTGTAGTGATTCAATTAGGAAAGGTGATATTGGGAAAAAACCTGAGCATAGATTAATATTTGGATATTATTTAATGGCGGCACCCTCGAGAATTTTCCTTCTGAGTGAATTATTTTCTTTTTTTTTTATGAGTAGCATTTATAAAATCAAAATTGTGATTGAATTTATGCATATTTTTACAAGGAATGCTATATTTATGCTCAGAATGCTATGAAAAAGAGTAATTCAAATGCAGAATGACTATACTTTATAGATTATGCAAAAGCATTTGATAAAGAACGTTTACAAATCTCTGGTTGAACTGCGAGGAAACCTTGATTTATTTGGGAAAAATATTAGAATAACCCAAAACTTATACTTGAAGCAAGCCGCTTCTACACTGAAAGAAAATGGATACACATAATTAGAAAGGGGCGTAAGACAAGGGTGCTTATTCTCGCTAGACATTCTAATATTAGAGTGGGACGATTTCCGTAAATCTAGAAGTCATACTAGGATTTATTATTGGCGGTACAAGAAAAGTGAAAGGCTACTTGGGAAGGTAGCAATAGTGGGAATAGAGGATTAAATATTAATTGTAAGATAGAATGTAATGTTGTCAGAAAAAAATCGCATAATATGTGCGCTGCGAATTGAAGATGTTAGAACCAATTGTTTTTACAGAGGACACAAAATGCAACACGGGAATCTGAAGGCACATTGAATAGAAAACGATAACTTTGAAAAGTTATGCAAAAAAACTTAAGAAACAAAAAAAATACTTAGAAAAAAGAAAAAACGTCTTCGAAAATCTAAGCAAAATATTAATCAACGGGAAAATTTGTTAGAAACAAAGAAAACACAACTAAACTGTTATGTAATATCAGTCCTCCTATATATCAGTGAATGCCGAACACACTCCTGACAGATAAAGAACAAACTTGAGGTAACAGAAATGTGTTTCTACAGAAGGATACTGAGAATACCATGGACTGAACATGTGAGCCACTACGAAGTTTTAGAGAAAATGTAAACAAAATGGACACATAAACTTAACATCAGAAAGAGATAGTTGAAATTTCTAGGGCACATAATGTGGCTTGGAGAAGTTGACATTCACATGGCATATTGAAGGTAAGAGGAACATAGTGAGTAACCTACCTAACAAGCTTGGGTAAATTAATGGCAGAGCGGAGACTGGGAAGGGGTAATGAAAAGACAAACTTTACTAAGAGATAGTGAAGAACTATGACAGCCCATAACCTGAAGCGACACAGTACATATCATAAAAAGGTGTTTTGACGTGGAATAATGATGAAACATTTAGCCTCACAGGTCATTACAGCAGCAATATTTTTTTATCCTCAATGGTGCCTCGTATTCATAACACTGTCATAAACAGTGCTTCAAAATGACATACACAGTCGTAAGGAAGCTAGACTCATATTTCATTAGTAAATTCAACCCCTACTGGGTGCTACACACATGTCGTCTTGTGGCAGACTAAGCTTTGTGAAGCAAGAATTAGCAAAATAATGTTGCAGATATCGATCATTAATGATAGCCCTACACGCATGCCATACTCACCTAAGAGTGTCCTCGGAATGGTTAGTCAATGAATTTCATTTGCCATTACTACTGTAGTGAGTTCGATCCTCACTGGGTGCCCTGCACCTGTGTTTATGTTCTTATAATCGTGCAAGTGTTAACTAGTTTCGTATAAAATTACTGCTTTTGTAACCTAGAAAATGTTACTGAACAAAATAAAATACTCGCCAGCGATGTGAAGTAGGTAAACCACTTCTAGCGGTAGACTAATTAGTACGGCATATTACCATACCCCACCCACCCACAAACACACATACAAACTTACAACAATATCCAACGTATTTATGAGGATTGGGACATATCCATTAGTGTTCATTAGGTATGGTATATAACATCTACTATGGAAAGTTTGCGAGCTTCATACGCTTGGCCTTGTACATTACTAAACGTTATCTCTCTCCCTTATTTTAAAAATCTCCACTTCTTCCTGTCTCCATTTTTTTCATATCACACAATTTATTTATCTTGATAGTAACCATTTTGAGTGGCTCTCTAGTCTTGTATATTCTAATATAAATAGAGGCTTTCCATTTAATGCAATGCTTAGCAAAACGTCTCATATACAATTACAACTCTAGCGAGTTTGATTCTTACTAGGTACCACATATTTATTTTAAAGTATACGTTGCAATGGTTAGTCTATAGTCTCTTTCTGCTGAAAAGAACTCGATCCTCACTTGGTGCCTGTTATGTCCTTACGCAACCCCAAAATCCCTAAACTCACTTTACGCTCAACGATCCATCTCTCTTTTTATCTCTCTAATAATCTAATACATTAGCCCCCCCCTCTCTCTTACAATCTGTAATAATAATCCCTGACTGTAAAAACAATTAGGTCAGACAGACTGAGTCCGGCAACAAATCCGAATGGAAATTAAAATGAATTCTCACACAATTTCAGAATCACGTGTCCAAACGCCGAGCGGGAAAAGATCGACAGGAAGTAATTGGAAACTGAGACTAGTGTGAGTAACATCTCTTTTTAGCTGTTACCGTCACGAAAGGAAATCACACGATGAAGACGAATTCCAATTCAATTCAATACATTATGCTGCTTACATCAAATGTATAGGTGAATTGCTAAACTTGACAATCTCCTAAGAATGGCATTTGTGACCCACTCAATAGGATGAAGTTTCCGTATAATAAATTTTGCATTACTGAATATGTACAAGCGCCGAATCTTCCTTTCTACAAATTCTATATTGCTGAAAAAAAGAAGTGAGTAAACGACCAGCTTTTGGGGTCAAAATTTATAACAGTGAAGAAAGAAGAACAGATCAAAAGATACCGCTGCTCGAGCGAACGATCTGAACTGAAATTAGAAAGAAGAGAAATATAAAACAAGAGAACGAGAGAGAAAAAAGAAAAGAGAAAATCCTATTTTATTCCAGATGAAAGACTGAAGATAAGTGGGTTTTGACTTTCAATCTCAGAAATATAACGCATACATCTTCCCACACAGAAATGTATAACACACATCTTTCCACTAATTCTCTTGCATTAATGTTCGCATCTATTGTTTAGTTACAATTAAATCTTGTTAATTTGTATATTGGTGTGTTGTTCGTTACTTTTGATTTTAGATGCTCATTCGTGTATTTGACCCATCCACTATGGAGTGGTAAACCTGGCATCTTCTAGACAGAAAATTGTTTTTTATCGTTTTTTTTTTTTATTAAGATTATGCTACTATAATTGTCCGTAAGAGTTCCGTATACTTGTGTTTATATGTTCATAATAGTGCATCGATTAGTCAATTATCTTGATATAATATTAATACTGTAATAACTTCTATCCTTAACGAGAGCTCCACATGCATTGCTTTGTGCCGTAATAACTTCAGGTTTTAAATGATTTCTAAACAATTTATTTTTTTAATCAATTCACCCCAAGCAAGGTGATAATGCCACTAAGACGCAAGGGGCTACTGGAAGTGAAAGAGAATGAGAAAACTTTAGACGGAACCGGAAACTCAATCATAAATGGTAAACAATGAATATATAGGGTGACCCCAAAAAAGGGGAACTTTTTAACAATCCAATAAAACCAAGAGTGATGGAAGAAAAATATTTTATTCATAGTAATTGAAACCCTAAAATATGCCATTTAAGAAACAATGATGGAATTTTCATTTTTTAAAAA
>OZ010585.1:57792689-57812689 GCA_963932145.1 Acanthosepion lycidas | reverse complement strand
CTATTCACTAAACTCCCATCCACTCACTCACAAAAAGGAAAAATAGTAAATAAATACCAGAGAAAAGAGAACATCAAACTCCGTTGCGGCCGTCAATCCTTGCCACAACTTCATCCTCCTTATCAAACGAGATTTAAACCAGTTGCTCATCAGTGGAAATCAAGCGCGAATCCCAGCTTTTAACGAGATATAACCGTGACAAGAAGAAATCATCTTTAGTTATTGAGGCCTTAAATGATATTTGTTGGGATTGGTAAATCGTTGTTTGTGAAGTAAAACGATCGCTTAGTATATGTGTTTCGTCTTTGTTTTGTTTGCATGATCTTGACTGAGTTTGGGAAAGTAAATATTGATGATAGGTCAAGATCTTAAGAAGAACGTCCCCCGTAATGGGGTAAGGCGTTTCTTCCGTTGTGGTACTCAGATAAATATAGGGATTCTGCAAAAGTAGTTGAGGCTCTCTTGGACTGTACGTGACAGTTTATTCAAATCTTTCATTCTTTTTCCTTTTCTGCCTGTCACTATCTATCTATCTATCTATCTATCTATCTATCTATCTTTTTTAGTCTGTCCTTTCACCCCTATCCATGTATATATCTATTTATCATTTATATATATATATATATATATATATATATATATATATATATATATATATATATATACTTAGAGAGAGAGAGAGAGAGAAAGATATATATATATATATATATATATATATATATATATTTCTTTCTCCCTTTCTCTCTCTGTCTTCCTCTCTTTCTCTCTCTCTTATATATATATATATATATATATATATATATATATATATATATATATATACTTAGAGAGAGAGAGAGAGAGAAAGATATATATATATATATATAAAGAGAGAGAGAAAGAGAGGAAGACAGAGAGAGAAAGGGAGAAAGAAATATATACTGATAGCTACCTATAAATCCATCGATTGGCTCATATATATCTGTTAGTATATATCACACACTGTTTCGAGTGCTGTTTCGAAGGCGGCAGGGTGGAGTTAATGGATAGCGGCTCGGATTGAGGAATCGGAGATCCGAGTTCGAACTCCAGTCGAATCCGTTACATTCACTTACTTGGGAAAGGTATGAATCTTCTCTTCCCTGCTAAATATTTGAACAGACTGCGTTCTATAGCCTTGAATAGACTTCTTCTAAACCAGTTGCTAAACTGGTCTAGGAAAACGTCAACTCTGAATTCAAAATCTGGGGTAGGTCGTGTTGGAGACGTTGTGGCACACGGTTTATAACTATTCAAACCGATGTCGAAGTAAAAAAGGAAGGACTCATAGATAGATAGATAGATTCCTTCATTTTTTACTTCGAAGTTAAAAATGAAGGACTCATATCTATCTATCTATCTATATATATATATATATATATAGATAGATAGATAGATAGATAGATAGATAGAGTCCTTCATTTTTTACTTCGACATCGGTTTGAATAGTTATAAACCGTGTGCCACAACGTCTCCAAACGACCCACCCCAGATTTTGAATTCAGAGTTGACGTTTTCCTAGAATATATATATACACACACTCATATCTCTCTTAGTCTGTTTATTATCCATCGCTTAATCTATGTTTATACATATTTATCTATCCTGAATATATAAATCTGGTCAGAGGAGCGAAGTGGGTAGCATTTATTCATTCTATTCTCTGCTATATTTTTCCAGTGTTGTAAAGATATTTATCTATCTCACTCCTATCTATTTTTCTCCACTACCCTTTTTTGCCTTGCCCTGAGGTTATTTTCTCGGGTGTCTTTTCCTTATCTGCCTGCTTGAATCATTTTTTCGTATCTTTCACTGTTTCTGACAGAAGGCGCTTTGGCGTGAAACCATGACCGATTCGTTTGGCTGGAATTCTACAGGAATAATTATACGCCAAATATATTCAGCCTTGCTCGACTCCTAAAGCTGACATCTTTTCTTTTTACATTCTTCTTCACATTCTTGTTAAGTTCTTTCGCTTTTTTTTCTTTGTTTCTTTCTTTCGTTTGCTTTCACTTTTTCTTCTTCTTCGCATGCTCTTTTTCTGATATTCTTTTCTCTTTTCATATTCTGTTCTCCCTTCTTTCCTTACCATAGTCACTTTTATTGCTTTCGATCGTATATCTTTTTCTTACTTTTTCCCCTTCAATTTTTTTACTTGTTTGTCTTTGTTTTTCTCTACCTGCTCATCTTCCATTTTCCTTAACTCCTCCTCCTTTTTGCACATTTTTCCTCTTCTTTCTTTTCTCCGCCTTCAACTATTGCTCTTTTTTTCCTCACCTTTCTCCTCGTCCTCCTTTTCACCTTTTCTCCTCATCCTCCTTTTCTCACCTTTAACTATTGCTCCTTTTTTTCCTCACCTTTCTTCTCGTCCTTCTTTTCTCACTTTCTCCTCTTCCTCCTTTTCCTCACCTTTACCTATTGCTCCATTTTTTCCTCACCTTCTCACGTTCTTCTTTTCTCACTTTCTCCTCTTCCTCCTTTTCTCACTTTCTCCACTACCTTGTTTTCTCATTTTCTCCTCTTCCTCCTTTTCTCACATTCTCCTCTTCCTTCTTTTCCACATCTTTAACTATTGCTCCTTTTTTCCTCACCTTCTCCTCTTCCTTCTTTTCTCACTTTCTCCTCTTCCTTCTTTTCCTCACCTTTAACTATTGCTCCTTTTTTTCTCACCTTCTCCTCTTCCTCCTTTTCTCACATTCTCCTCTTCCTTCTTTTCCACATCTTTAACTATTGCTCCTTTTTTCCTCACCTTCTCCTCTTCCTTCTTTTCTCACTTTCTCCTCTTCCTTCTTTTCCTCACCTTTAACTATTGCTCCTTTTTTTCTCACCTTCTCCTCTTCCTCCTTTTCTCACTTTCTCCTCTTCCTCCTTTTCTCACTTTCTCCTCTTCCTTCTTTTCTTCTCTTCCTTCTTTTCCTCACCTTTAGCTATTGCTCCTTTTTTCCTCACCTTCTCCTCTTCCTCCTTTTCTCACTTTCTCCTCTTCCTTCTTTTCTTCTCTTCCTTCTTTTCCTCACCTTTAGCTATTGCTCCTTTTCTTCCCACCTTCTCTTCCTCCTTTCCCACTTTTCTTGTCTTTCTCCTTTACCTCACCTTCAACTGTCGCTCCTTTTTTCCTCACTTTCTCCTCGTCTTAATTTTTCTCACTTTCTACACTATCTCCTTTTCCTCGCCTCCAAATCTTACTCATTTTTTCTTCACCTTCTCCTCGCCTTTCTTCATCTTACTTTATCCTCTTTTCACCTTTTCTTTCTTTTCCTTTTTCCTTCTCTTCTCATTGCTCTGACTTTTCCCTTAAATTCTCACCATCCTTTTTTTCATCTAACTTTATCTCTTCTTCTATTTTCCCCCTTTTTAACTTTCCTCCGTTTTCTACGAAACCTTCTCATCTTTTTTCTCACGTTCTCATTCTTCCCCGTTTTTATTTTCTTTTATGTCTTTGTCCTTTCATTTTTTATTTTCTTTTGAATTCCGGCTTCTTCTTCTTCTTCACTCTCTCTCTCGCTCCCTCATCTAAAGTGTGTTTCATTAAGACGGATCAAAGTCAGGAGTAAATAAATCAGTATTATTGGTAAAAAAATCATTATTTCTCTATTGAGTTATGTTATTTAAGTTATGGCAATTATGTACGAAAAATAATATCGCCCAAATATCCGCCAAATCTGAAAGAAAAAGAAAAAAATCTTTAGACGCTTAGACTTAATTCAGATTTAAAATCAGTCCAATCGTTCTTCCCCCTCCTACCCTTTAGATACATTGTCTCTCAAATTGATTCTTCAGTTTTTCCTTTCATAAAATTCATCTCTTGTAACTCCTTCCGTTGTTTTGCTTTCTTCCTCGTTCTTTCTTCCATTTTCCTTCAGTATCTCTTTCACTCTCTCTCTCTCTCTCTCTCTCTCTCTCTCTCTCTCTCTCATATCATTTTCTCTTCTTTTCATCCTCTTCTCTTTTAATGCTATTCCTCTTCTTTCTTCTCTTACATTCTTCTTCGTTCTTCCCCCTCCTTTCTCCTCCGTATCTCTTTCACTTCTCTCTCCCCCCCTCTCTCTCTCATATCATATTCTCTTCTTTTCATCGTCTTCTCTTTTAATGCTTTTCCTCTTCTTATTTCTCTTACATTCTTCTTCGTTCTTCACCCTCCTTTCTCCTCCATATCTCTTCCCCCCTCTCCCTCCTCTCTCTCTCATATCATATTCTCTTCTTTTCATCCTCTTCTCTTTTAATACTATTCCTCTTCTTTCTTTTCTTACATTCTTCTTCGTTCTTCCCCCTCCTTTCCCCTCCGAATCTCTTTTACTTCTCTCTCTCTCATTTTCTCTCTCTCTCTCTCATATCATATTCTTTTCTTTTCATTCGCTTTTCTTTTAATCCTATTCCTCCTCTTTCTTCTTTTACTTTCTTCTTCTATCTTTTTCTGTTCGTTTCTTTCTCACCTTTCATATATATTTTATTTATTTCTGTCATCACCGTCCACTTCTTCAATTAACCCAATATTTCATCATTTTTAGCAATCCGTTCAAGACAGTCACATCCAAACGATTGTTTCACACAATCCTCTATATTCTTCAATGATATTTTTACAAACCATCTCATCATGCCAAACTTAATTATTGCAACTCGCTTATATTCAATGATGACAACAGAATTTAGAAAGTAACCCCGGGCAAAGGAGACGTTTTTGGTGGGATCAGCGCACAGTCACGTATTTAGAAAGCAAATGGGGCAACTGATATGAGTTTCGAAAAAAACAAAAAAAAAACACCAGATAACAACTGACATTTTTACTTAAGAAACTGTGAAAGTGGTATATTACTTCTAGGCTCTATGTGTTCATGTCAATTTTGGTATTTGGACGGAAAGAAATATATCGATCAATAGACCGGTTTTCTTTTCGTTCTTGCTTTGAATATTGTTACTACATATGGCCTAGGACTCCTGCTATATATTGAAATATATTTAATAGCATCTGATGAAGAATCTGCAATCTCATTGAATCTGACCTGACATCTCAGTTTTACTTATTTTCCCACCACCTTGATGTAGCTTCCCTCTGCCTTTTCTCTAAATACTTTCATGATAATTGTTCTGATGAACTTTGCTCTGTGGTATCTAGACTTTACAGTCGAAATGGCTAGATGTAACCATAAGTTCTGTACTAACAGTTTCTTTTCTCTGACTTCTTGCTTCCCTGTCAATTTTGATCATCAAAATTTTAAATTTAATGTCAATCGTTTTCTACTGTCTTCTTGATTTCTTTTCTTTTATTGTTCTCGCTTTTTAATAATGTTTTTCTTTTCTTATTCTTTCACACTCAGTAAACCCTAGCGTCTTAGTGGCTTCAGTGCCTTGCTTGGGTGAAATGATAAAAAATAAAAATTACCTCGTAATATTGGTGTGAAAAGAAAGACTTTTTGTTTGTAATTTGCTCTAGGTTGTTAAAAAAGAACTTTTGGTAATAATGCTGATTATGCGCTTAAAAAAATAACATTCTTTCTCTTAGATTTGGTTGAGAGTTTTACTCTAAAAATGCGACATTATTTATCGAACATTCTCATGACTTCTTTTAGTTCTTGATCATTAGATTAACATGCTTCAAATATTACTGCCACATATGGTCTTGTGCTCCTGCTATATATTTAGAGATTCTTGATAAAATCCAAAGAAGAATCTGCAATCTTACTGGTCCTAATCTGGCATCTCAGCTTCAGTCACTTTCCAACCGCCGTCATATAGCTTCATTCTGTCTTTTCTATAAATACTTTCATGGTAATAGTGTGGAAGTTTAACATTTCGATTACGTCATTATTTTCTGTTCAAGTTATATGTGATATACTTCTTAAGTGTTTGTACTGTTGAAAGTCTTCAAGTGTTGTGAATTCTACTATTTGATACAGTTCTTTTTTTTTTGTGATTGTGTAGCGCCAGTCCACAATGTTCGCCAAGACACACAGGCTTCTTTTACATAAGCCATTTTTATTCATTGAGAAAGAGCTACTAGCAGCAAAGGCTAAACTTTATCTTTAAACTCATATTTTAATCTGATTTTTAAACACATATATTGGTCTGACCTTTAAACGTATATTTTTGATCTGATCTCTCCGGCCTCTTTGATTATATTTCTGCTAGGCTTTTATCGCCATCAATCGTTTTCTAAATCGGTCTGTAAAACACTTTTGAAAAGCATAAAATGGGTTTGCTTAACCTACAAGGAATTCAGTACTGAACTATTTCCTTAATCTATAGTTAGACTGTTCGTTCAGATTTACTTTACTTACCTGTTAAAATTAATTTTGATTTTTTTTAATGAAACATTTTTATTGTATTTACTTTTTTTTTAAAATCATCTTCGTTGCTTTTCAAACGGAATTTTCTTCAGGCCGTCAATATACGACCAACAACAGCAAAACGGCTGAGCGTTTAGTAAGCTTCCCTGAAGCAAAATGAATTCGAATGTAACCGCATTATTTATTAACTGCAGTAGATCGACGGCTTGTGATAAAAAGCAATTAAGTAAAAAGAAAAAAAATGAATGTAAATAAATACTAATAAAAAAATAAATAGTAATTGATAGTCTACATGCAAAAGAAATATCCGGCGGGTAAGCAAACAGTATTCTGGTATGTAGCAACGCTATATAAAATGCATATTTATGTCAGTAATTTGGGGTTAAGTATAATCTTTTTAAAAAAGCATAAAAAAGCAAGTGTAATAATAATTCAGTGGACGGAAGCTCATATTTCTCAACAAATCTATTGATGTAATGATAATCTTGAATAAAGTAGCATCTATGTAATCGTCGACACCTGAGAGCCACCTAGACTATTTTTCAATAAATTCTACTTCGCCTAATGTGTTGGATACCACTGCTGATATGATTCATTTTCAATATTACTGTGTCAAAAGTATTCATGACTCTCTACAACTTCCTTACCTTGTTTCTCTAAGCAATATTAACTCTTCATAATCTCTCTTTCTTTACGCTATGCCAACCTTTCATCTAAACTCACTAGATAAGTTACTCACTGTTTCCATCTGCCCTCCTTCCCTCAATACGTCCTGGGAGTATTAAATTTTTTTTATTGATGGATTCTTTTTTTACGGCTTATCAACCCTTTGCAGGTTATTTAAAGCTAGAAAATATTTTCAGATTGTTTGATTTTTTTTTTTTTTTTTAGATAATAATGGTTTAGTTATACAGTGTAACCCGGATATAAGAGACCCTGATATAAAAGAAACCCGGATATAAGAGAGATTGTATCTGGTCCCAAATTAGAGCCATACTTACCTTAACAAAATAGACCAAACCCGAATATAAGAGAAACCCCGGATATAAGAGACTCCTTCTCCGGTCCCGACAACTCTCTTATATCCGGGTTACACTGTACAAGTCTTACTAATTAACACATAGGGAGAGGAGAAGATGTGGATTCATACCCTTCCCAAGTGCATTTGCGCGTAAGTGAATATAACGAACCCAACTGGGATTGGAACTCGGCTCTTCGATTAACAATTCTGAGCTATTATCCATTACACCAACCGAACATCCAAGCGGTTACCCATCTAGGTATCGACCAAGGTCGACGTTGCTTAACTTCGGTGATCATACTGGAGCCGGTGTTTCGAAGTGATGTGGCCGTAAGCCGATGTATTAAGTTTTCTAAACCGTCCTCCTTCATAATGTGTCAGAGAAAATAGATCTTTCTCTTTGTGATTTTAAATATAAATGTCGTTTAAGTTTTCATTTTCTTTAGAATCTTCCTTTTCATCACATGTTCCGTTTATATTATTCATAGAATACGTCTGTAGAAGCACATCTCGTTTGCTTCTTCGACACTGTTTAAATTAATTGGTCCGCTCATAAAAAAAAGTACAAGTACATTTTTTAGCAATTTTTGTAGATTAGTATTTATTACACTATGTTATACCTATGACAATAGGCGCGTGGTCAAGTGCTGAGAATATTCACTTTCCAACCAGGAATCCCGGATTGGAATCTCACCAAGAAAGTAACTTCTTTATGTTATCAAACTTTGGAAAGTGTCTGAAAACCATATCAGCGGACCCAAATGAGTGAAATTGTGTCGACGGAAATGACTACTGGCTTTCTTGAGACTGTTGATTACGTTAGAAAATTTCCTCCTCTGCAGAAACGCAAAAGAGGCCCCGTTACATCTGAAGCAGCGAGACGGCTTGGCATGTCTAAATACGGGCCTCTCTGCAACTAGTCAACATCCGGGTCTTTGTAAGATGATCATGCTAATAAAAGCAACGGGAAAACCAGTAATTGGCAAGACACGTCGACTTGGGAAGTCGATCAACATGAGTGGTTTCCGAGGTAGTCATATTTTTTATACCTCCCGCTCCTTCCTCCTCTCAGCCTTGTAGTTTGTGGGAGAACAATCGTTTAGGTGTTTCCCTCAATCTCAACACACTCTTTGTTTACATTACAACACTGTAACTAAGGTACGCTTAGTATAGTTGCAGTATAAATCACACGTGGGCTCTGTAGGTGTTGAATAAACACAAGTGTGCCTGAGTAAGGCTTTGGTCAGCCGCCCTAGTAGACAGGCATACGCGAAAACGACCGGCCAGCCAGCAACATCAATAACCGCTGACATTTGTCAGAATCGAAAAATATTGATTTTGCATCATTTATAAGGTGGTGTTCATGTCCATGATATAAGTAAGATGCCAAATCTACTGAATTATTAATGAGTTACCTGTATCTTTTCTTGTTGAAACTGTTCTTATGTCGCTAGTGCCTACGTACTAGTGATGTTGTCCTTTTTCTCAGTTAGTAATGGTAATAATTTTTTGACTTGACAATTGCAAAAGCCAGATCGGCTGAGCGTTCAGAATTACAAATCTTCAGTTAGCGATGCATTTTTTTTCTTTGTTTCTTTATATTATATTTTTCTTTTTTTTAGATCTCGTTTGCATATATTAAATGGTCATGATACAGGAAATTGCCGTTTGGATGCTGTCGTATCTAAATGCACTTCCGGTATTTTCTTCTCATTTTATTATGTTTGTTTTTGTCATTATTACGTGTTTTTTTCATTTCCTTCTCGTCTTTGCTTGCTACAGTTTTTCGTTTTCCATTTGTTTTGTTTATCTGTTGTTTTGTTTTTTTCTAATTTTTCTCGCCAACCCACTTTTCATTTCATTGTTTTCTTTCATTTTGTCTCTTCTATTTCTTCTGTTTTCTTTCTTTCTCGTCTTTTTCTTTTTCTTTTATATCACCTACTTCCTGTTCTTAGTCTTTCTATCCATTCTTCTTTTTTGTTTATTGTTTTGTGGGATTACTCCTCTAGTCTCCCAAGGAAATTCTACCAACGACAGCCAAATGGTGTTGCAAAAAAACAGTAATAAAAAGGACTAAAAGTCTCTCTATCGTCTTTTCTCTTTTAGCCAAATGAAGACTTAGAGATAGGATGTGCATAGTTCCCCCTTCGTGAAGGTCTTTTAGCCATCTGCAAACCTAATGTTGCATTGAGCACAACACATAACTACACAGCTTATTTGACTAAGTACAGACATACTTAATCCTACCAAACCAACAAGGTATTTTTTTCCAATCAACACCTATCAACATCTTTGCAAACACGTACGTACGAAAAGAACTCCTTTATATGCTTTCTGTTAAGTCTGATAAGGCAATAAAATATGTTGTTATTAAATATTAGTATAGTCATTGCTATATTTTCTTGCTTGAAGAAACTTACGTCCACTATCAACTAATATCACTTCACTCGCATTGAATATATATCTTCAACAATTCCCACAAAATTCTTTCGACATTTGTTTTTTCTTTTCTTTTCTTTTCTTTTTCTTTCTTCATCTTTTGATTTATTTTCTTCTTTTTTCTTTTATACATTTTTCTTGTTCATTTTTTTTTCCAGTGAATTTCTTTCTTTCTTCGTATATGTTGCTCGTTTCTTTCTTTCATTCTAACCATTACTTCATTGTATGTTTCTTTTTCTTTACAATCGACTTTTTTCTTTCTTTCTTTCTTTCTTTCTTTCTTTCTTTCTAATCATTTCTACTTTGTTCTTTTACTTCTTTTTCTTTATAATAAACTTTTTTCTTCCTTCATTTCTTTCTCCTTTCCTTTCTTTCTTTTTAATCATTTCTTCATCGCGCGTTTACTTTTTTCTTTATAACCAACTTCTTCCTTTCTTTCTTGCTTTTATTCTTTCTTCCTAATCATTTCTTCTTTGTGGGTCTATTTCTTTTTCTTTATAATCAATTTCTTTCTTTCTTTCTTTCTTTCTTTCTTTCTAATCATTTCTTTTTTGTATGTTTCTTTCTATGAACTTTCAACCAACTTTTTCTTTGTGTATTTCTTTCATTAATTTTTTCTGTCTTAACCATTTTGCTTTTCATTTTTTTTATTTCTTTTTCTTTAGAAACTCTTTCTTTCTTTCATCCATTCAAAAGAATTGAATCATTTTTTTTTTGTTATCTTTTGTACATTTTTTGTCTATTTTAAAAAAATTTTTTCTTCCTAACCAGTTTTTTTTCTGTGTATTTATTTCTCTTTACAATCTCTTTCATTCATACATTCTTTCATTTTTTCTAATAATTTTTCTGTGTTTTTGTATCTGCATTTGTTTGTTTTCTTTTTTTCTCTCAGACTGGGAGATGATACCCGAAAGTTTTCAGAATTTTAATATCGATCGAAACGTCGTCAAAAAAAAAAAAAAGAATGAACTTTATTTTCTCTTTCATTTAAAGCGAAAGGATCTCAATTACAATCGTATCCGACCCTGCTACTTTGCTTCTTTTCGTCGTGGCCAGTGTCGCTTAATTCAGGTTATAATAATAAAAGTCATATTATATTTTTTATATATCATTAAAGATTTCCCTCCTTTGTTTTCATGAAAGATATTTCCGATCTATTCTAAACTTGTAGTATTTTAGCTTTTTCTATTATGAGTCTTCTTTTTTTTAGTTTTGTCTCTTATCGAAGAGCATATTTTTTTACTGCTATTTCTTTTATATTTTTTGCCATCCTGCTATGTTGATTTTCCGTAGTATTTTATCTGTACATTCTCCGTTGATTCAATTATCTTTTGCTTGCTTGCATTTCTTTCTAATGTCTTTCCTCAAAATCCAATATTCTATACAATTTCTCGGTATTATTTTCCGTCCCTTTTTCATTTATTCGAGAATTTTCTTTGTCATCTACTTTTGTCTTGTCTCTCTACCACTGAGATGAGTTTCTTTGCCAATGTCGCGAGTGCTTCCCTTAATGCTTTCCACTTTGTGTTACTGACCTCTTCGAAGTTTTATATAAGCCGACGTCTGTTTGTAAATCTGCTGTACTGTAGTTTAGACATTGCTTTACGGTTCTATAATTTCCGAAATTTTATTCTTAGTCTGCATATGACTAAAAGGTGATCGCGCTCATAGTCACCGCTTGGATATGTTTTAGGATGCAAAACTGAATTTTACTTGGGTTAGGTTAAGTAATTTTCTTTCACATCAAATTCCCCAGATATTTGTGCAGCTCTCGGTATTACTTTTCGATTTATTTATTATTATTTTTTTGTTTAATCCCTGCTTTCTTTTTTCACGTGTGTCTATTTACTTTTTTCTTCCTATTTTCTTTTATTCCATTCAGACTTTCTATTTCGTTCTTTTTCTCTACTTATTTATTTCCTTCGTTTGCATATTTCTCTTTTTGTTGTTTCTTTCTTTTTTAAGCCTATGTCTATATGACACTTTTCTTTCTTTCTTTCTTTCTTTCTTTCTTTCTTTTCTCTTTACTTCTTTCTTTATTTCTTTCTTTTTCGTTTTTCTTCACTTTTTCTTTCTTTTATTTTCTTACTTTCTTTCCTTCTTTCTTTTTGTGCTTCATTTTTCTTTCTTTCTTTCTTCTATTATTTTGTGTTTGTTTTTGTCGTTTTTTTTCTATACTTTTTTATTGCCTAATTTTTTTTTATTTCTTGCTTCGTTTATTTCTTTCTTTTGCTCATAGAGTGCTCCATACCTTCAACCTTGTGCCTCATCTAAGCTACGCTTAGAAAATCAGCATTCCACTTATTGCTGTTATTTTTGTTTTACTTGCTCTTCTTTTTTCTTTCTTTAATATTATTTTGTCCTCTTCTTTCTTTATTCATAACATCTTCCTTTTTTATCCTTTGTTTCTTTAATTGGATTTTTTAGTTAATTCTTTCTTTACGTCATACACGATTTTCTTTCTTGCTTTTGTCTTTGTTTCCTTTTTATCCTATGCTTTTCTTAGTTCTCTCTCTATTTTTATTTTCTACTTATTACTTGATTCCTCGCTCCCCTTTCTTTTATTTTCTTACTTTCTTTCCTTCTTTCTTTTTGTGCTTCATTTTTCTTTCTTTCTTTCTTCTATTATTTTGTGTTTGTTTTTGTCGTTTTTTTTCTATACTTTTTTATTGCCTAATTTTTTTTTATTTCTTGCTTCGTTTATTTCTTTCTTTTGCTCATAGAGTGCTCCATACCTTCAACCTTGTGCCTCATCTAAGCTACGCTTAGAAAATCAGCATTCCACTTATTGCTGTTATTTTTGTTTTACTTGCTCTTCTTTTTTCTTTCTTTAATATTATTTTGTCCTCTTCTTTCTTTACTCATAACATCTTCCTTTTTTATCCTTTGTTTCTTTAATTGGATTTTTTAGTTAATTCTTTCTTTACGTCATACACGATTTTCTTTCTTGCTTTTGTCTTTGTTTCCTTTTTATCCTATGCTTTTCTTAGTTCTCTCTCTATTTTTATTTTCTACTTATTACTTGATTCCTCGCTCCCCTTTCTTTCATTTTCTGTTTCTTTCTTCTCTTTCTTCTCTTTCTCGCATTCCTTTTTACTTCTCTCCAAACTCATCTGCAGCAGACTTTCTCCAACTGTAAATTAGAATTTAATATAATCTTTCAAAGTGGCTCACATACATACATATATATATATATATATATATATATATATATATATATATATATAGATGGATGGATGAACCTCGAGCACACATGCATAACGGCGCAAGAAGACATACGTAAGCGCACCCATTTTATGCTTTTGAAAAGTGTTTTACAGACCGTTTTAGAAAATGATTGATGGCGATAAAAGACAGAGCCTAGCAGAAATATAATCAAAGAGGCCGGAGATAAAAATCTACCATCTTGTATAATGACAGGTCTTATAAGAGGAAACTACTCCAGCAAAAAGATCTGAATTGGTGAGTATCAAGTGCTTTGACATATGAAGAATATAAATTTACGTCTTACTTGCAACAGCTATCCAGCATTGCACAAAAAAGCAGATTAATTCGCTACATGTCATGGCAAATGGAGTACCGTCATTGACTTGCTAACGGAGCACATATCTTTGTTTTGTCTATATCGAGCGGGCACAGGCAGGAGCGCGCATGTCCGCTCACATAAACACGGACAGATATCTATATATATATATATATATATATATATATATATACTCGACTCTCCCATCGACTCGACGTATGAGGGCCAAACAGATCAGTTCCTAGGAAACAGACAGCCCGACAACAGTACATGAGAATTGATTATAGTGGTGAAGGTTTCGTGCAGGACCATCCACACTTCTTGAAGGGCCAAATACAGAGGCCTGGTGCACTACGTGCCACAAGGTCCCTAAACGACCCTCCGCAGGTTTTGAATTTAGAGTTGTCCTTCTCCTAGACCATTTGCCATCCAAGGCTATAGAACCCAGTCTGCCCTGCTATTTACCATAGCTAGAGGGAGAAGAAGAAGATTCATACCTTTCCCAAGGGTATTAGCACGTAAGTGAATGTAATGGATTCGACTGGAATTCCTCAATCCAAGCCGTTATCCATTACTCCACCGTGCCTCCTCCTTATATATATATATATATATATATATATATATATATATATATATATATATATATATATATATATATATATATATATATATATAAAGACAAGTTTCGTAAAATAATTTAGATATATTCTGTCTACTTATCTTCGATTTGATCCTTTCATATTCGCGAATAAGGTTCTTGTGCGGTTGTTAAATGACGAGAGAAAAACACCGTGTTGCCTCATTTTGTATTAATGTACTGGATATTTCATATAATATAAATTATATTAGACTACGTCACTCTTACGGATGTGCGTATAGCTTAGTGGTTATCGGAGTGAAAAGTGGGCTTGTCGTACCGAGTTCAAATTCAAATTGACGCCGTTGCGTTCACTTTCTCCAAAATACCGAAAAGTTATTTTCTGTTCCGCTTAAGTTTTAATAGCAAGAAAGTGAGCGTTCTCGGCTTGTTTAGCAACTAGTACAACGCGTCTATATAACTATCAACAAGACATTCAGAAATGCAGGTTTATACTGCAAAACATCCGAGTGCCGACTGCGTTAGCGACCACTTTCCAGTGATACGGAAATTTCAACTGAAATTACGGAAAGTGAAGAGGGCCAAGGCAGCATCCAAATTGCAATACGACAGACGCTCGAGTGACCCAAATTGGAAAGAGAAATATATAGACAGCGTTATAAGGAGATACAATGAACAAAATCAGAATGGAAATACAAAGTGGAACACATCAAAAGAATCATTAGTAATATCTGCAATCGAGATCATGGGAAAGAAAATTTTCTTCAGCAATCGAGATCATGGCAAAGAAAATTTGACAACAAAAAAGCAATTAGTGACAGACTAAATTATCTACATTCTCTAATAAAAGAAACACAAATACCAAGCTATAGCAAAGAATACATGACATTGCACAAATAAATTAGGAGGCGAGCTTGTGGAATCTTCCACAACACAACCAGCCTTACATCTTGTTAGGAAATGCACTCTTCCTATCTGGTAAGTAAAATTCTACTTTCATACAATATAACAAGTATTCCTTGGTCATTCACCTCCGATCTGGCTTGCTGATTGGTCAGTTCCGACCAATCAAACCGCCTGCACGCGACCAATCTGTTTTCTCGCTCATATGCTAGGAGCCACTTGGTGCAAAAATAATGACGTAATAATGTCGTTTTTTGACGTATTTTTTAACGTCAAAAAACGACATTATTACGTCATTATTTTTGCACCAACTTAATATTTACACCGGCTCTATCACTGATATAAAGCTCTCTTAGCCATAAATATAGTATACATCATAACTATATATTTTATCACACACACGCTCATATATATATATATATATATATATATATATATATATATATATATATATATATATATATATATATATAATCACTTAAACGTTAGTGGATACCCAGATTTGAGCAAATGCTCCGTGTATTGATTAAACAGTATATTTATTTTTGTCTACCGGATTGAATATCTGAGAGAACTTGTTAAAGAAAAAAGACGCGCCCTCTAGTAGAATATGAATCTGCGTAACCCTTTGCAGGAGAAACGGTCATTAGATCCGACGTGCAGTTAACCTACTCATCCACGAAGAGTCTTGTATGCACAGATCCTTTTTCAGATTCTAGAAAGTTTACAGTCACTTTCGCAAAAAGTCGTAACATCTTTAGGCATATATATATATATATATATATGTGTGTGTGTGTGTGTGAGTGTGTATATATATATATATATATATATATATGTATATATATATATATATATATATATATATATATATATATATATATATATATATATATATATATATATAATTCTTTTTAAAAAAAATATGATTCCATCGCGATACAGAAATTACTGTTTCGAAACTGGTCAGCAGTATTCAAGTTTAATTTCAATATCAAACGTTAACTCTTGGGTAACAGTTTCATCCTCAAGCAATGATTGGAATAACTAAGCAATTCAGTCTGAGTAACCGATTTTGTTTCAATAACCCATGACACATGACACATATTGTGCCTTTTCTTGACGAGTAGCCATTTTTAGGAGATCATTTAACAGTATCTCTTTCATCAACAGGATACCTAAAATACAAAAATGCAGTGTAATTAAAAACTTTGATAACTACTGAGTACATAGAACAAATCTGATTAAAATGTCTGATCCATTGCCTTTGTAATCTATTTTTAAATTGTAGAGACTTAATGGACAACCTGTACATTTAACGTTGGATGTTTACAGTTGTGTCTTTAGCAGCTTATCTTTTAGTAGCTGAAAAGTAAACAAAGTAATTCAAACAATTAATCAATTTTTAATTCGGCATAGTTTATTTTTTACTATAAACGTGGTTTTATTAGGGGCACATCATTAAGTAGACATTTCTGTTTATTTACAAATATTGAATAAACGTCTTCCGGTTTATATCACGGAAACATTTTTATAATCCAACAAGTTGGTTTCCCATTTATGTGTGTGTGTGTTTGTGTTCACATATGTGCGGATAGATAGATAGATAGATAGATAGATAGATAGATAGATAGATAGATAGATAGATGTAGTGCAGACTGAAATAGATATGAAAAGATATAGATAGATAGATAGATAGATAGATAGATAGATAGATAGATAGATAGATAGATAGATAGATGTAGTGCAGACTGAAATAGATATGAAAAGATGAGGATAGATAGATAGATAGATAGATAGATAGATGTAGTGCAGACTGAAATAGATATGAACAGACTGAGATAGATAGATAGATAGATAGATAGATAGATAGATATGAACAGACTGAGATAGATAGATAGATAGATAGATATGAACAGACTGAGATAGATAGATAGATAGATAGATAGATAGATAGATAGATAGATATGAACAGACTGAGATAGATAGATAGATAGATAGATATGAACAGACTGAGATAGATAGATAGATAGATAGATAGATAGATAGATAGATAGATATGAACAGACTGAGATAGATAGATAGATAGATAGATAGATAGATAGATAGATAGATAGATAGATACGGTGCAGGCAAAGCTACTGGACTTGAGAAATCTGTTTTCCGAAAAAAAGTGTTTTAAGAGAAAGATTTGATAAATTTAAACCGAAAACATTACTGGCAGCTCGGTCAATGAATCGCAAATGTTTCCTTATACATTTATCATTACCATATTATAAAAAGATTGAAAATGTGATTCGTTTAATTTTATCATAGTTTTAGCAATAGTAATTTCTTGTAGATTATAAATTATTTGTTAATTTCATTTGCAGAATTGACTGACAGTTTCAGTAAAAATAGAAAGCAAACCTTTGTCCGGCTACAAAATCCTCTTAATAGTGAGGATTCACGATTAGAATCCATTGAAAACAAAATCCTTCAACCAAAGAGTTCAACGAAAATAAATAAATATACTGTTTAATAAATGAACAGAGCGTCTACTTAAATACGAGTATCTACTAAAAATAGCGTTTAAGTAGTAAAAACCTGTTGGGTTCAGTCAGTTAAGTACCACACGTGATAGACACTTGGGAGATCATGTATCTTTCGATACATGACTGACGAGGAAGAAGATTTTTTCCCCGCAGTAGATTGCCATTTCTTTCTGCGGTAGACTGGTTGCCAACCAAGACTAAAGAACCCAGTCTATATTGCTATTAATGAATAAAAAAACCATCTCCTTACTTTATAAATTGCTTTGTTTACGTTAGAATACGAAACTGAGCGGATATGTATATTTTAAGAGTTAGCAATAAATATGAACGTAAAGGCACTATTCAGATTCACCCCTCTCTCTCATCATATATATATATATATATATATATATATATATATATATATGTATATTAGGTTGGTGCAAAAATAATGTCGTTTTCTCACATATGTTACTATGTGAGAAAACGACATTATTTTTGCACCAACTTAATACATATATTGTCATCCACAGACAGACTTTCGCTGTATCGCAGCTCATCAGTGTGACTAGACATCTGAATGCTTCAAGTAATTTTTTTTCGTAACGTCTGATAAGTTTAATAACATTATCGTTGAACGAAGAAAGAAATTCACAATATTGATCCATATTTTTTTTAATACAATCTAAGCTTTCGGCTTACTTAAGCCATTATCAAAGATGTCAATTACAACATATTAAACAATATATGGACAAGACAGTTATGATAGTCTGTCAATGTTTACATAGATGATTTCTAAGCAACGATAAACACGTGCATATAAGACGCTAGAAGCGAAAATCGCACCGCATCTCATGACGTTACACATGACCACACGAGAGTGAACTTGAGAAGTATGAAGTATGGAAAGCCGTTGGTATAAACCAATGGCTTCTGTTACCAATTATAGATATTTAAGAATATTTGTAGAGATGCCATAATTGATTTTGTTTAGGTTGAGTTTCAGCTGTTTGATGTATAATGCTTCAAGGATTTTTAGTTTTTGTCTATTGTTTTCATGTCGAAGTATAATTGTGTTTTCGACAAGTATTTTACGGAATTGTGTGTGCGGGCAGTCATGTTGTTTTAAATGCCTAAAAATGTTAGAGTTTTCATTCAAATGTAGTGTCAAGCATCGTGAAAGCGAGTTTGTGGTGTGACCAACATAAATATTATTTAATTCGTTGGTGACACACTCTCCCAAAGGGCACTTGAATTTATAAACTATGTTGTTTTTTGCAAATCGGTATATATATATATATATATATATATATATATATATATATATAGTTATGTGGTGACTATATATATAGTTATGTGGATGAATATATATATATATATGTATGTGTGTGCGTTCAACATATGGCGCTAAAACTGCCAAATAGGATAACTAAAATGGTTGAAAATAAATATATAGGAAAATACATCTGTAATCTTGAGCCATCATTAAAAACACTTGTCAGAAAACAAGAACAATTAAAAAAAAACAGATCTCCATGGCCTTCAATTAAATATGCAAAACAGCTTTGGCTGCCAAAATACATAAACACTATATATATATATATATATATATATATATATATATATATATGCACAGTGTCTACCTTCCCAAACAACGCCGTCAACTCGACACGATAAATAAGTAATTCTGGCAGTAGTAGCGTAACGTTTTTCTCTGGTTCGGGCGAAGAGCGAGAAAAGAAAATAAGATGTAAATAAACGAAAATACACCAGAAAGAAAACAGAAAATAGTGTTTAAACGAAGAGATAAAGAGACACATTCCTCTTTAATGAGTTAAACAAACAGAGAACAAACATACAAGACGTATGTTTCAAACACAGGAGTCACAACATGTGTGCCCGTGCTATGCACTTACAGACCGCGTTCAATAGGAAGAATCAGTCTAGTCATTGCTATTTCGTAATTCCAACTCCTAAGCTCTAGTCCGTTCACCGCTTGACCCGTTTGGCTCCAGGTTGTCATCTCTAGGAGAACCTTCATACTTTCCTTCGATATTAAAACTCTTCTTCATTAACTTTAGCTTCCTTTATCCCCGAATGAGCTACGCAAAATGGCCATTTTTTTTTCAGGGTCCTGTTGGTTATATCATCGGAACAGGACTCCAATCTTCAAACACATCCGGAGAAAATTATTTTTTTAACGAACTTACTTTTGAATAACTCCATATTTTCCAAACTAATATTGGCTGCCTTTGTCCAAAAACATAGGACTTCTCGCCTTAAGCACAGGCTTTTCTTGTTCTCTCTACCAGTCTTCCTACTTTCAGAAACGTTTTCAAATCAAATTTCAAATCTATGACATATTTTATTATGATTTTATTTTAGAATCCAACGCTTTGAACTCCAAAATAACGTTCTTTTTCAAACAAGCTCCACGGTGGCTCCAAACATATCTTTATAACATTATGGCAATAATTGGGTTTTTTCAAAATTGATAAAGAATGTAATATAATTTTTGTTGCTTCAGCGTCAAAATAATTGTCAAAGAATCGCTTGTTCAATTAATATTAACATTAATCATAAAACTACTCGTTTCCTTATAAGGAAACAGTCGGCATTCATTGATCGAGCAGCCAGTGCTAGTTTTGTTATAAAATCTTTTTCTTAAAACTGTTTTTCAGGAAATTAGGTTTCTTATGTCCAG
>OZ010585.1:57785189-57790189 GCA_963932145.1 Acanthosepion lycidas | reverse complement strand
AACTCTTGGGCTTTGCATTGGGTTAACAATAGCTATACGCACACACACACACATATATATATATATAACTATTGTTCACCCAATACAAGTCCCCACAGCTACTCAAGATAGAGGGTTACTGAACATAGATGTTTCATCTACGTAAGAATTGTATACCATATGTCGGTAAGATAACGATTGATGTTAGACTTGAAGAGATTAAGATTGTAGTGGTCGAGAAAGGATTCTCTAGGGAGTCTGTTTCACAAGCAAGTGGCTCTTGGGAACAAGTTGTCCGCATGAAACTTCGTATGGAATACGAAGGATATGAGAATGTTTCACTTCTTGTGAATGACAAGGCGGGTTTTAGCTGTAAAGGTCTGATCTAGGGAGAGTATCTCGCCAGAACATTTTCCGGTGTTGCGCGTGTGGGAAAGCGGCTGTCGAGTGGGAAATAATTCATGACGTGCAAAGCCGTGTAAACGCTTTAGAACTCTATCGAGGATAGAATATGACGGTTTGACAGCTCCAATCCAGATATGCTAGCAATATTCCATTTTTTTAAATTTTTTTTATTTTTGTTCTGATCTGGCTCTTGTAAAGATGGAACATATTATCAGGTACCCCTTCTGCATCGGTATAAAGGGGGCTGACCATTTTTCCATTGTTAAGATGGTTCGATGATATACGCGTTCCATTTGAGGTCTGGTGTAAACTTGAATCCCAATAGAAGCACAAAGCAAGGGTACCTTTTTTTGTGAGAGAAACACCTTCATTCGGAATTGATATTTATAGTTAGCTTGCTTTTGGAGGTACTGAAAATTACAAGCCAGTTTTTCTCCCATTAGGCTCTTAAAGACTTTATGAATTTAAGCATGCTACTAGATTGGTGACATGGTCTTATAATCTCACAGTTCAAATGGCTAGACATAGCCGTAGGTTATATGTTGACAGTTTGTTCTTGTGCACTTCTTGCTTGTGACACTCTCTTCCCCGGGAAGGCACAATTCAACATCCGAAAAACGTAATTTTTTTTTATTAGCGAAGAAATGTAATTTATTAAGGATTAGGACTTTAATTAGTGACTATTCTTTTATTTACTTAGAATACAGTAAATCGTAAAGAAATTTATTTTTTAATAAAGTAAATTAAGGTTTTAATCCTTAATTAATTTTATTCGGTTATTAAAAAAATGTTTTTAGGTGCTGAGTTGTCTCGGTCCTGAGTTGTTCCGGTGTTCATTCGGCGGTGTTCCGTTGGCGGTGTTCCGCCGGCGGTGTTCAGTTGGCGGAGTTCCGTCTGCGGTGTTCAGTTGGCGGTGTTCCGTCGGCGGTGTTCCGTCGGCGGTGTTTCGTCGGCGGTGTTCTGTCGGCGGTGTTCAGTCGGCGGTGTTCCGTCGGCGGTGTTCCGTCGGCGATGTTCAGTTGCCGGTGTTCGTTGGCGACGCTCCGTCGGCGGTGTTGAGTCGGCGGTGTTGAGTCGGCGGTGTTGAGTTGGCGGTGTTGAGTCGGCGGTATTCAGTCGGCGGTGTTCCGTCGGCGGTGTTGGCGGTATTCACCCTCACTTCCGGTCTTTCGTTTTCCATTTAACACTGATCTTCAAAAATTTAAATGCAATGCCAGTTGTTATCTTTCGTCTTTTTAATTCCAGTTCTTTTATAACATTTTTATTTTTCTCATACTCTTATTTCAATAACGCTCTTGTGTCTTAGTGGCTTTATTGCCATGATTGAGGTGAAATGTTTTAAAAGAAAGATACAAATAGCTACAAATAAAATTCTCTCGTAATGACAAGTGTAAGCGTTTGCAAAAAAATAATGGTGTACTCATAACTGAAGTCAGTTGCTTTATTTATTTATCGTTGTATAACGCGCGATACTTTATTCAGTTTCTCTTTATTATGCTCTTCATTCGTCGTGTTTTTGATCGTGTTTCTTCTTATTTTTATTATGTTAAACGTCGTATAAATGCTTTTTTCTTCTTTTTCTTTAACAGAATCCAACTCCAGATTCTTCCTCCTCTTCGTTTTTCATCTTATTACGCTTTTGTTTACTCTCTCAACAGCGTCATCATTATTGATGTAAAACTGGTCTAGTCATCTACAGTTTTCTTCATTTCCCTCTATGCTGCGTTTAGACATGAAACAAGATTGTTACATGATTTCTTCTTCATCTCCACATGCCTCCCCTCGTTCTTTTTCCACTTTTCATCTTTGCTCTTGCAGATCTCATATATTCTATTCGTTTTCATTATGATTCCATATATATATATATATATATATATATATATATATATATATATATATATATATATATCTTTTTTTCTTGTCATTCTTTTTCATCTTTAGTACGGTTTGTTTTCCTTCCATTTTTATTTATTCCCGTTTTTTCATCTTATTTACAATTGTTATTGCAATTATTTTATTTATCTCGATTTTATTGTTGTTGTTATCGTTGTTGTAATTTATGAATGATATTTTATTTATTCCAATTATCTTTTCTTCTTCTTCTTCTTCTTCTTCTTTATGAATGTTATTGCTATTATTTTATTTATTCCGATTATCTTCTTCCTCCTTTTCTTCTTTCTCTTCTCTTTTACTTCCTTTCTCTTTATTTATTCCGATTATCTTCTTCCTCCTTTTCTTCTTCCTCTTCTTTTTTCTTCCTTTCTCTTTATTTATTCCGATTATCTTCTTCCTCCTTTTCTTCTTCCTCTTCTTTTTTCTTCCTTTCTCTTTATTTATTCCGATTATCTTCTTCCTCCTTTTCTTCTTCCTCTTCTTTTTTCTTCCTTTCTCTTTATTTATTCCGATTATCTTCTTCCTCCTTTTCTTCTTTCTCTGCTTTTTTTCTTCCTTTCTCTTTATTTATTCCGATTATCTTCTTCCTCCTTTTCTTCTTTCTCTTCTCTTTTACTTCCTTTCTCTTTATTTATTCCGATTATCTTCTTCCTCCTTTTCTTCTTTCTCTGCTTTTTTTCTTCCTTTCTCTTTATTTATTCCGATTATCTTCTTCCTCCTTTTCTTCTTTCTCTTCTCTTTTACTTCCTTTCTCTTTATTTATTCCGATTATCTTCTTCCTCCTTTTCTTCTTCCTCTTCTTTTTTCTTCCTTTCTCTTTATTTATTCCGATTATCTTCTTCCTCCTTTTCTTCTTCCTCTTCTTTTTTCTTCCTTTCTCTTTATTTATTCCGATTATCTTCTTCCTCCTTTTCTTCTTCCTCTTCTTTTTTCTTCCTTTCTCTTTATTTATTCCGATTATCTTCTTCCTCCTTTTCTTCTTTCTCTTCTCTTTTACTTCCTTTCTCTTTATTTATTCCGATTATCTTCTTCCTCCTTTTCTTCTTCCTCTTCTTTTTTCTTCCTTTCTCTTTATTTATTCCGATTATCTTCTTCCTCCTTTTCTTCTTCCTCTTCTTTTTTCTTCCTTTCTCTTTATTTATTCCGATTATCTTCTTCCTCCTTTTCTTCTTCCTCTTCTTTTTTCTTCCTTTCTCTTTATTTATTCCGATTATCTTCTTCCTCCTTTTCTTCTTTCTCTGCTTTTTTTCTTCCTTTCTCTTTATTTATTCCGATTATCTTCTTCCTCCTTTTCTTCTTTCTCTTCTCTTTTACTTCCTTTCTCTTTATTTATTCCGATTATCTTCTTCCTCCTTTTCTTCTTTCTCTGCTTTTTTTCTTCCTTTCTCTTTATTTATTCCGATTATCTTCTTCCTCCTTTTCTTCTTTCTCTTCTCTTTTACTTCCTTTCTCTTTATTTATTCCGATTATCTTCTTCCTCCTTTTCTTCTTCCTCTTCTTTTTTCTTCCTTTCTCTTTATTTATTCCGATTATCTTCTTCCTCCTTTTCTTCTTCCTCTTCTTTTTTCTTCCTTTCTCTTTATTTATTCCGATTATCTTCTTCCTCCTTTTCTTCTTCCTCTTCTTTTTTCTTCCTTTCTCTTTATTTATTCCGATTATCTTCTTCCTCCTTTTCTTCTTTCTCTTCTCTTTTACTTCCTTTCTCTTTATTTATTCCGATTATCTTCTTCCTCCTTTTCTTCTTCCTCTTCTTTTTTCTTCCTTTCTCTTTATTTATTCCGATTATCTTCTTCCTCCTTTTCTTCTTCCTCTTCTTTTTTCTTCCTTTCTCTTTATTTATTCCGATTATCTTCTTCCTCCTTTTCTTCTTCCTCTTCTTTTTTCTTCCTTTCTCTTTATTTATTCCGATTATCTTCTTCCTCCTTTTCTTCTTTCTCTGCTTTTTTTCTTCCTTTCTCTTTATTTATTCCGATTATCTTCTTCCTCCTTTTCTTCTTTCTCTTCTCTTTTACTTCCTTTCTCTTTATTTATTCCGATTATCTTCTTCCTCCTTTTCTTCTTTCTCTGCTTTTTTTCTTCCTTTCTCTTTATTTATTCCGATTATCTTCTTCCTCCTTTTCTTCTTTCTCTTCTCTTTTACTTCCTTTCTCTTTATTTATTCCGATTATCTTCTTCCTCCTTTTCTTCTTCCTCTTCTTTTTTCTTCCTTTCTCTTTATTTATTCCGATTATCTTCTTCCTCCTTTTCTTCTTCCTCTTCTTTTTTCTTCCTTTCTCTTTATTTATTCCGATTATCTTCTTCCTCCTTTTCTTCTTCCTCTTCTTTTTTCTTCCTTTCTCTTTATTTATTCCGATTATCTTCTTCCTCCTTTTCTTCTTCCTCTTCTTTTTTCTTCCTTTCTCTTTATTTATTCCGATTATCTTCTTCCTCTTTTTCTTCTTTCTCTTCTTTTTTTCTTCCTTTCTCTTTATTTATTCCGATTATCTTCTGCCTCCTTTTCTTCTTCCTCTTCTTTTTTCTTCCTTTCTCTTTATTTAATTCCGATTATCTTCTTCCTCCTTTTTTTATCTCTTCTTTTTTTCTTCTTTCTCTTTATTTATTCCGATTATCTTCTTCCTCTTTTTCTTCCTTCTCTTCTTTTTCTTCTTCTTTCTCTTTATTTATTCCGATTATCTTCTTCCTACTTTACTTCTTTCTCTTCTTTTTTCTTCTTCTTTCTCTTT
>OZ010585.1:57720189-57770189 GCA_963932145.1 Acanthosepion lycidas | reverse complement strand
TATATATATATATATTTAAATAAAAACAGATCACTTTAAGGTTCCATGTAATAAATTATTTCACCACAGCCCTTTTAAAAGGACTACGGATCATCAGACTTTACTTCCAAACAAAAAATTTTTTGTTTGGAAGTAAAGTCTGATGATCCACAGTCCTTTAAAAGGGCTGTGGTGAAATAATTTATTGCATGGAACCTTAAAGTGATCTGTTTTTATTTAAATTATTTGCTCTGGATTTACATTGAGCTCTCTGGATTATATCCTCCTTAGGTTTACCCATACGGATTACCCTAGTTTTTCATAAACCATATATATATATATATATATATATATATATATATATATATATATATATATATCCCAAAACAAGACCCAAGAAGCATTCAAGGTAAAGGGTTACTGAAAGGGAGAATGTAAGAAGAGTGTATTACATATAGGATACGTAACAGATGACCATAAACTTGAGTTTATGATTGTATTGATCAGGGAAGAATCCTCTGGAGAGGCTATCCCACAAAGTAACAGCTTTGAGCAAGATGTATTCTGAGTTTAATTCTCCCTTACCAACGTAATAAAACGGGAACGAGTATGATTCTACTTTGTATATAGCAAAGAGAGTCCTCTTGATGTCAGAACTGGTGGAACTAAGGAATGTAGTTCATCTGAACATTTATCATGCAAATTTGCCAGAGGCGTGTGACGTTTCGTCTGTGTTACAAATACATGATCACTCACAAGTCTTCTGAGCCCTAGAAAGGTTGGAAAATGAGAACAGTTTCTGTTCAGATATGGCAAAAATACGCCATTGTTGGTCTGATTTGACTTGTGTAAATGTAGAGCATGTTTAGGGCAGGTACATTCTGGAAGGGTATAAGGAACCGACATTTTTTTAAATCATTTTTAAAAATGGATAGTATATACGAGCTCTACTCGAGGTTTGAAGTGAGCTTGAGTTCCAATAAAGAGTAAGAGTAGTTGGTAGTTATGGAAACCAGCCGTAGTCGTAGTAGTGAGTCGGTTCTTTGTAGTTTTCGTAGTTAGAACTAGGATTAGAATTTTGGAAAACACGTTTAAAAGTTTGTCGATCAAAAAAAATAGAAGAAAATACAAATTAGCAGAAACAAAAAATAAATAAACAGCAAAACAATTCTACCTCTTTGAATCACGTTTTTCTAATGTCATTTTTGCCCTGTCGGCGGGACCTAGAATAACAAAAGGCCAACAGAGACTAACTGCTATTTAAATGCTACAGGTTCAAATATAAACAGCCAATATTTACCTAACCAGAAAGAGGTTGATGCTTATTGAATTAACATTGAAAAAAAAACAATAAAAAGCTGATTTCAATATTAAATAATGCTCAAAACGTTGATACTTCCTAAAATCAATCAACTCAATCCATCCTTATATGCCTTTTCTTCTCGACACGTACTGAAATCAGGAGTTTGTCCACGGCAAAATTTTGCTCTTCAACATCTAGTCTACTGAATGATGCCATTTTTTTGCAGTGCAATACAATCTCAATTTAGAGAACTAATTAGAGTGAGAGTATGTTCCTTAAATCAAATACTTCCTTAAATCGGGGAAATCCATCATTTCGTAAAGAAGCAAATTTTGTAGATCACCGAATTTAATGAACATAGTTATGTTAAATCCAAGACAGTCAGCACGCAAATGACAACGGTTATATAAAACTACGATTAATACAAATATAAAATATGTTACTAAGCTGATAGTTTTATATTCAATAATTCGACTCCAGAGTTTTCAATGTTTGTGCTGCCACATGAGCTTAATAGTTTTTGTTGATTTTTTTCATTTTTTTAAGACTTTGTCGCGTTACATGACGGTGACATAATATGGATTCTGAAAATTTGAATACATTTTAAGATGCTTTAATAAATAACAACATAAGAGAGCTGATAGGGAGGATATAAAACCGAATCTCGGTAGGATATGAAGCCATTTATAGCTCGAGTACTGATCCTTGATAAGGACAACCGCGAAAACATCGATTTAAAGAACAATTGGCAGCGAGAGTGTGTTCCTTAACTCTGATAATTCTTTAAATCCGGTAAATCTGCAATTTCGTATAGAAGGAACAAGTTCTGTAGGTCACCCGCTTTTAATGAACATCGTTTCGTTAAATTCAAGACAGCCAACCAAAACGACATAAAACTGTAGAACAAACGTATATGGTTTTTCCTTTTGCACATCTTGAGAGACTTTCGGGGAAGTAGTGTTCTAGATGCAATCAAATTTTAATATTTTCTAAACCTCATAACTGAGGTTTAGAAAATATCAAAAGCTTCAACCGGAAATAATCCTGTCAATTTCGACAGGTACTTTGATAATAATCACTGGCTTTTGAAATTAAATTGAGTTATTTTTTTGTAGCTCTGTGTGTGTGTGTGTGTTTTTTTTTTTTTTTTTTTTTTGTTCTTATTCACTAACAAAAATTTAATGAAATCGGGGTTATCCAACATAGTTTTCACGATTTTCAATTTCGTTTCCAGCTACCTAACATGGCTAGTAATTTAATAGGGAAGAATGATTTGTTCTATTAGGTTGGTGCCAAAATAATGACGTAATAATGTCGCTTTTTGACGTATTTTTTAACGTCAAAAAACGACATTATTACGTCATTATTTTTGCCCCAACCTATTTAATATTTACATCACTTCATTCAGTAAAAATAAAAAGTCTGTTCGTTATGGTCTACGTAGCTCACTAGGATGTGGAACCCATTGGAAGTTCAAGTATTAATCTCTGAAAAGAAGAACCGGGAAAACAGTAAAGCCTCGATTCAAAAAGTAATTACGGGGGATACATGTTCCTTAAATCAGATGAATCTTTCATTTCGTAAAGAAAATAGTTTTGTAGATGGCCGCATTTAATGAAAATCGTTTTGTTAAATGACCAATGTAACGTATAACTAAAGAACAATCTTACATACCTTTCCTTGCTTATATTGAGAGGCTTTCGGGAAGTGATACTGAAGTTGTAATATGTACTGTAATTTACTTTGTACTCATACTTACTTGATTTGAACGCTGTATCTCTCTGAAAATGATTAAGCTGTAATCACGTATGCATGTACTAGAATCGTCCTTCGAAAAAGGTTTTTTATCGGTGCACTCACACGAGCATCAACGAAAGCAGCCGTTTACGACAAGCAAGAAACTTTGCTTACACATTAAACAACTCAAAATATTGAGATGAGTGTCTCTCTCACATACACATGGACGCACGAACGCGCGTGCGCAAACCCACCCATACACACATATCGTTGGCAAATAAATTTTGTTACTTATGAGGGAAAATTCTTTAAGAATAGCTGAAATCGACAAGATTTTTCATTTCAAGATAACTTCATAGCTCACAATTTTGACGTGTAGTTGGTAAGTTAACACGGACTACCTGAATGATTTGTTCTAGGATTTATCTAAATTCGCCCAGCAAAAGTAAAAAATCAATTCCTTATGGCCTATGTGATCACTGAGTAGTTCCGTGAATCCGAAGTCTCTTAAATCAATTACGTTAATTTTTTTTTTTGCTGTACATTAGGCTGTGAACTTCATTGTATTTTACCTTGTACTAATTAGCTAGGTTTAGAAACATTCCAAATTATGGTAGATTAATAACCCTATCAGTTGTGGCGGATACCATACTAAGAGAGTTGCCAATGCTGACTTTTAAAACCCACTTGAGATTTTCGATATCTGTATTGCTGTTTTTTTCTTTTTCTTTTTGATAAAAAAAATTTAATTAAATCAGGATTATATAATGTACTCTAGAGTTTCTGACTTTTAATTTCTTAAATCTAGAGAATAGCCAACATGAAACGAATTATATAAAATTCATCTTTTGGTCTTACAAAAAACCATGAGATCTTTCAGGGCTCAGTGAATGAATAAATTCCGAGAAGTTTCACACAAACTGTGGTGTTAATAAGAAGTAAAAAAGAAAAATTCATAAAATCTTACAGAACTTCATTCACATAAGATGTAGTGGCAACCAATTTTCTAACTATTGCAGTTTTTTGTGTATATATATATATGTACTAGGATATTTATTTGTAATTTACAAAATTTGGCACATGGCCGATGAAGGGGAGGGGTAGAGGCTGGTCCAAACTAACTATCCTATACCTAGCTAATCAGATTCACGACCCATTCATACATTACAATTTACCCATTCACCACAAGAACTCGTCCATCACCAAACAATCCATCAATCACCATAATACCACATTCCTACCAGGGGGTCCGACAAAAAACGCGCCCCACACCATAAAAATTTCATGATAATACATAAAATACATAAAATTTTAATAATGATAGAATGAGAGGTGGGGGAGATGAACCCACAAATAACTAAAAAGTAACACAAATGCAAACTAAACATAATAAATGTTAGTAGGGGACCGTCCAACCCTCAAAATAGAGAGGCCGCTGTATTCTGCCCAAGGGACAAAATCAAGAAGCTCTCTCGCTAAGGGAGTGGGAAGAAGGCTAAAATATTATGCGGGAATGGGAAAATATAAAGCTGACCCAGTCGAGATGAAAAGGAGGGTTAAAAACAAACTGGGGAGGTTGGGAATCTTGACTTGGATCATAACCAAAGAGTAGCCGGGTTACAGGCCAGGAACAACACTTACTCACATTAACTAGGTACACTGAAGCTTGTCTAATCCTTACCAAGGGGAGGGTTCCACAGGAAGCCACCCCGATGTGCAATAGGTTGACCTAGAAGAGAAAATCAAGGCTAGCCCCGGTCACACGAACCAAGCTCGCCTCTTTTACCCACCTTTCGCTAAAGACTGTCGAATGCAATCGTTTTCTATCAGATCTAATCTTCATCTTGAGCTGATGCTCAAAGAATAGGATTAGATGCTGATGAGAAAGACGGTTGCCCCGCAAGACTTCCTCCTTTCGCGTCGTCCAAATCACCATTCGAGCCGTGGCCAGCAGCGTCAGAAACACCATTCGTTTCACCCCGGAATACGGGGGCGACACATTGTCACACGCGTATGCGCGATCAATGGACACAAGCTGTTCGGGAGCGAGACGAGCCGTCAGCTCGCCGACATGGTCCCATGCCCTTCACGGACAACCGCCGTCGATTCCAAGTCTTGCCGGCAGAATCGACCTTTGCAAGTACTTCAGACCAATTCTTCTCCAGCTGGAGGTCCGGTCCAAACCACACTCCAAGAATGCGGACAGGTCCATCCGTCCAACCGAAGCGGCCCGGAAGAGCGACCCCCTTCCAGGCACCTAACCGCAAGCCGGAAGACTTGTCGCGGTTTATCTTGGCCCCTGTCACCTTCTCGTACCGATCAAGCGCCTTCTGTACCGCCTCGATGTCGTACCGGGACGACACGAAAGCAGATACGTCATCGGCGTACGCGGAAACCCTGGCTCGAGCCCCTCCAGGAACGGCGATTCCGCGTAGGCCGGACTGCCGGTCTCGTCCTTCAGCCGGCGAAGGAGAGGCTCCAACGCCAAAGCATAAAGGAGAGGCGACAGCGGACAACCCCACGAACCGACCTAGACAGCACGAACGCGCCCGAAAACCTTCCATTCACCTGTACCACAGCACTGGGGGAGCGATACAGGAGGCTAATCCAGCGGCAGAAGTTGGGTGCGAATCCAGCGGCCTGCAGGACAGTAGCAAGGTAGCGATGGTCGACCCTATCAAATGCCTTGGACTGATCCAAATTGCTCGTCGTCTTTTACACCCTCTATGATCGTGCGGATCAGATGCAGGTTGCTCTGAATTGTTCGGCCCCTCACTGAACAAGTCTGCTCAGGTCCCAACAGAGACTCGGCAACTGACTGCAAACGCTCCTGCGGGATCTTGGCCATAATCTTTAACTCTGTGTTTAGCAGAGTTATGGGCCTGTAGTCATCTAATTTCCCCCCACCACCTTTGCCCTTTTTCAACAGAGTGATCACGCTCCTGGTGATCCGGTTGGGGATGGACCCCGACCGAAACCAGTTGTTGAACACTGCAGTCAAAATCGGAACAAAGATGTGCGACAGCCTCAAGTACAATTCATAGGGCAAAGCATCCAGACCGGGAGACTTGCCTCTGCCGACCTTCTTCAAAACCGCGTAGACTTCGCCCTCCGTGATCTCTCCCTCGCAGCTAGCCGCTTCAGTCGGCGAAAGCCGAGGAAAGTCAGCCAAATAGCTACGAAACTCCTCCTCACGGAGACCAGGCTCCTTGGTAAACCGGATCTCGAAATGGCGCCGAAACGCCTCGCACATGTCGTCAGTGGCCCGAAGAGTACGCCTCTCCGGGGATTCGACTTTACGAATGTAACGATCGCCACCTCGACGGACCTCTTCCCTGCGCAGATCTGCGCCCAAGTTCACAGCTTCGGAAGACATCTTGCTTAACTTATGTCTAATTACCTGGCCCATGTACCGCTCGCTATTCGAACGATCCAGGGCCTCCTTAGCTAAGGCTATCTCTAGGGGATCCCCCCCAGCCACCGCCCGGGAATAACTAGACTTGAGTGTCTTCACCTTATCAGCTCTATCTAGAGCGAGCCGTTTGCCGAAATTAGTGGTGAAGGACCTAATCCTACATTTAAGGCGTTCCCACCACCTATTCCCGATAACCGCCCCCACTAGTTCCCGCTGCACTAGTCTAATTAGCTGTTCCCGAAAGTCCTCCCTGTCCAGTAAGGACAGATTGAACTTCCAGTAACCAGCCATTCTAGGCCTACAGTCTAACGCCACCCGGGCACAAACGAGTTTGTGGTCCGAGTAGCCTACCCAGTGGAACGTAGGGCAATCTAACAGATCTATGTCGGCTCTTCTAACTAACATTCTGTCAAGGTAGCTAACTACCTTGTCAAAAGGCCAATTAAGAGCCCACGTCCACATTTTCCCCCCGGGATGATCGACCCGGTATCTATCGACGAGACCATAATCGTCGATCAGATCAACCAGGCTACGATCGCCCCTTCTCCCGCTAGCTCCCCGCCCCCTGTCTAACTTGGGGTCCAGGATGGCATTCCAGTCCCCCATTAAAACTAGGCGCGTTGAATCCACTAGGAAGGGCCCCAACCGCCGAAAAAACGAGACCCGCTCCTCCCAGTCGTTGGGCGCATAAACCGCAACGACTCGGAACGAACCACTTTTCACGGCAATATCGGCCACGATCAACCGGCCCTCGGCATCGGTATGCACAAGGTCCACCTTCGCATCGAGAGTACGCCTGACAAGCAAAGAAACTCCTCTGGCAGAACGGTCCCCATATGCTGAATAGACGACAAAGTCATCCTCCAGCACACACGCATCGGAACTGCAAACAAAGTGGGTCTCCTCGATCGCGGCAACATCCACATCCAGGGACAGAAGGTCCCGGAGCAGGCGGGCAGCCTTACCCCGATCCCTTAAGCCCCTCACATTCAAAGTTGCTATCTTAATAGACATCTTCTAAGCCTGCAAATAGAAAAAAGAGTCAGCGCAAAAACCTACTCACATACGGAGCGGAAATCTGCAGCGGTAAGGACCCCGACGGAATGTCCTAGGCTCCCTATACCTAGTTCCGACGTCATCCGTCCATCCAGGACTATTCCGCCAACGTCCGAGGGGTATGTTAATTTAACACACCTATATAGAGCGGGATGGAGTATAACAGGGACCCGGCCCGCACAAAATTGTCTGAACTTTTTCACATAAGGATCATCCATCGAAAACATCCTGATTTTGGGGAAAACCTCTCTGGCTTCAAACAGGTGGTCCCACACTTTCAGGTATTTACCTGAGTCTCTCACACAGGTGACCAACCCGGGTGCCCCAGAAAAGTTTCTAGGGTCCTCGACAGTTTTCCCGTCTATTTTGTCTAGTTTTAGTAGCAGAGCAAGTAAAGATTTCTTCCTCTGATTCGAGATGTTTTTGTTCACCTGCTCGCTATCTATCTTACAAATACTTTCCGGTTCCGGGAACACCCTCCTCTTCTTTTTCTTTTCCTTATCACGGTGGGGAGGGGAAGAAGTAGAAGAGTGGGGGGAGTAGATGATAAACTAGCAGGGGAAGAAGAGGGGGTTGGGGATGGAGCTCTAGTTGGTGAGGTGGGGAAGCTCCTGGCTCTGTCTGATTGTTTTTTCGCTGGTGAGGCCGGTACGGATATGGCCCGGCCTCTGCTCCTATTCTTTTCTTCCTTACTTTGACTGGCCTGCTTCTCTTCAGGTCGGCTTGTCTCCTCGTCTTCCTCTCTGGATCTTTTCAGAGATGAAGCACGAGGGGGAGGCATGATCTCAACCTCCATTTCCGCTTCAGCTTGCTGCTGCTGGTTCTCATCTTTTTCACCCTGCTGCTGTTCTTGTTGTTCTTGCTGCTGATCTTCATGTTTCTGTTGGGGCTGCTGCTGCTGCCTTTGCTGTGGCTGCTGTTGTACTTGTTTGTGCAGAGCCTGTTTCAGTTCTGGCTGCTGCTGCGGTCTTTTCTGCTCATTTTGAGTCTGCTGCTGTTGTTTTGCGGGCAGCTTCTTCTCTCCCTTTAAATGCTGCTCCTGACGCTGCTTTTGGGGAGACATCTCTTTTCGTCCAGAAGTTGTGGGCACTTCTGCAGCTTTCCGCCCCTTCACCTTCTTCCATTCACCCTCTGGGGCCTCCTTTGTTGTTGCTGCTGCTGCTCCTGCCGCCGCTTTAGTTTCCGCTGCTGCTGGTGCCACTGGTTTGGGTGGAGCCTTCGAATTCTTTGTGGGGCACGCCTTTGACATGTGCCCCAGCACACCACAAGCCCAACAATACAATATATATATGTACTAGTGAGTTAGCCCAAATGCCTTGACTCACTTTATAGTCCACCAATAGAAGGTTAACCAATCAGAAGACGTAGAACATTCAATCTGTCGTGTATAAAGGCGGCCATTTTTGTTCACTCTACCCGAATGTCCAGTGCCAGAGATTGTTCGACGAGTGTCTGACTTTCTTCTGACCGGAGGCGGCTCGAACTTTGTAATCCTATTCTTTATATTGCAGATCGACGAACTATTTTGGCCCA
Source organism: Acanthosepion lycidas (assembly GCA_963932145.1). Taxonomy (NCBI): domain Eukaryota; kingdom Metazoa; phylum Mollusca; class Cephalopoda; order Sepiida; family Sepiidae; genus Acanthosepion; species Acanthosepion lycidas. The sequence continues at coordinate 57,761,166 of OZ010585.1, read as the reverse complement.
CGAGGATCTTCCTTAATATTTGACAAAATGTTTATTGCTTAATTGACGAACTTTCTTCGGCCCACCAAGTTTGTTCTGTTTAAATTAAGTTATTGCTTAAGTTTTCCTTTTTTCTTTCTTTCATTTCTTTTGTTTGATTTTTTTTTTTTTTTTTTTCTGGGCTTCGGCCCACATTTTTATTTTTTTTAGTCCGGTTTGACAAAGTCTTACCGGACGACTTCTTTTTATTTCTGTTTATTTCTTTTTAGTTTTTCGTTTTAAAACAATAAGTACCGTTTAGGAAAAAAGAAAAAGAAAGCTTTAGTTTTATTTCCTTTTTAGTTTATACCCTCCCACGTTTTTATTTATTTAGTGACTTCGGTTGCAATCTTTTTGGTTTGACTAGTTTGTTTTTTCTTTTGGCATTTAATTTATTTCTTTAGCGGCTTCGGCCGCAAACCTTCATTTTTAATTTGGTTTGACTAGTGTCAAACCAGACTTTTTATTTTCTTTTTCTTGCTGTATATTATTTTTGAATTTATTTGTTGACTTAAAAAAGAAAGGAGTTTCTTTTTTTTTTTTATTCTCGGCAGCCTTTGGGCGCCATTTTGTTTTTTTTACCTGACTATTTATTCTATATTCTTTTTTTTCAGTTTGTAGTTTGTCTTTTATTTTTATTTATTGGGTTACCTTTTAGTTTTCCCAGTTTATTTATTTAATAGCCTTTGTTTTAAAGTTTTATTGTTTTTGTTTTTGTAATTTTTAATTTCCTGGTATATCCAGGCTTTCCTTTATTTGTTTAATTTCTAATTGTTTTGCACTTCTCCCAACTCCTTTCCCCATTGGTTGACAAAAAATATATATATACATAGACCCGCAGGTGGAAGTCTCCACGAACTTTCAAAATGGCCGACGAAGAAAGTCGGTCATGTGTTAAAAAAGACCTCTTTGGGGTGGCTGCTAAGGCCGACCAACCGGATAAATCGAAATGCAAGAAACGGGCAAATGCTGCCCCTAATATTGAAGTCCATGCTAGTGTGAAGGAGGCTAGTAGCACTAACGAAGGAGAGACCAGGCAGGTCTCAAGCCAAGTTTCGAATGATCGGGTGCCAAACGAGGCACAAACTAAGAAGACAGCCGAGGAATTGCCTTCTTGCTGGAAGTCCCCCCCAAGTTGCATTGTGAACATGGCGGATTTCTTGGAAAAGGCGAAGGGATATGCTCATCTTGTAAATAAAGATGGGCTCCTTGAAGATGTCCAAGAGCTCAATGTGTTCTCAAAGAAAATGGTGTCGGTTTTCGTGGGGAACAAGGGAACTCGCAAAATTTGTCGCTCCACGAAAGACATAGTGATTAAATCACTTTTGTCCCTGGGGATAAAATCCCAAAGAGTCATTAAAGGCGCTGGGTTCTTCATGTGGTACATTCTGCTGCCCGCGCCAGAAGATTGCCTAGCAATGGCGAAAAAAGAGTTGATTACAAAGGACCTGATTCTAAGGACGGAATATGAGGGTCGGCGAAGGACCAGGGTGGCAGTTTTTGAGGTCCCTCCTCAAATTTCGGGAGAGCACCTGGCTGCATTTTTTATGCTGTTCGGCTAGATTTTAGGGGCTCTCTCCGACAATTTGAACGGGGGATAGACTTTCGATATTATGTTCGACCAGACGGCCTTCAAGTCCATCCCCAACTGTTTGGATTTAGGCGACCGGAAAATGCCGGTCATTGTGACCGGTAGGAAACCTACTTGCTGGAGGTGTGGAGAGACTGGTCACCTTTCCTCCTCCTGCACAGGGAAGAGGGCCCCTGGAGTTCTGGTCGCAGGCGACCAAAATCCCCCTTTCGCTGAGACTGTCAAATCCGCGGCGCCTGTAGTGGGCTTAACTGCGAGGCGGACCGGTGGGGAAAATCCCTCGGTTGGGTCCTTACCCACATTATCCCCAAAACCGAAGCCTGCCACAAGTGTGGATAAGGAAAAGGAAGAGGAGGAATGGCGCCTCGTAGTTAGAGGCAAAGGGAAGATACAAGAAGCGGGGCATCTGTCCCATCATGACTCCAGGGATAATAACACCTACAGCCCCATTCCCTCTACCAGCTCTGAGGGCGACGCCTCGGCGTCTTATGAAGAAAATGCAACGAGTACCCAAAAACTGAATGAACCCAGCTGGAAAAAAATTCTAGACATAAAAAATTTGAAGGAGAAATTGGACAAAACGCGGACTAAAAATCAGAAATCGCTGGGGGCACCGGGCCCCCTATCCTCTGCCCCGTCTCTCCTTCATCAACTAAAAAGTCATTCACAAAACAACCTCCGCCAAAATCATTGACAAACTCTCCGGCTAAAGCTTATCATTCATCAAAACCTTCCCCTGTTAAAACTCCTTCCGGCATGACACCATCAACCACTCCTAGAGATACTCCTATTCAAACACCCATTCAATCTTTTCAGAAGAAAAGAAATAGAAGCCCCGATACACAACCAGCTACTGACAAGAAAAAAAAGAAAATTAAGCCACCTTATCTCCCAGAGGAAGACGTCTGCCGCGTATCCCGGGAACAGACAGAAAGAGTCTTCGGGCAAACAAAAAACCCGAAGGCCTTAAAAATTTTATGGAATTTCCGGCACATCAATGGCGTCGATGTGGAGGTGCCGGAAAATTTCAAGAAGGCCCGAACATTGCTGACCGTCGTAAGAACTGGCCCGGGTACGCGGGAGATTTGGGGCATGATAGAGGAGGCAAAGGCGTCCTTGAAAGTGGTGCCCACAGCAGCCGTTCTATTGGAAGAGCGTTTGGACAAATCTAAACAGTGTAAAGGGGGTGTCCCTCTTTTTGATCACCCATCCCTTTATAGGGCGCTTAAGCTAACATATCCTGCGGATATCGGCGGCTTGTGTCAGGATGATACCCTCGATACTGAGATGGCGTCTGGATCTATGGGACAAGCTGTCGGTGTCCTCACCCCAGCCAAGTTCTATCCTGAAGGACAACCCTAATCGATTTGACAATGGCGCTCTGGTTAGCTAGTTTGAATGTCCGGGGCCTGAGGTCCGAATCTCGCAGGGCGTGGCTCTCTCGTGACCTTCAGCGCCTCGAGGTGAATGTATGTTGTTTGCAAGAGACCCGGTGTTGTTTTGGTGATAGGATTATTGTTGGTATGTTTGGGTCCTGTCTGTGACTAGCTAAGTTTAGAATTTAAGACAGAAGAAGACCGTCCTTCTCCGACCCCCTTTTAGGCCTTGTGCCACATTTTGTACATTTGTGCAAATAAATATTAAATGTCCAGTCCAGCCTGTCAGGCGAAGAGAAACAGAAGGACGAACTATGCTCTGCTACTGTCTTCAAAATATCCACTGCTAACGTGAACAACGCTTTCTTACTGTCTTCAAGATATTCACTGCTAACCTCTGGATTCTCTACTCAAGACGACCGTCATTATGAACAACACGAACTTCATTTTTCTTTTTTTTACCATGTTCCCTTTAAAACATGGGCGATCACGACTCTTCATACCTTCCTATGCTTTTATATTCTTTTATAGATCTTTGTAAGCTTCCCCGTTCTATCGTCCATTTACACAAGTTCATTAATTAGTTTACTCAGTGTTTCACTCCGACCCTTTTATATTCAGTATGTCCTGTGCGTGTTAAATTCCCCAAGCCTTGTTTCTTCATTCTGATTCTAAATATATGCACCCTTTTTTATACCTATATTCCTTAAAATGTCATCATTGCTCACATGTTTCATTTGTGCTATTCTCAGCATCCTTTTATGAAAGTACATCTCTGTTGCCTCAAATCTTATCATCTGCGATGAAATTGTCTAGCATTCACTGAGGAGGAGGAGGATTAATTTTTATATAGCAGCTGTAATCTTTTTATTTCTATTTATTATTCCTCTCGGTCCCTGCTCTGCCATCCATTTACGCTAATTCATTACCTAGGTTACTCATTGTTTCTCTTTGCCTTTCTTGCCTTCATTATGTTCTGTGAGTGTCAAATTCTTCACGCCTTTTTTTCTCATTATATATCTTATATATATATATATAAGTATGAGCGTCTCCTTTTTCCATTTTTCTTAAAACTTTCTCGTTAATCCCAAGTTCCGTTCATGATATTCTCAACATCGTTCTGTAGAACCACTTTTTTTTGTTGCCTCACCTCCCCTCTTCCTATGTTGCATATGAGGACTAGTATTACATAACTTTTATCACTCTTTTTGTTTCTAACCGAACTTTCCTTGTTGCGTATCACTTTACTTAGCTTTTGGAAGGCATCTTTCTCTATCCCAGTTCACCTTCGGATTTCGGTATCACATTTTCTGTCTTCTGTTAAAATATTTTCCAGAAACTTAAATTTCCATACTTGCTTTATTTTCGGCATCTCTAATTCCTAGTTCTGATCTTACGGACAGCCATACATTCTGTTTCTTTATATTGAGTGTTTAATCTTCTCATTTTCCCCTTTACCGCTTTTAACACGGTGTGCGAGAGTTAGCAGTTTTACAATGAATATAACGAGGAAAATCAAATAAAATTAAAATGAAAGAAATACTAGATTTAAAAAAAAAAATAATGATTGTTCGAGAATTATGTTTTGGATCTAAAGAGAACGAGAAGATTTCGTTGCGTCAGTAACACTAGTTATTCGCCCTGATATAGAGATCTCTCTCATCAAATGACGCATGATGGAAATGTCATATTTTCTCTTTTTCTCTTTTTACAATGATCCTTGAAAACACGTTTGAAGACTCAAACGTTTGAGCAACAAATAAAATTTATTATTATTATTATTGTTTTTTTATTTTCTTTGATTTTTGGCGTTTACACATTTCTTTCTGGGTCCCGCCCAGGGACCTAAGGTTAGAAATGGCATCATGACACTTTCCACTGACAAAAAAAAAAAAAAAATTACATAGATAAAGCCCTTCGTAAAGTGTGGGCTGTACTTGTCAGAACAATTTTTTGTATCTCCCTGAGGCATGGACTTCCAGGAATCCCTTCAATTAGTCTACTGCAATCTTTTCCAACCAGTCCTAGGGCTCCAACTACAACAGGGATTGTTGATGTTCCCATATGCCACATTTTCGAGATTTCTATTTCAAGGTCCTTGTATTTTGACAGCTTTTTGAATATCTTCAAAGATACATTGCAGTCAGCAGGGACTGCCATATCAATAAGGAGGCACCGTTTTTGTTTGTGGTCTTTAATAACAATATCTGGGCGGTTGGCCTTGATTGTTCTGTCAGTGTGTATTGTGTAATCCCACAGAATTGTAACAGGTCCTATCTCCGTAACCGGGTCTGGGTGGTGTTCATACCAGTTTCTTTCAGTTTCCTTCCCGTAGAAGTTACAGATTTTCCAGTGCAGATATTGGCCTACTCTGTCATGTCGGGTTTTATATTCAGTGGGTGCCAACATCATGCAACCTGATACAAGATGATCAATCGTTTCTGGATATTTATGACAGAATCTGCATTTTGGGCTGACACAATATTTTAGTATATGTGGTCCTGCGCAGCAAGGATAAAACCTTCAGTTTCCGCTTTCAACCATGCACTACGTAGCCACTGATGGGTACGGGTTTTGTCTACATCAGCTTGTTTGGTACGGGCAGAGTATTGGCCATGAAGTGGTTTATCTTGCCATCGCTTCTCTATCTGGTTGGTTGCATTCGTCTTTGCTGTCTTTTTTTAAGTATTTTGCAGTTTCAGCCGGTGTATTGTGCTGTAGTTGCATCTCTACGCCCATTTGAAACTCTTATTATTATTATTATTATTATTATTATTATTGTTATCCTTCCTCTTCTCTCACGTTATTTCAAGATGTGGTTAATCATGGCTCTTCATAGCTTCCTTTCTTTTGTTTCTCTAAGTAACATTTACCCATTATGAAACATTCATCGTTCTTTTGCTCATCTTTGGCCGTCCATTCACTCAGATTAGATTATTTATTGTTTCCCATGCTTTTCTTCCTTTCATGATGCAGTGTAAGTGTTAAATTCCCCAAGCCTTCTTTCCACGTGTTTTACGGAAATTGCAACTGGCTCTTTCAGCAACTGTACCACCTATTATCTTTGAAACTTCCTCGTTACTTATTAGGTTGGTGCAAAAATAATGACTTAATAATGTCGTTTTTTGACGTATTTTTAACGTCAAAAAACGACATTATTACGTCATTAATTTTGCACCAAACTAATACTTTGTCCATATCTCGATTAAGCTAGTAAAGCAGCTAACATTCATCTTTGTGCAAGGAAGAACAGTGCTTATATTATTGTTGAGAATGTGTTTTCTATAATATATATTTACTGAAAGTGTCTTACTATAATACATATGCATTTAAAGTATTTGTCTATAATACATATTTAGTTTAAAGTTTTTTCTATAATATATATATGCTTAAAGCATTTTCTATAATACATATTGTTGTGTAGTGTTACTTACTCGTAGGAAGTAGTATGCACTCAGCTGCCTCTTGCGTAATAACCGTAGCTATTTATAGTTTGTTTTTTGTTTTTTTATTTCATATGTAAATGAGTCATCTCATCCGAAGAGGTTTTATCCCCTTATTTTCCCTGGTACTTCTTTTGGGAGTTTTTGTCTCTTATCTTCCTCCCTCTCCCTATGATATTGTCTAGATATGGTATATCTTCATCTTGTTTTGTCTTTTTTCATAGGAATGTTCCTCCAACAATTATTCTTTTTCATCTTCAGAGTCTATATTAATCTGGATTTCCCTGTCTTTCACCTCCATTACATTCAGGATCACTATACATTTCTTCATCGCTATCGTGTTGCACTCCAAATTAGTCTCAAATACGCTAATATCCTATTTCTATTTTTTTCTCTTATCACAGTCTTCCGATCATTTTGCATTATGAATCTTGCATCTTGAATATTAGATTCATTTTTTTTTTTCATACCATAGATTTTTGTTGGTATCATAGGACATGGGACTCTAATTTGTCTACCCATGAGAAGGCAAACGGGATTTTCTATCTTCCAGCATGTGATATTGTCCTAGAACTTAGCAACAATCTAGGAAGAAATGTTTTTAGCTTTTCTTTCCGTTGTACACCTATTTTCAATCCGTTTTTTTTAATAGTTTGCACCATCTTTTCTGCTAATCTGCTTGATTGCGGAAGGTACGGGAAGTTTATATGGTTTGCATCAAATTTTGTTCAACCATTGCCATACTTCCTCTTCACAGAACACCCGTTGTCAGATACTAGCGTTTTTGGAATTCCATTTCTTGAAAATATAATCCTTAACACTTTTTCGAACTTCTTTTGTTGGATACCTGTATTATTTCTGGCCAGCCTGAATATGAATCTACCAGTATTTGTAATAATAACACTCCATTAACATGGGTATGATCCATGTGTACTCTGAACCTAGGCTGGGGCTCTTTACGCCATGGATGTGTTTTGTCTGTCTAAATTTTCTTCTGTTCTTGCACATTTTATTCCTTTTTATGTATTATTCTACATCTGTAGAATAGCCTGGCCACCATGCATCTAACCTTAATCTCCTTTGTGTAGGCGCTATTACGCAATGAACATAGTCATGTACAGTCTTTATAATTTTGCTCCTTTTGTAGATGGCGGAACTACTACATCTCCATTAAAAATTAAACCCTTTTCTGCAATTAACTTCTTTAAAACGCCTTTCTGTTCGTGAGAAATCATTCCCCTCATTATTTTTATCCTGAACAATATGGGATATCGTTTCGTAGCCTCAGCTAATTTGTCTATTTACAAAATAATAGTTTCAACCCAGTGCAAAAAAGTATCTTCGAATTTTTCTTCGTCTTTCGTATTTTCAGAAGCAATAAACCTCCCGCTCCATTAACATGGATATTATCCATGTGTACTCTGTCCCAAGGTTGGGACTATTTACGCCATGTATGTGCTTTCTCTGTTTAAATTTTCTTCTTTTCTTGCACATTTTACACATTTTTATGTATTATTCTACATCTGCAGAATAACTCAACAAAGCGTCTACTTGCAGAATTCAATATCAAAGTCAAACGCCATTAACATTAAGGCCCATCTTAAAATTCTAGAAGACGTTACGTTAGGAAGTTCCTTCCTAGGATTAAATATGAATTCTGAAGATCTATGGTCGGGCCTTAGTAGGAATTTATATCCAATCAGAAACTGACGAGCTCTATTTGTCGTCCATATTATGGCCCACGCTTTTTTTTTCTCAATATTCGAGTAGTTCAATTCGGTTTTTAACAATTTTCTCGAAAGATACCTAATACGCTGACCACCCTGAGCTAATATCCCGAAACTGAATGTTCATTCGTGTCAGTACTTACTACTATTTTCTTTGTAATGTCGAATATTTTTACTAATAGCCGGAACATACTTTGAATTGTCAAATGCCGCCTGTTTTTCTTTTATCCAAATAAATTCTACATTCGTTTTTTCTTAAAGCAGCAAAAGGTTCTGTCAAATAGGAGTATTGCTCTCTATATATCTTTTCTAGAAATGTACCAGTTCTAAATCATATGAACTTGTTTAAAGTGTTTACCATAATAAATATGTATTTGAAACGGTTTCCTATTATAGATATTTACTTAAACTGTTTCTATAATACATATTTAGCTAATGTGTTCCCTTAAAGTGTTTGTCTATAAGTGTATATAGATATAAAGGGAGGGAAATATAAAATAACATTCAGGTAATTTATTTTATTTTTAAATACTAGGGAGGAAAAATAAAATAAATTACCTAAATTTTAGTTTAGTTCGCTTTTTTCATTTTTAGGAGATAACACATCTTATCTTAAAATCTAAATATGTAGTTAAAATTAATTAAGGAACGGTGTTTGCATAATGAATGGTCCCTACCTTGAGTACATACACTGGAATCAGAATCGCCCGTGCTCTTTGTTTAATGTATAATTCTAACGTCTCCGCCTATATTCCGACATTTTGTTTAGTAATTTTTTTAATATAACCGTTTTTTCAATAGGAATATATCACGTTTTTTTAACAGGTGTAGAAATTTATAACGGCATTCCTGTTTAGGATTTAGTTTCCGCTTTCTTTTAAATTCTTATATTCTTTCACTTGCAGTAAACCCTTGCATCTTAGTGGCATTATCGCCTTGCTTGGATGAAATTATTAAAAATAAATAAGTGACTACGAAGTTTATATATTATCTTCGGTTAGAAATTGCTTCACGGGAACTTGATAAAACTGGCAGTTGTATTTTGAATTGAATGAGGAATTTAAAAAAAAATCAGTTGCATGCAGGTCTGCATCAATCATAGTTAAGGGCGTTGAAAACGATCTGTTTTTGCATCTTAACAAAACTTGTTAAAAAAAAAAGGGGGAGATTTTGTTTAAAAACCGAACATCTGCATGAAGCTCAAATGCGGAAGAGAATTCGAAATATCAAGTAAAAAATATATATATATATATATATATATATATATATATATATATATATATATATAATCCCTGGAATGTTGTCCGGGGAACGTTTAAAGAACAGGAGTGGTTTGAATACATGATAACTTGTTTAACAACAGCCGTAGATATGGGGACCAGATGGTGTTATCGCTTGCAAGTCTCAATCAAACTGCAAACAATTTGGTAAATATTGCATTTAAACATCCAGTTCCTCACTGCAAAAAGACATTACTTAAGATATTTTAGGCATCTCTACGAGGTTTTGTTTTAGATGATCCCTAGTGAATGAGAAGTCCTACCAGAAAATATTGTTGGTGGGAACGATCTTATCGATATGAGACAATTAGAAAATCATAAAAATCGTACATACAAATACTACTACTACTACTACTACTACTACTACTAATAATAATAATAATAATAAAGTAAAGCCGTAACGCGAGGGGAATACAAAAATCATGCGTAGCTGACCACATATGGAGGGAAAAGGGCAATCACTGCTCCCTATGGGTTGTGGTCGAAATAATAGACAGAGAACATCACTGAAAAATACGAAAACTTAAGGAATCAGCCCATAGGTTAGGCCACAAATATCTCCTAAGCCGGTCAAGCATAGAAGTGAATACAATATAGGAACCAGTAATACGGAGTGCTAAAGAAAAGCAAAAACAACAACAAAATCTCAATATGAGCTCTGGTAAAAAATGAACTGAGACGTTAAGTTTATAAATAAAAAAAAAAAAACAAAAAAAAACAAAAAAAAAAACAACATACACTGATGTCCTCAATGTCACATGGCCCAGTGGAGAAAAGCGTTGGTTGGATCAGAAGATTTTCTACGGCGCGGTGGTGGACAAAAAAACTGGAGAGTTTAGTTAAAAGGTGACAACTGGGACATCCGGAAGAGACATGACAAGTTGAACTATTAGGTTGGTGCAAAAATAATGACGTAATAATGTCGTTTTTTGACGTTAAAAAATACGTCAAAAAACGACATTATTACGTCATTATTTTTCCACCAACCTAATAGAACAATCTACCCCGGTGAATGAAATAAAGGATTCAGTTCAAAATTCCAATCACCTGAAGAAGCCCGGATAATAAAGACGAGGGGTATAGTCAGAACAATGTAAATAATGTACATAATACCTCATCTCAGAAATATAGACAGATAATCGTGTAAATAAAAGAAAACCTCCAGATCCCAATGTAGTGAGAATGATAAGTATTCATAGTTGGATTAAGAATGATCTTGAACGCCAAAAACATTCTTTACCAATGTTTCCTAAAAGTCGGACTTATCATAAGACTTTCCAAGACAGAAACTATGATCTGGAATTCGAATGAAAAGTGTCCTGGCAGAATGTCGAATTAATTCTAAACGATTTATGTATAGGTTTTTTTTTTAATCGCAAGGTGATAATGCCACCGAGACGTGAGAAGCTACCGAGACCGAAAGAGAATGCAAAGATTTTATAAGGAATCGGAAACAGGGACAAGGAATAAATCTCTACTCCTGTTCAAAAGAATGGGAAAGTGTGTGAACCAGGCGATAGGCGGACCTATCTACTCCTAGGACAAAAGAAAATTGAACACAGATTAGGTTACCGTAGGATCACTTTTGTTCAACAATGCTAAATGTTACAAAATCCAAAAAATAAGCTAAAAACACGAGTTATGTTCTTAAATAGCTTCGTCAGATCTCGACTCTGTTATGGATGTCACACATGACATACAACACGTTAAAATATCTAGGCTCTCAGCTACATACTACCGTTTTCTCAAATCAAAAATTAAAAATAACTTCAATTAAATGAAACACGTCGGTCTTAAAGAAGACTATCCTCCATACGATCTTATAGAACGACGCTACATAATCTTCAAAGAAATAACAAAAATGACAATTTCTAATTGTAACAACATCTAAAATTGATAGCAGAGAAAATAATGATACAATAAAGATTCTTCTACACTAACTTAAACAAAAGAAAGAGCCATGACGGTTAGATATACACATATTATAATTAAATAATATATATATATACACACACATATATTATAATTAAGTAATTCATTGAGTCTAGAAGAAACCTCAATGGAATGCAGAAAGCACTGGACGGACGTTTCATCCTATATTTGGGATTCACCAGCAGTGGGCATCCACTACCGAGAATTGAAACTCTGATATTTATGTTATCAGGCAAACGTTATACCAACTGTACTAACGAAATTAGGAGGATTTGATAATTAGTCAAATTACTGACCCCATTTCTATCCTTGCTTGAACCGGCTTCTAATGCTCTGGATGGAGCGACTTAGGGATAGTAGGCATAGCTCGTGGAGGCACAGTCCTATGGGTAAGGGAAACTCGGAATATATGATCGAGCGGCGCTATAACGAGTCTAATTCGCTACCTCTTCGTCACCGATGTCCGTTTGTACAGTTGGTATGAAGTTTGCATGATATCGTAACTGTCCGGGTTTCAATTCTCGGTAGTGGATGCGCACTGCTGATGAGTCCCAAATATAGGACAAAACGGCCGTCCTGTGCTTTCTGCATTCTGTTGAGGTTTCTTCTAGACTCGGTGAATTACTTAATTATAATTATCCCAAATCCTCCTAATTTCTTTCACTTATATATATATATATATATATATATATATATATATATATATATATATCCAAGTTTAGAATTGATATATACGTAATAAATTCCAATAACCAAAAAATACTGTTCTTAAAAGAGTGCTCAATACAGACTATATATATATATATATATATATATATATATATAATTCAACCAACAGTAACGCTAACTGTTCAGTTAATGAATGCCGAATGTTTTATGCATGGAAACGGCTATCTTGCCATTACTATTGCAATTGTCAACTGACAAGACGTACCCCATGGTAGCTGGTATGAATAATGCAAATTTTGTAGAAATAAAGCATAATTACTATTCGGTTGGTGCAAAAATAATGTCGGTTTTTTACGTTAAAAATCCGTCAAAAACAGACATTATTTTTGCACCAACCTAATACCACGTTTATTCATTCAAATGTTGTTTAGCTTATTGTGGATAAAGCAAGCAAGAGAAAACGATATATCTATAGATGCTAAGAACTTATAGAATTTCTAAATTTTATGTTTTTTAATCATTTCCCCCCCAAGCATGACGGGAATGCCACTAGCAAGCAGGGGGTTGCAGGCAGAGAAAGTGAAAAAGAAGATTAGGAATAAGGAGGAAAAGACAAAATTTTTCAAGATTGTCGTTATCAGCTAAGCAAGTAAACTGAAGGAAGTTTCACGGATAGAAAGTGAGAGAAAAGAAACTGTTTGAATAGAACAGCACGGTTGCATTTATCTATTTCAACAGTAAACGGGTGGGACCTAAATGCCAATCTAGTAGCACACTTAAATTCATGTAGTCGGGACACCGGGGAAAAAAAAATGAAAGTCTAGATACGGATTGCTTCAGGTAGACTTATTTTTTTACTATTATTCATTCAAATGTTGCTTAGCTTATCATGGATAAAGCAAACAAGAGAAAACAATAAATCGATATACGATAAAAACTTACAGAATTTATAAACCTGTATATGCTAAGAAGAGTGTTTTTTGTAGAAAGTCTAGGTTCAGCGTGAGATCTACTTCAATATAGCGTGAGGTCTACCTCCCGTTTCACGTGTTTAGAAAATGTGAGACAGATATAAATATCCATGATAGAACTCACCTGCTCTGTTGGTCACGTGAGGGGAGGGGCACGGCATATTGAGGTAGACTTCGCGCTATAGTAGCACTGACAAGTTTTGTTTTTCTTTACTTTACTAATAATAATAATAAAATATTATTATTATTATTATCATCATCATTATCATTATTATTATTATTATTAGTTCTAGAACTTCGGGGAAAAAAGTAAAGGATTTCTCTCAATATTCCGGCACATCAATATTCTTTCTAATCTTTGTAATGATGGCTGTTTTCCATTCTACCTCAGATTTCCAAATCGGTGCTAATACAGCGTGAGATTTCCATCAATATAGCGTGAGGTCTGCCTCCCGTTTCACGTGTTTAAAAAATGGGAGACAGAAATAAATATCCATATTAGAACTCACCTGCCCTGCTGGCCACGTGAGGGGACGGGCACGGCATATTGAGGTAGACTTCGCGCTATAGTAGCACCCTGCTTCAGGTAGTTTTATTTTAGGTCATATATAAAAGACAACAGACAAACGGGTTCATCAACTGACTAGAATGAACCTCAAACAAAATATGTAGCACTCCTTAATCTTACTATCATCGTCTTGAAATGCTGAACTAAAAGTAAAACTTTGCTTTAATGAGCGCGACTCATAATCTGCATGCCACATCCCGCCATTTTATTAGGTTGGTGCAAAAATAATGACGTAACAATGTCGTTTTTGTGACGTTACGTCAAAAAACGACATTATTACGTCATTATTTTTGCACCAACCTAATGTTAAAGAAAGAAAAAGAAAGCAACTCACTGGCCAGAACTGAGGATTTTCCACATTCCCAGCCAATATAGAAGAGGTAATGTCGTAAAATTGGAACTTCCTCCGGTTATAGAACCATATAAATACTGCGGATAAATCTTACTTATAACCCGTGGACTCCAGCGGTCAGTAGCAGACGCAGCAGATCTGGAATCATTTCCCAACATAAGTGACGTCAAACCATGAAAATTAAAATCAGGAAGCGATTGCAAGAATTTTTAAAAAGTAACTTCATAAGAAAATATTAAACATGATGGAAACTTAAGTAAACAGCGTTTAAGTGTAACACCCATTTACTTAAAGTGTTTCGATAATACTCATTTCGAGTTTATTTTTTCTCTTCGCTTTTGCTTCATTATTTATTTGTTTAATATGATTTTATATAGGTGTATATAGATATAAAAGGAGGGAAGACTAAACTAACATTCAGGTAATTTATTTTTAAATACTAGGGAGGAAAAATAAAATAAATCACCTGAATTTTAGTTTAGTTTTACCTCCCTTTTTTTTTCTTTTTTTTTTTTTTTTCCAATTTTACGAGGCAACGCAACTTATCTTAAAATCTGAATAAGTAGTTAAAATTAATTAAGGAACGGTTTTTGCATAATGAATGGTACCTACCTTGAGTACATGCACTTGAATCGGAATCGCCCGTGCTCTTGGTTTAACTCTACACTTCTAAAGTTTCCGAACCCGACATTTTATTTAGTAATTTACATAAATAAACAGAAAAAAATAATACACCCTTCTGAGGATTGTAGCGAGAAAACGAACGCAGGTGAAGTGAATCATTATTATAGAATGTGTCCTATTGGACTTAAATACAGAATTCGTATAAAGGGGAGATAATCCATACTACAGCTATATAACCCATCATGTGGGATCTAACCAGTCATTTTTTTCTTTAGATTCCAGAAAGGAGTCATTATTGTCTCCATCATGCAATGAAGAACAGAATTCAAAACGATATAGTTTCTGATCGTCTATCAGTTCATGTGGAATACAATAGAGGAATGATTAAAAATTCTGATTTCTACCTGGGTTCGAATAGCAACCATTGCAGTTAGGACATATATAACTGCTTCTGCCATCAAGCAAGTTGTAAAGACTTTTACGAAAGATTATTTTAGCAGTCTTAAAATGCACAATATTTTTTTACCATCAGGCCACAAAAGAAGTATTGGTGCTATATCTGGACTAGAGCACCCCAGTCTTTACTTTCCAGCTTTGATAGAATCCAAAGACTTTTACACGGCCTTGTGGTTGATGACTTATTTTCATCTTACAACCGGACACAACGCTGCACACCTATCGCTAATCAATCGCTATTTCAGTGGTCAAATGTTTACTATATTCGTGAGTTCTATCAAAATTAAGATCTTTACATCTAAGACCTGCCTACTGGATCCAACGAGTTGAACCACATCTCCTCCAACCGTATTCCAATTGTAAGGAGGATGTTCTACTCAGACAGCTGTTTTTTTTTTTCGTTCTAGACAGTTTTTTATTGACAGAATATATCTTACGCCATTTATTCCTACCATTCGTCTGTGCATTGAAAATTGTTGACACATCTTGTCTGTGTTATACCACTTGAGATTCTTGGTAAAATCCAAAGAAAAACTCAGCAACGTAATAGGTCCTAACTTGGCCTCTCGGCTTAAGTCTTTTTCGCACCGCCGTAACGTAGATTTCTTTTGCCTTTTCTTTAAATAATTTACCGGTATTTGTTCTCATGAGATTTCTTGTTGTTACCTTGACTTCATGACTTTAAGCGCAGTACTAGATTGGCAGCTAGGTTTCATCATCTTACTGCTGAAATTGCTAGATGTAAGCATGTTCTATGCTTTTTTCCTCGCACTTCTCGCCCGTGAAAGTTATTTACTGGCTTCCTGATGTTCCTCCCAAATAACATTCGTCCTTGCATCAAATATTGGTGCCACATCTGGTACGGTACTTCTGCTATATATCTTGAGGCTCTTGAAGAAATCGAAACAAGAATCTGTAATGTTATCGTTTCTGACCTGGCATCTAAGCTTCAGTCAATTTCCTACCACCATAGTGTAGCTTCCTTATGCCTCTTCTATGAATATTATCACTGTAATTGTTTTCGGCAGCTTTTATCGCTGTTACCGCTTCATAAATTTAAACGGAGTACTAGATTGGCAGTTGGGTCTCATAATTTCTATGTTGATGTTGTAACCGTAAGTTTTATGCTGACAGTTTCTTCTCTCACACTTCTCAATTGTGACTTCTTTTCTGACTTCTTGCTTTCCTGATAAACTACAATTTAATTTGTCCTCATCTTTGTCACCATATTTATTACAACGTTTCGGCCGGGATGGGATGTTAATGAGGCAGAAAGAAAATATATGATAGTCTTCTTAGTATATCCGACTACATCTAACCTATTTACATTATTCGGACTATTGTCCTCATCTTTGCCACCATATTTATTATAACGTTTCGGCCGTTGTACGCCCCGGCCTTCTTCAGGTGGTTGGAATGTCGAACTGAACCCTTTATTTAGCTCGCTGGGTTAGACTGTTCTAGTTTCACGTGCCATGTCTAATGGATGTCAGTTTCCCCTCTCCAAGTTCTCCACCGCCTTAACCTTGAGGACACACGACACAGTGGATAAAGGCGTTAGTTAGATCCAGTGACAGGACCCAAAGAGTGTGAGTTCAATACCTGGTTAAGGCGGTGGAGAACTTGGAGAGGGGAATTAACAGGAGATAACTGATAACTGACATCCATCAAACATGGCACGTGGAACTGTTAGGTTGCTGCAAAAATAATGTCGTTTTCTCACATATGTTACTATGTGAGAAAACGACATTATTTTTGCACCAACCTAATAGAACACTCTACCCCAATGAGCGAAATAAAATGTTCAGTTCGATATTCCAACCACCTGAAGAAGGCCGGACCGTACAACGGCCGAAACGTTATAATAAATATGGTGGCAAAGATGAGGACAATAGTCCGTATAATGTAAATAGGTTAGATGTAGTCGGATATACTAAGAAGACTATCATATATTTTCTTTCTGCCTCATTAACATCCCATCCCATTTACTGCATATTTATTAAATTACAATTCGTTTACAGTTTGTTACAATCGCAACCTGATTTTAAATTTAATGTTGGGAAACGATTCCCCGTCTGCTCGGTCTGTCAATGACTGGTGCAGCCCAGAAGATATAAAGAAGTTTGTTTTTTTTCCACAGCAGCTGCGGAAGTTACCTTAACCGGAGGGAGTTCCTGTTTCAAGGCGTTGACTCTTTGCTACTGACAAGGAATGTGGAAGACCCTCTGGCCTGAGTTCTGTTTTTTTTTTCTTTAATAAAAAGAGGGGCTGATGTTTTCCGCTGATATGAAATGGAAAGATTATATTGAATCCATTGCTTGGTCTACGCCTAGGAAAGTTGGTTCAATGCGCTAGACAATTTTCCTCTCCAGAATCTATCTTACATATTTATAAGTCTACGCATTGAATATTTCTTTCACATATGGCATTGTGCCTCTCCTGTGTATTTAGAGTATTCTTGATAAAATCCAAAGGATAATCTGCAATGTTATTGGTTCTGACTTGGCATCTCAGCTTCAGTCATTCTCCACTGCAGTAATGAAGCGTCCCTGTGTCTTTTCTATAAGTACTTTCATTGTAATTGTTCTGAAGAACTTTCCTCTTTGGCAACTCGACTTTATGAATTTAAGCGCAGTACTAGATTGGGAGCTAGGTCTCACCATTTTACATTTGAAATGGTTAGATGTAACCGTAAGTTCTATTCTAAAAAGATTAAATGCAATATCAGTCTTTATCTTTTGTCTTCTTAGTTTTTGTTCGTTTATTGTTCTCTTTCCTGAATAATATTTTTCTTTTTCTTATATTTTTCCTACTCAGTAACGGCCATGCATTTTCGTGGTTTTATTGCTTTGCATGGAGTGAAATGAAAGATTCCAGGGTGTTTCACAATTGTTTAAACAAAGCAGCTGCCTCTTAGATGAGGAGAGCTCGAGGATCGTAAGGACCTTGATGAGGAAGAACAGTGGTTTCAGAAGGATGGTCCTCCTCCTCACACGACTAATCTTAGTTTGGCACGGCTCCGTCAAAAGTTTGGGGAGCGTCTTATAAGCCGCAAAGTTGAAGTGAAATGGGTAACTCACTCGCCTGACCAGAACTCCCTAAATTTCTTCCTCTTGGGTAGGTCTTCAATGGCAGCATCTACCAGGGAAACCCTCGCAACAATGCTGCATTGAAGGCAGCCATCACTGAGAAGATTCAAGCGATCACCTAAGAGGAATGTGCACGCGTTATCAACAACTTTGCATTCAAAAGTGCCTTCAACTGAACGATGGATATCTGGAGCATGTACTCTCTAGAGTTCCTCTTGACATTTTTGGTTCTTGTTTGAGACTAAATGGTTGCAGATCCTAAAATGTTATCCTTTTTACCTTTCAATAAATGTAATTTCCATTACTCTATCATTTTGGTCCTTGTTTTCTGCCTGATTATTATGTTTCAAAAAGTGGGAAACGCCCTGTATTTTGCTTGAGCTTCATTTTCACCGCTTAATTAAATTTCATGGCCATTCTCGTAATGATGTTAATTATCCACCAAAAGTTTTTTCGGAGACAATGTTAAAAACCTGCTTTTCGCAGTTAATGGAAATAACATTTTAAGGGGATATATATGCAGTTCTTTACTCGAACTAAACTTTATAAAAATGACAGAATATATATTATATATTAAAAAATAACAAATTAACCGCATTTGCTTTCTTCTTCTTCTTCTTCTTCTTCTTCTTCTTCTTCTTCTTCTTCTTCTTCTTCTTCTTCTTCTTCTTCATCTGCCGTGACCATTTAGGACGTTGGCGACAATGGCTCTCAGCAATTTCCTGTCTTTTTCAGCTCTTAATAAATTTTGTTTTTTTGTTATCTCTCCTAAGCCTTATTTCGCCTCCATTTACTCAAACTCCCTAGGTAAGTTATGCGTTATTTTCTCCTATCCCTCTTGCCTTCAATCTGTCCTGTGAGTGTCAAATTTCCTAATCCCTCTTTCTCCATTATGTGCCCTAGAAATCTCAACTCTCTCTTCATGCTGTTAGGTATAACTGTCCTTTTTTTCCCCATTTTCTCTTCAACCTTCGCCCATGCACATATATCCGGTCTATGGTATTCTCATTATCTTTCTGGAGAACAACATTTCGGCTGCTTCAACTCTGTTCCAGTTCGAACACTAACCACTGATTTCGTAGACCTATCGTTACACATATATTAGGTTGGTGCAAAAATAATGACGTAATAATGTCGTTTTTTGACGTAACGTCAAAAAACGACATTATTACGTCATTATTTTTGCACCAACCTAATATTATCTGTACATGTCTATTCCCCTATGTAAAACAGATGGAAGGAAACACAGACTTACATTGTCGCACAGTCTATTCATACTTCGTTTATCCAAGCCCCAGCGATACCATTGGCTTGATTTTCACTTAAGGAAAAAATGATGTAACAATCTTCACGGATATTTAAAATAAAAAAAGCCATCAAAGTTAAATAAATGTAAATAAATTCTAAGATATCAATCTTATTTTATCTACTATTGCCCAAATAACAAACGCACTATTAAGAATATATTTTGCCTATCTCTCCTTGTAGACTTCTTATTATTTTATTCTAATTGGTTTTGAAGGCCAAACATGATAAGACATGATCTTAGTTCAACTTAACGAACGAGAAAGAAATGAGATGAAAGAAAATAGTTGAAAATGTCATTGTAGATAGTGCGCATGCGTCCATAAAATGCTCTGAACGACTTTTTAAGATGGCGAAATGGAATAATGGGATTCTGTGAACGTACACTTGAACAATTTATACATGTATACTAGTTGAAATACCCGTCTACTCCAACTTTTCAAGTCTTGAAGAAAATTGAAGATTTATTTATCCATATGGCAGATTTATCACTTTAAACATTATTTTTAGTGGATACTCATATTTCAGTAAACGATCCATTTATTTATTAAACATTATATTTATTTTCGTCTACCGGACTGAATATCCGAAAAAATATAAATAAATATACTGTTTAACAAATAAATGGAGCGGCTACTCAAATATGAGCATCCACTAAAAATAACGATGAATGTTATATATATATATATATATATATATATATATATATATATATATATATATATATGATTATGAAAAAGTTATTGGTCAGAGTTGAATTAGGCCAGGAAACAGTAGAGAAGTGATCAATACACGTATAAATAAAATAAAATAAAAATTTAATATGCATAGTTATTGTATAAAATCAGCCGATCCTACGACATTGGTTTCAATCTTTCGGGATATTCAGAAACCCTCCTCTCCGATACAGCCTCCTCCGATACAATACTTAATACTCTTGCTTTTCTCCCCCACCCTTCCGCTACGCTACGCGTTGTGCGTTTATTTATTTCTAAAAAAATAAAGCGCTAGAAAATCATTTAGGACGGATCGCCTGAAGATACCAACGGGTTGAAACCAAAGGTCGTGTGGTCGGCTGATCTCCTAACTTTTAAAAAAATTATGCCTATATATATATATATATATATATATATATATATATGTACATAAGATGATTGAAGAGCTAGGGAGAGAGAAAGAGATGGACAAATAGCATTCTCTATGTTATTTAAGCATAAGTGAATGTAATGATCTCGACTGGAATTTATATATATATATATATATATATATATATATATATATATATATATATATGAAGAAATATAGCTTTAAAATGTGCTATATTTATGGGATAAAGTGCTCAACATTAGAGATAGAGCGTGTGACCTGACGATTGCATCTAGCATGAAACAGACTGTCGTCTATAAGTGTTGACTTGTATGTTCACTTTCATATATATATATATATATATATATATATATATATATATATATATATATATATATATATTGTGTGTATGTTTTTACTATTGTTGTGGCCCTGTTGAAACCAAAGCTGGTGTGGTCGGCTGATCTCTTAATTTTTTTTTTAAATTATGCATATATATATATATATATATATATATATATATATATATATATATATATATATATGATTAAAGAGCTAGGGAGAGAGAAAGAGATGGACAAATACCTTTCTCTATGTTATTTAAGCATAAGTAAATGTAATGATCTCGACTGAAATTTTAATATATATATATATATATATATATATATATATATATATATATATATATATATATATATGAAGAAATATAGTTTTAAGATATGCTATATTTATGGGATAAAGTGCTCAACATCAGAGATAGAGCGTGTGACCTGACGATTGCATCTAGCATGAAACAGACTGTCGCCTCTAAGTGTTGACTTCTTTCACTTATATATATATATATATATATATATATATATATATATATATATATATGTATATATGTGTGTGTGTGTATGTGTATGTTTTTACTATTGTTGTGGCCGTGTTAGAAATAAAGACACCAGATAGGAACTGAGTTAAACAAATATGTTAACAGAAACAGTAATACAAACATATAAAAACGAGTGTTAGAGCAAGAATGTTCGGTCCGATTGTCAGAGCTGACTGCTGGAAACTTCTCGATATTTATTTGCATAATGATACAAAATGTGGCACAAGGCCAAAATGGGGGATGGGGAAAAAGACGGTCTTTATTTGTCTTAAATTTAGCTACCCACAAACACTGACCCAAACATAGAAACAATATTCCTAGCACCAAAACAACACACTCTTATTTAACTTTCTTACTACATTCACCATAATACCTCATTGTCTCTATGAAAATCCTAAATAGACCCCATATGTACAATTCATTATCTGTGGTGGAGGGGAATAAAATAACAATTTAAAAACTAGCCCCAATGTGTATTTACAATATGAATATAATCTATTTACATGAAACTAAACAAAATAATGATAATAATAACCCCTCCCCACAGCCCTTAAATATGGCAAAAACTTCAGTTAACTGGACGAAATCAATGCGGAACTATAATAATGAAAAATCATTCATTCATCCCAAGCACTGACATAGGCACGCACTCATTCAGACACAATAACAAATACGAAAACACAGACACGCGAAACGAAAGGTACCCTGCATCTACCAGAGAACTGACATCACTAACAACCTAACGAGGGAGGAGATGGGGAATTAAACTTAAAGAAAAATAGGGACAGAAATAAAAGGGGCCAATGGGCAAACACACCCTGACTAAGGTAACTAGAAAAAAGGAAACTAAAGATTCAAAAACAAACCTAAATAAATCTAAATTCGGGATGGATTGCCCAAATTCAGGAAGAACAGTATCCTGATGCTTAACCGGCATCAAAATGCCACTCTAGGTCAGCTCCTTTCATACGACACAAACGCGCAAGACTCACCCACCTTTTGCCAACTTCTGATGAAGCGATTCCCCGCTTTTCCGTCCTAATCTCGCTCTTAAGCTGATGCTTAAAGAACAAGATCAGTTGGGAAGAAGTACACCTATTGCCATCATAGAATTCCTTCTGACGCGTCGTCCAAATCACGACTCTCATAACACCTAGTAAGCAAAAGAACACATGTTAAGCCTTCGTCATCTGCAGCACCACATTGCTACAAACAGAACTGGTATAAACAACAAAGAACTTTCCTTGCAACATGCGAACCATAAGGCCTTCAACAAACTTGCACAACGTCGCTACCATCCTGCAATGAAAGAAGGCGTGACCAATGGTCTCGACACAGAGGGCACCACGAATCACCAGCCAGGTGAGTGATGTCTCATTTCAACCCAGGCACCCAAGGCCATATTGAGCGAGCCTCCTGCTTCGTAAGACCGAGCTCGTCAATCAGCTCGTCACGAACGGACCCCTGACTAACACTTGATGTAATGCCCTACGAGACAACGCCTGGACGTTGGAGAGGCCATCCGACGTCTATTAGAGGCGTTTCAGAGCAATACGAAATTCACGGTAGAAGGAGCATTCAGCTCGGGGTAAACGGTGGGCCTCATCATCACTTGAGTGCACATTTATCAGGGATGGTAAGTTTTTAAGAGCATCTTCCTTACAGCAGACACCCTTCTCATCCGATTCGCGACACATTCGGTCTAGGAACGCAATGCAAGACATATATTGACGAATCTCAATGCTAGGCATACTCAGACCGCCTTCAGATGGATGAAGGCAACTTATCTCCCGAGATACCATAGCGGTCATTCCTCTCTACAAGAAAGAGAACAAGAGCCTTACTAATAATATTAGTTTGGCATACAGAAGTGGAGATACAGAAGGTCGGTAAAGGAGAATCCGGTAGATGTGTGAAGCACAAACTTCCACCCTCCCCTTCAAGGAAAGATTCCTCCGAGACCACAGATTATAATAGGGTTGATGCCCGTGGCGTTAGGTGGCCAGATGCAAGGAGTGATATAGTTACAAAAATTGTCTGACAGCCATGACTGGGTTCTCCTACTTGTGTGCCGTGGTGCAGAGTCTTGTTGCCAGACCCTCTTGATAAAGGGCAGCACTACCTTCTCAAGTCAATTGATGTAGGCCTCCGTGTTGAGTCTGAGGCCATCACCCACAAATTCTTATCAGAACGATCAGCGAGTTCTCCTAGCTGCCGCACATTCGTAACTATCATTTGAATTATCCAACTCTTTCTAAATCCTCTGCACTCTCCTCAGATTGGCACCCAGGCATTCTGAAATGTTCATATCGGAGCTTCCGACGCGAATGCCAAGCAGTACAGCATGTCGTTTTCAAATTTCTGACACGCTATATCGAATCCATTGTTAGGTTAGCCGGTAAGAAAGAATGCTCACTATGTCAGGCGAGATAATTTTTCTCTCCATAATCTATTCTACATATCTGTAAATCTACTATTCCTCAACTCTCAGAATATTGCTGCACACATATGGTCTAGTGCCCCTGCAAGATAAGATCCAAAGAAGAATCTGCAATATTATTGGTCCTAATCTGGCGACTTAGCTCCAGTCACTTTCCAACCGCCGTAAAGTTTGCCTCTCTGTGTCTTTTCTATAAATACTTTCATGGTAATTGTTCGGATGGGCTCTTCCTTATGGTACCTAGAGTTTTGAATTTAAGCGCAGCACTAGACTGGCATTGAGATCTCAGCAAGTTACTGTTGAGCTGGCTAGAGGCAGCCGTAAGTTCTATGCTAACAGTTTCTTCTCTCGCACTTTCCAGTGATGCTTTCTAGACAACTTTAATCTGTAAAAATTTAAATGCAATGTCTATCATCTCTTTCTGCTCATCGGTTGTGTTTATGAACTTTATTCGTGAAAAACATAAAACAAAGTACAATTACATTTTTATTCAGTTCTATATCCGTCGTTATTTGCAAAGACTTCTTGCCACTTATCAGGCAGTTCTTTGATCCTTTTGAGCAAAATTCTACAGGGGTTGATGTGAAAAAGTGTTCAAGAGACTTTGAATCTGATTTTCATTGGAGAAACTTGTCACCGTCAAAGTGTTTTTGATTGATTCATTCATTTTCTACGGCTTTGCAGGTTATTTAAAGCCAGAAAATATTTTAAGATTGTAAGAATTTTTTTTTGACGATAATATTTATTTAATCTTAGTCAGCCCATAGCTGGGGGGAGAAGTGGATTCATACCTTTCTCAAGTTATTTGCGCATAAGGAAATAATAACAAACCCAACTGAAAATGGAACTCTGCTCTCTAATTAACAATTCCGTGCCATTATCCATTACACCACCTGCACATCCATAGTTTACATCATATGGTATTCCCAAGCGGTCATCCATCTAGGTACTGACCAGGCTCAATGTTGCTTAACTTTAGTGATTGCATGTGAGTCAGTGTGTCAATGCTATATGGTCATATGCTCAAAGCATTTTGCAGCAATTGTAAAAGGTAATAATCGGTTTGGTACAAGGCCAGTTGAACTGAGTTCCAAACTTTTTCTTCTGTTATTCATGTTGTATGCAACCTTGCATTTTCCTGAAGAAAACAAAACATTTTTCTTTTTAATCCACTTTTTAATCTATGCTGTCATTGTGAGGCAAAATCTTAGGTATGTTCGTACACTCCAAATTTATTCTTAACTACCAAGTATAGTTAGTCATTAGGATTATCCATTCATCATTACAAATGTGATTATGGTCAAATTATACTGAAAATACTGGTCCAGTCAGTACATAGATGGGTGACCAATTGGGGATACCAGGTACTGTAAATAACTTACTACAGTCTGAAATATGTTTCAGCTTTAAATAACTGTAAAGGGTGCATGAGCTGTACAAATACAAATCAATGAAACCAACCATTACAATCGATTCCCAAAAATGGAAATTACTTATGACTCAACCTAATATTTTTCAAAATAAATCAAAGAGTTCAACTGGCTAGATGTAGCCATAAATTCTATGCTAACAGTTTCTTTTCTCGCAAATGGTGCTTGTGACTATATGCTTTCCAGCCAGCTTTAATCTGCAAAAATTTAAATGCAATGTCAATCGCTATCCACTGCCTACCTGATTACTCTCTTCTCTTTCTGCTCATCATTAATGTTTCTGTTCCTAATTCTTCCACACTCTATAACCCCTTGTGTTTTGGGGGTGGTTCCAATTAAAAAAGATATTACAATTTGTTTTCTTGTCTATAGCGAAAGAGACAGACAGGGGTATATGTATTTAAAAAAGTTCAGCTTAGTCAGGCGCGAGGGTTCCCAACGCGGATCGATGTCATTACTCTAGCAATGGCCTCGTTAACTTACTATGGTTATAAAAGACGACGTGATGCAGAGTAGTGGGTCGTAGTTGTTATTGTCGGAGCCCAGGTGTTTTGCTGACGAGGTAAGACGAATCTTGTCGCTAAAAGAAGTTTTTGTTTAGTTTTTCACTCCGTTTGTTTTCGTTAATCGAGGATCCTTTGTTTTGTAATGGGATCGGCACATTTGGGCTTGAAGAGGAAGTCCTGGCAGAGAGCCTGGTGTGAAATATGGAGGAATGAGACGGATGTGGAAGACAAGATGAGAACAAACAGAAAGTGACAAGGTTTAGAGAGTGAGCGGGAGGGGGCGAAGAATGGTAGAAAATGGTAAGTTAAAGGAAGTTCAGAAGTATGGTAATGAGACAACATGACACCAATAATACAGGACTTCGCCCGAGAACGAAATAAAAATATCGAACATGATACTGAGTGTGTAACTGCCAAACTTAGAACCATCATCAACACACCAAAAAAAGATTGAAGGAATTTGACTGGAACGTCATGTTCTTTGATTGGAACGAACGGCTTCTTGTTACGAACTTTTATACAGAGTTACACAAAACACAAAGGCACCAGGTAGTCGGTAGAATGTTTATAAACAGCATCCAGTTCAAAATGGTCGAACATCTTATGTTGTGGTGATGGAATAAATTTTCAGCGCCACGAAGCTAAATAGATCGATTTTTCACGGTCTTTTACATGTTCACCCTGTACAAGCCTCGAAAGCCACTCGTGGTTGAGGGTTACTGAGTTCTGTGATGTCAACGAATACTCGTTGTCACTTTCGAGATGCTCGTTGTAGTAGAAACTTTGTAATCGTAGATACAACTATAGTAACGTCGTTGAACAATACTGGTGTCAGACGCCTTCGAATAACAATCGTACTAATAGTAATTGCTCGTAATACTCGCTCGAATAGCAATCCGTATTGTGATCCAAATATAGAAATAGTATAGTGAATAGAGTAGAAAATAGCAGACCGAATACTAATAGAGGATAGACTAGAAATGCAGATCTGTAGAGTATAGAGGATAGACTAGAGATAGCGATCGTTAGTCGTCAGCTACTTCCTACATATATGTGCTTCCTCTATGGTCACGTGATCCAATAAATCCAATAATGGGATCACCTGTGTTTGCTCACTGGCGATCTATGTTCAAACTCAAGTGTCGGCAGCGACACTT
Source organism: Acanthosepion lycidas (assembly GCA_963932145.1). Classification (NCBI taxonomy): domain Eukaryota; kingdom Metazoa; phylum Mollusca; class Cephalopoda; order Sepiida; family Sepiidae; genus Acanthosepion; species Acanthosepion lycidas. The sequence goes on along the minus strand of OZ010585.1, from coordinate 57,734,272 downwards.
TATTCCTATATAACACTGAATAAGAGGCACATTATGCAGATATATGGGGAAGATAACGGAAAGCCCTACACTTGAATGGGTTAGGATTGTAGTGATCGGGAAACATCTTCTCGGGAGTCGGTTCCACAAAGCAGAGGTTCGCAGGATTGGATGATTTTCTAAGAGTAGTTTACATCTAGTACACGGCCGAACGATGGGGCACCCTGTGAGAATAGTACTTATTACTCACATGTAATTGATCTAACAAGACTAGTTTGATAACCATTGCACCAAGTTGAAGTGCCCAAAGCTGCTCGAGTGGACCTTACGGTTAAAAGAAAATATGGGGATTGAAAAAAATATTAGGATTGAAACAGATTTTATTGACTTTGGGTTGTCGTTTATTTATGTGAAGAGATTGCAGAATATTTGGGTTTCCGGTTCCTACTAAAGTCTTTTAATGCTCTGTAACTTCTAGTAGCCTCTTGAGTCTTAATTATCTTTTCACCTAGCTTGGGGTGAATTGATAAAAAAAAAATGATAACCAGGTCTTATACCAGTTGAAATCAATGGGTCAGGATGTAAAATCTCTACCTTGATCGATCGATCGATCCATAGCATCCACTATATAGTCTGGCGGAACATCAAGGAAGAAGTTGAAAACAACCAAGAATTTCCGACTTTTATCGACGAGTAAACCAGATTTCTTTAAACGTGGAATTGAAAATTTATCTTTTCTTATTGGACTGCAGGTGATGAAAATGAAGGGAATTATATTTGTTTTCGAATCCTCTCCGGTAAGACGTAATTACTTTTTCGAACATAACAATATATATTACGTAAAAAAGTTTCCAACCGGTTATCAACTGTATATTTAGTCACTAGTTTTTGAAAGAGAAAACATGGAATTTGGGACAACCCTTGTAATAATATTGAAACTCTTCTTAATCTGAGCCGGTAAAGATCTAATTTACACCATTGTTCCAAGTGGGAATACAAGCTAATCATGAACACTGCATATATATATATATATATATATATATATATATATATATATATATATATATATATATATATATATATATATATATATATATGATTATTTTTTAAAATATGATTCCATCGGGACACAGAAATTACTATGTTTCGAAACTGGTCATCCGTATTCAATTTAATTTCAATATTAAACGTTAACTCTTGGATGATTCAAGCGATGTTTCAAATAACTAAGCCACGAAATGTTTTACTCTTTTCTGGTTTTAAAATAGAAGTGTAATCTAGGGTTAGTTTTGCATTATCAAGGGTTCTCCGCTTTAATGAAAGTATGGGTGTCTTTTATATATTAAGTTTTTGGAGTCGTGTAAGGTTGGGTTGTTTTTTTGTTTGGCTACAATGGCTAATTTTATCAGTCTCTGTTGTTTGTTTTTTTTTATTATCTGCTAAAACTTTAACTGATTGATGTTGTTGCTACAATCCTTTTTGGTGTTTATTTATTTGTCTGAAAGTACAACTACAATAGGATTATATACACGAGAAAAACAATACACAAATCATATATATATATATATATATATATATATATATCTGTGTGTTTATATGTGAGTATGTATATATATATATATATATATATATATATATATATATATATATATATATATATATATATATATATGCAGTTGATGCTGAAAGGTTTTTGGACAGATACACTGACCAAAATCTGTTAAAATGACCAAATATCAGAATTTTGTGAGGAAACCCTTCTTGTTCTTGACGAATGCTTCGAACATTTGATTTCCCACCATAAGATATAGGTTCAAATCTCACCATGGTCGATTTGCCAGGAAGATTATTTCTTGATGTCATCGGATTGGGGAGGCGACTACAATGTGCGGCAGCTACGGAAAGTGCTTGAAAATCAAAGCCTTTGAGTAAAACAATCTATGTTTGTGCAAGCGCAAAGTCACAAGTCAACGTGACTAAGGGTTTGAGCGAACTGATGCCAGATTATGCGGTCTCTTGCAGAAATTGTAATGAGGATCTGCTAAGCTTGTATAAACCACAGGTATGCAGGCACCTGCAACAGGAACAGGCTAGACACTCAATCAAAGGTGTGTGTGTGTGTATGTGTATATACATATGAATATATATATATATATATATATATATATATATATATATATATATATATATATATATATATATACTCATCCACAGACAAACTGTTTCTCTGTATCACAGTGTGGCTAGACGTCTGATTGCTTCAAGCCAGGAACGAAACCCAACTGATTTGACATCAGTCAGATTTTTTACCTCTAGGCCATCGGAAGGGAATTTTCACGCTTTTCTCTATAAGAAATACACCAGCGGCTCGGAGAACTCAATTCAATTTACTTGAAGAGTAATGCTTAATAGCAGTTAGAGCCGCTGCTTTTTAGAGAGCTAAACCGGATTTCTGGCAACATATAGTCCACAGACAGACTGTTCAGCTGTATCACAGCTTCTATATATATATATATATATATATATATATATATATATATATATATATATATATGTGTGTGTGTGTGTGTGTGACGGACCTAACGGTCATGCGAACTAATGAAGTGTGGGATATGTACAATTATAATAGGATTATAACAAAACAATACACAAATCATTTTTAGAGAGCTCAACCAGATTTCCGGGAGCATATAATCCAAACAGACTGTTTCACTGTATCACAGCTTCTCATATATATATATATATGTATATAAAATGTCTTAAATAATTGTCGGACTTTGTCCATTTCATACTGTCATTTGTTTACAGTTGGATGCGCATTGAGCAGATATGAATGAATTTAGAGAAAATCATGGAGAATTGTGTTTAAAAACAGTAAAATCGACCTTGCTAACCGAACGCTCCTCTGTGGCCTAATCGGTTAAGGCACGCCAGGCTATATGGCAGTTCCGGATAGGATACAGGTTCGATTCCGTCGGAGACGGGTGTTTTCTATGAAAATTTTTCGGACATTCAGGCCGGTAAATGCTGTTAACACTGTTTATTATAAACAAAGCATTTACTTAAATATTTGTATCTATAAAAAGAACGTATAAACATAAAAATGTCTTATATGAAGTGTATTGATCACATTTTAGTGTTTATACCTTTTAGGCGCGGCTCTTTTCAGCCTCCTTTTCCAATATAATTTTTATATCATACATTATATATATATATATATATATATATATATATATATATATATATATATATATATATATATATATATATATATATATATATAGATAGATAGAGTGAGAGAATAGGAAAGGAAACACATTGGGGTCCGGTTTCTGACACTAAAAGAAGGCAAAATGCCCATAAAAATATGACTAAACGGCCATCGTTCTACATCAACACTGCAACAAAATGTTCTCCGTTTGCATCCGTTGGATCATTGACTGGTGGAACCGTTCAAATAATCTCACACGGTGTCGAATTGTTTCGCAGGCTCCTCAGATACGTTGATGAAGCGTCTCTGCATTTTTGCATCAATCAATTTTTTTAGTTTGCCCCCCAGATAAAAATCCAAAGGATTGAGGTCGGGAGAACGCAAAGGACATGGAACCAGTGCCCGCCCCTTACTGTCCATCTTTCATGGTAGATGTCAGAAAGTGAATCGCGAATAATGTGACTAAAATGTGCTGCAGCTCCATCATACATGAGCCATATTTGTCTTCGTATTAGCAGGTGTACATACTCTAGAAGGTCTGGAAGTGTGTTCGAAATAAAGTCCCCGTAGACATCCCCTGTAGGACGGGCTAGTAGTTCATATGGACCTATCAGAGAGTCATCTACAATTCCAGCCCACACATTAATCATAAACTGAGACTGTTTTTTAAGCCTGTATTGTATCATGGAGTTTCCATTCCGCCCACAAATGTGTAAATTTGTTTTTCCATCTCTTCCAAATGTTGCTTCATCCATAAACAAGACTGAACAGACAAACAAGGGATCGGCGGCTTGTGGACTAAACCATCAACAAAAGTTCTCTCGTGGTGGATGATCAGAGAGCAAAAGACCCTGCACACTTTGCAAATGATACGGATAGAGCAGCTGCTCTTGAAGTACCATTCATGGCGTATTATAATGTCTGCAGCATAAGACAATTGTTCTAGGTAGGCCGACAAAAAAAATCCAAAGGTTGAAGTGGGGCGTGCAGGCCATGGCACCAGCCCTCCCCTACCTATCCATCGTTCATGGTAGATGTCAGCTAGTGCATTGTGAACAATATGACTAAAATGTTCTAGAGCCCAATCACACATGAAGCACGTGCATATTGGTATTAGCAGTGGTACATTCTCTAGCAGGTCTGAAAGTTTGTTTGAAATAAAGTCCCTGTAGACAGCTCCTGTATGACGTGCTGGTAGAACATATGGACCTACCAGATAGTCATCTACAATTCCAGCCCACACATTAATCGTAAACTGGTGCTGGTGTCTAGCCTATATTGTTACATGGGGATTCCAATTCGCCCACAAATGTTGGTTGTGTAAATTTGTTATTCCATCTCTTCCAAATGTTGCCCCATCCATAAACAAGACTGAAGAGACGAACAACAGATTGGCAGTTTGTGCAAAAAACCATCGGTTCTCTCGTGGTGAGTGATCGAATGGCGAAAGACCCTGCACACGTTGCAAATGATACGGATACATGAGCTGCTCTTGAAGTACCCTCCCTGCGGTACTATGAGATGTACGAGATGACAGGGCCATTTGACGTGTGTTGATACCTGGATCGTCTCCAACAGCCTCTAGAATGTGGTGTTCGTGGTCAGGCGTACAAGCGGATCTTCGTTTTCCTCGATCCATGGTTTTGTGGTGCCACGGACCATGCCTCAGCAACGTGACGATAAACCGCAAGAAAGGTTCGATGTCTCGGTTGCCATCGGTCTGGAAACGCAATCAGATACAGACTTACAGTCTCGCTTCCATTACTTCAGGCTGTATATAAAAATCATATCTGCCTTCTCACGGTATGAATATTCTGCCATTGGGAAACGGAAAACCTCTCAGTTAACTTTCTACTACAAACGTGAAACGCTGAAGACAAATTTGAGTACGTTTTTTTTTACTAATATAGCAATTTCATGTTTTTTTTTTATAGGAGTATATCAAATTATAAAATCCTCAAATTGCCATAGTAGTAAAAAGCACACTCACTGAAATTTAAAAAAAAATTCAACCTTAGCGTTGCGACTGCACGCTCCACAAGTTTGTATTCATTATCAGTAACACATTTGTAAAAAAACATATTTCGATTCGCATCATATTTTTTCATCTCGGATGCTACCTGCATTTTACCAAAAACAAAATAATTTTCATGTCTGAAGATGACTGAATGTACAATCGAAAATACTTGCGTATTGAAGAAAGACCTTATACAGTTTATAATTTAAAAAAAAAACAATGATCGTAACATTCATCAAGGGATTAGTAGGTTAATGCATCTAATTTTGTTATCGAAGGTATTTTGCCATTTTATATCATTAACTTTACTAATTTACTTTTGTATGAATGATTCATTGTAATATATATATATATATATATATATATATATATATATATATATATATATATATCAGAGTATATATATATGTATAAAATAAATTTCACAAGAAAATTAGAAAAAGGAAAATTATATTTTATGTGTATATAATCAGTAATGAATATTAATATATTAATATTTATTTCCAGAAAAAAAACTGTGTTGACGATTTCAATTACACTATAAATATTGATATTATTGAAAGCTCAAGAGAGAAAATATTGTTGCAAGTAAACATGGACGTGTCCGAAAAAAGAAAAACTGCCAGGCACAGTATAATGTAACTTTCTTTGAACTGCTGTCATTCCGGGAATGATATAATAAAATATAATTACGCAGTGAAAGGGCTAAAATGAGGCTCAAGCAAGATATATCCTTCCCATAAGTAATTTTCTCTTAATCATTTCAACTCAAGTAAGGTAATAGAGTCACTAAGACGCAAGAGGATATCGAGTATCAGATAATATGAGAGAGAAAAAAAACAATTAAAAAAGCAGAAGATAAAGACAGAATTTTTTGTAGATCAAAGGTAACTTGGAAGCAGAATGCCGTAAGCTAGTTCCACAAACGAGAAGTGCAAGAGAAGAAATTATTAGCATTGAAGTTACGGTTACACCTATCCATTTCAACTGTAAAATGATAAGAACTAGCCACCAATCTAGTACTGCGTTTAAATTTCATGAATTCTAGGCATCACAGAGGAAAGCTTATCAGAACAGTTACCATGAAAAGGTCTATTGGAAAGACACAGGGAAGTTACGTTAAATATTGCCTGAAAGTATTTCAGGAATAATTTGGAAACTGTTGGAAGGCGGGGTAACAAGAAATACCATTAAGAAACTCTTGCAGAAAGTAGAACTATGAGTATGATGGCCACATAAGACCTCTTTTGTAAAGACGAGTCATTTGAAATCTTGCTTAGCATTTTTAAATTAACATATGAGTCTATATTTCTTGGAAAAATACACTGGGGTCAGATAGAGTAAAAATAGAACTTCTGAGGTATAATGACAAGAAATTTATTTAGAGATGACAAGATGAGTGTTTCAATTCAAAGAATATCGAGGAGGAGGGAATTTAATACTTTTTGGGTGTTTCTCTGCCAAAGAATTCGGAATCTAGCTAAGAGCTAATGGTAGAATGAAAAAAGGGGGATTATTGTGAAATATTGGATGTCAACTTGAAAGTGTCTGTTAGAAATCTGAAACTGAAAGGCATTAGCCATGACAATGATCTAACAACTGTTCTGAATTAGTTCAGAGGTATCTTCAGAATAAGAATAAAAATGCTTTACTTTGGCCTTCACAAAGGACCCGAGCAGAATCCATTTGAGAACTTATGGAATGATTTTGGAAAGAAGCAAGAAAAAGAAGTAATCTGCAACAACTTGAAGATTATGCACACAAAGTGCGGCAAACTATGTTCGATGATTGTGCTGAGTAAAGGCTTACGAAAAAAAAAAGTCATTTATTTTTTTATATATTCCCCCACTTAAGAAGCAAAGACTTACCGAACATAAAGAAAAGAAAAATATTAAAAAAAAGAGACGACAATAAAAGAACAGAATTCAAGTAGACAGAATATGACGATTGATGCTGTATTGAACTCTTTTTTAAAGATCTTAAATGACAGGAAAGCAAGAAACCGTGCGAGAAAGTGCGAGAAAAAAACCTATTAGCATAGAACTTACGGTGGCTTGTAGCCATCTCAAAGGTGAAATTATGAGACCTAGCTCTCAATCTAGTACCGCGCTTAAGTTTGGGAAGCTGAGGCACCGAAGAGAAAAGCACAACAGAACATGAAAATATTTCATCCCTCGTTCGTGCATATGTGTGGTCGCACCAACAAAACAAATTTAGTCCGCTGAAGTCCTAAAGGGCGAAACGCGTCACAAGAAAACTTTTTTCCACTTTGTCATACATTTTCCCCAATATAGTTTTTGATATATAAAAATTTATCTCATATATAAATATATATATATATATATAAATATATAAAGAAATGGTATATATATATATATATATATATATATATATATATATATAAACCCTTCAATCAATTCACACAAACAGCGCAATCCACTGAAATTTTTGTACTTATCTGCGCAATGTAAACAAACTGGCGCCATATTTGTTATCAGCACAGTGATTTGAGCGTGCCATATTATTAGAAAAGTCTAAGAATTTAGTGAAATGATGGGCCGTAAAAGCAGTTTAAGTGATGCTGAAAAGAAATTTATCACTTCAGAACTCTCAAAAGGTAAATCTACCCTAGAACTTTTCTAAAATGACAGGGAGGTGTCATCAAACAGTGAAAAAGTTCACCGCCGACCCTACACAAGTACGCAATAGGGCAGATACAGGCAAGCCGAGGGTTATTTCACGTCGTCTCATGTCACGACTTAAACGAGAGGCCACAAATAACCCTGGACTTACCAATCAATAGCTTTTCAGTCACATTGGGGATTCTACTGTGTCTAAAAGTACTCGGTGTCGGTACCTGAGGGAAATAGCAACAACAGTCAAACCTGTATCGAAACCTCTGTTGACGAGAAATCACATTCAAAATCGATGGAAATGTGCCGAGGACAATATGAAGATTGACTTCTCTAAAGTTTTGTTCACAGACGAAACACGAGCAACAGTTGATGGGCCAGATAGATGGTGCAAAGGCTGGGTAATGAACGGACAGAATCGCCATCAGCGTTTGAGACGCCAACAAGGCGGTGGTGGCATAATGATCTGGGGTGGTATTATTGGAAAAACATTAGTGGGCCCATGGAGAGTACCAGATGGCATCAAAATGACTGCTGATGCATACATAGCGTTTATGAAGGAGCATCTTGAGCCGTGGATGAAAAGGCAAAGAGTTGCCTTCAGAAGAGCCATTGATTTTTTGCAAGATAATGTTCCCTCACATGCTGCTCACAAGACTACTGAATATTGGAAACAGGCTTCGATGAACCTCAAAAAATAAAGTGGCCAGCAAATTATTCGGATTTGAACCCAATCGAAAACCTTTGGAGCATCATGAAGCGAAGACTGTACGCCAACGGACGACAATTCAGGAGCAATGCTGAGTTGTGGGAAGCAATTCTTGACATATCTCGCGGCATTACAGCAGATGGCATTCTACAATTAACAAATTCTATGGATCGTCGACTTCTTCCAGTAATTTCAAAACAGGGAAAGCACATTCCCTATTAATTTTTTAAAAACTGTGCCTTTGTTTGTATCTGTTATTATTTGCTTGATTATCTTATTTATTAGCTTCTTTTGATTATAAACATTCACGTGCAACATTAATAAACGTTTTGTTGGCTCAATTCTGGGAATTTTACAAAACGTTTCTAATAATTTGGCACGATCAAATCACCGTGCTGATAACAAATATGGCGCCAGTTTGTTTACCTTGCGCAGATCAGTACAAAAATTTCAGTGATTGCGCAGGTTAGTGTTGCCAACATTGTGTGAAAATGATTCGATGGTTTTTGAAATATTAGAAAAAAAGTTATCTCGATAATAATTTGGCACGCAGTGTATATATATATATATATATATATATATATATATATATATATATATATATATATATATATGGGGGGCATGTATACAGGGTGTCTCAAGAAATGTATGCACATTTTGAAGCTTTCACATTAAATGATTCAGGCAACTGCATTCCTTCCCTCCCGGCCTGCCTTAAGCGGTGAAGGAGCTTCGTGTAGTAACCTTTGCTTTTTTCAACATTCGCGTAGACTCGGCGAGCGAAAGAGTGTGCCAGCGTGGTGCACGATCGTCAGACAATCATCGACAGCTTCAACAGCCGGCTAAGGCGCACGAAGCGCGTCCGCTAACGGCGAAGAAGACGAAGACTGATGCTCGGCTGCGGGGCGGCGGCGCCCGCCAAGCGGCCTTCATATCCAATTTAAATACTGCAGATAACGACAATATTCATTATAAATACATGTGCTTACGTCCATGTCAGGTTTATAGAGCGATTCTCATACGATCACCAAAGTTAAGCAAACTCGAACCTACTCAGTACCTAGATGAGTAACCATTTGGTTATACCGGGTGTTGTAAGCTTGAAGCTGGGTGCGGTGCAACGGATAACGTCTCAGTATTGCAAATCGGTTAGCCGACTTCCAATTCTTGTCGGGTATGTTATATATACTTAGGCGCAAATACCCTTGGGAAAGATATGAATACACATCTTCTCATCCGAGCTATGGCTTAATTTTTGAAGAACTGCATATGACGAGGCTATATAGCATAGGTGATGGTTGACGAGACACCTGAAGAGGTTAAGCTCATAGCAATCGGCGAAGCAACTTTTGCGAATTTGTTCCACAAAGTAACCTTTTTGGGGGAAGAATCTGTCTGAGTGGAATTTTCTCCTTACCGATAGAATACGATGGGAATAAGGATTATATGCCTCTCTGTATAAAGCGTGGTGGTTCTTGTCTTTCAGAGTCTAAACTAGTGGAATTAAAGAATTCTGTCATGAAAATAGCGATAGAGTAGCAGGGGACTAACAGCGTTTAGTCTGTGTGAAATGAGTTAGGTTTTGTTAGGGGGAAAATAATTAATTGTCCACAAGGGCCTATAAACGCATTCGAATTCTGTCAAGGTTGAAAAGTAAGGATTTGCCAGCTCAAGCGCAGGTATTGGTAGCAATACTCCATTTTGGGACTGATCAGACTGTTGGCAAAGAGCGTGCATGCCAGAGAAAGTAATTTCTGAAGACGTAAAAGGAACCGACAATTTTCGAATATGATGTTGTGTAAGGTTGGTGCAAAAATAATGTCGTTTTCTCACATAGTAACATATGTGAGAAAACGACATTATTTTTTGCACCAACCTAATACATCGGGATCAAAGTTGTTGATAAACTCTCCATGGTTCATCTTTTCCTTTATCTCCTTTCGACAGTCGTAGTCCTTATCAACAATTGGGTGTTGTCGGTGTTGTAGACGCTATATGATTGATCCGTATTCTACGGCTTATCAATCCTTACAGGTTACTTGAAGCCAGAAAATATTTTTAGATTCTAAGAATTATTTTTTTGAGATAATAATGTTTTAGGGATACAAGTCTCAACACTCGTTGCCACTTTCGTAATGCTCGTTGTAGTAGAGACTTTGTAATCGCAGATATAACTATAGTAACGCCATTGAACAATACTGGTGTCAGACGCCTTCGAATATCACTTGCTCGATAATACTCGCTTGAACAATAATCCGTATAGTGATCCGAATAGAGAAATAGTACAGTAAATAGAGTAGAGAATAGCTGTCCGTATAGTAATAGAGGATAGAGTAGAAATGCAGATTCGTATAACATAGAGGATAGATTAGAAATAGCGATCAATCTAGACATCACGCTACTTCCTATATATGCGTTTCCTCTATGGTCACGTGATCCTCTTAATTCAATAATGGGATCGTCTGTGTTTGCTGACTGGTGATCTATCTTCAAACTCAAGTGTCGGCAGCGATATTTTATTCCTATATAACAAAGTCTTACTAATTAACCCATAGCTAGGGGAAGAATAGGTGGATTCATACGTTGTTCAAAGGGTATTTGATGAATATAACGAACCCAACGAAAATTGGAACTCGGCTATTCAATTAACAATTCCGAGCCATTATCCACTACACCACCCACATATCCAAGTTAATCCCAAGCGGTCACCCATGTAGGTACTGACTAGACACAATTTTGCTTAACTTCGCTGATCGTATGGGAACTGGTGTTTCAACGCGATGCCGCCGTAAGCTAGACATTATTTGGCTAGCTACAGTGGCACTTTTACGAAAGCTGGAATTGGTATCCGACCTAAGTGACTTCATGTGTCACGTTCAAATTGAAAAACATTTATCAAATATTTTTTACGCGTTGTTAATATTTTTTACATATATTAAACATTTCGAACGCTTATAATATATTTTATGCACACTTTAAGACACCGTCTTTTGTAGAGAAATATTTTTTAATGCTTGTTATTTTTCTTCGTATAATAATGGCTCCTAGAATCTTGATCAGTTCTTTACATTGTGTGTTGAACAGCATTTTGATATTATTTTTTAATATTAATCATATGTTGATTGTTGTATTTTTAATTACGTCAAGTGACAAGTCAACCTACGAGAAAGTGCAATGCGTATGTGGCTAATGTAAAAATTGAATGTTGTTTTTTTTGTTTGTTTTATTTTTTGATAATTGTTATTAAACATGCAATCTCTTAAGCCTCTGCGAATTCATAAACAAGCAAATAGAGTTAGCCTCAAATATATTTCGGAAAAAAAAACACAAGCAAACACAAGTAAAAAATAACGACACCATAGAAGGGACTAAGCATAAACTACAAGAAGACAGGATGCAAGGTCATCAGCCCGATATGCGATTTGCAGGTCGAGAACACTAGAATCAAGCAGACGCGAAAGTTTAAATATCTGGGAAGCGTCTTGACAAAGGACGGTAAGTATGACACTGAGATCCATAGACGTATTGTAAGACAGGAGAATTTTTTTGGTAACAAAGAAAAGAATACTGGGCTGTTACGGGACATCTGTCCTTCTTTACAGCAGCGAATGTTGGACGATTTCCTCAAAGATGAAGAAAAGACTCGAAACGACGGAAATGTGGTTCTACAGAAGGATGCTAAGGATATCATGGGCCGATCATGTGAGCAATGATGAGGTCTTAGGGTGCAAACAAGGAGGAGGCTTATATTTAATATCAGGAAGAGGAAGCTGAAGTTTCTGGGACATAATGAGGAAGGAGGGCCTGTAGAATCTGATACTCACGGGTCGAATAGAGGGAAAGGGAGACAACGGAAAACAACGCATGAGATACCTAGTGGTCTTGAGTAAGTGGATAACAGAACGTGGTCTCGGAGAGATGGTAGAGGGAAGGAACTTGTTAAGAGCTGCAAGGGATAGAGGGAAGTGGAGAGCCATGATCGCCTACATCCTGAAAGAACATGACATAGAAAGAAAGAAATCTAATACTCGCATCCGAGTATGCCTGTCTACATGGGCGTCTAGCCAATCCCTGTTGCAGACGCCTGCTCAGACACATTTGTGTTTGTTCAACACCCACACAGCACACGTATCGTTTATATATCAATTATTCTCAGCGGACATTCTGCCATGATCAACAATCTGAACAAGGATAGTACACTCAAATCCTCGATCATGATGACTTGCGACTGTGTGCAAGCACTACCATCGACGCCTCCCATATCGTTCCATCTACCTAATTTCACTCACTTGGGTTAACTCGTGACGTATAGACTTTCAGGCATTTTCCAAATGTGCTACATGCTGGGATCGCCTCAACGGACCAATAAAATCAAGAATTCATCTTCCTGATAAATCGAACCCTGCTTTCACGATTTGCATGGAAGCAAATATTTTTCCAAGAATTTTCTAAAAATGAAACGTTTCAAAAAATAATTCCATTCATTTGTATATATATGCAGAAAGTTCCATTAAAATCCGACAAATATGTGATGTTTGCATAGAATTTCCGAATCAATGTGGTTTTCACTTAAAAAAAAAGACCAAAAAAAACGCTAAAATATCGCATACTAATTTATGGTCAACCGCTGACACATGAAAAAATAATTTAACCAAATTCTAAACATGTTTAAAAAAAATTTAATTCAATAAGAAAAAAATCCTTTGGTCATTCCTATTAATAATATCTTGACGATAAAACTTCGTTTTTATTATCTTTAGGGCATTTTCTCGTCATGTATGCTCATTTTTAGGTATATATTAGGTTCGTGCAAAATAATGACGTAATAATGTCGTTTTTTGACCTATTTTTTAACGTCAAAAAACGACATTATTACGTCATTATTTTTTTCACCAACCTAATACTAGCAGCATGGCCCGGCGTTGCCCGTACTTGATTCAAAAATCGTACGACTCATACAGCAATCGCTATCACTTGACTGAAAATATTTTTGCCCTTCCTTGCCTTTAAAGGAGTGCTCTTTGCAGTGCTGATGTTGCTACATGCCTTACTTCTTGCCTATCACACACTGCGAATTTTTTTCTAAGGTCTATACTAAACATTAAATCTGTTACGAAAAAAGAACTAAACAAAATGAATACAAAACGATCAGCTTTAAAAAAGGACTCGTAACCGGAAAACCGAATGAAAAAAGAATGTTAACAAACACATATTTTTTTTCACACCCAACCCAATTCTGCGGAATCAGAATCAACGTTGAATTTAAGCAATCGAATGAGCCAATTGGAGTAAAGTGCGATGCAGATTTAAATTTTTTCCACTTGTAACGAATGCAACTATTGATTTTTTTTTTTTTGCATGCTAGCATGCTAGTTAACATTCGTGTCAGTCAGCTGTTGGCTCTCACGCTGGCGAATAGAATCTTCCTGCCTATTCGGGCAGCCAGCTCTCACTCTGGCCAGTAGAAAATGGCCGCAAACTACATGAAAACTGCCGTAGAAGCATCAAAAAATCGATTATTTCTACTATCGATG
>OZ010585.1:57632689-57715189 GCA_963932145.1 Acanthosepion lycidas | reverse complement strand
AGAAAGATAGAGATGGGAAAGGAGTTGAAAGAAGGAGAGAGTGATAGAGAGAAGGAAAGAAAAGAAAGAAGGAGAGAGTGAAAGAGAGAAGGAAAGAAAAGAAAGAAGGAGAGAGTGATAGAGAGAAGGAAAGAAAAGAAAGAAGGAGAGAGTGAAAGAGAGAAGGAAAGAAAAGAAAGAAGGAGAGAGTGAAAGAGAGAAGGAAAGAAAAGAAAGAAGGAGAGAGTGATAGAGAGAAGGAAAGAAAAGAAAGAAGGAGAGAGTGAAAGAGAGAAGGAAAGAAAAGAAAGAAGGAGAGAGTGATAGAGAGAAGGAAAGAAAAGAAAGAAGGAGAGAGTGAAAGAGAGAAGGAAAGAAAAGAAAGAAGGAGAGAGTGATAGAGAGAAGGAAAGAAAAGAAAGAAGGAGAGAGTGAAAGAGAGAAGGAAAGAAAAGAAAGAAGGAGAGAGTGATAGAGAGAAGGAAAGAAAAGAAAGAAGGAGAGAGTGATAGAGAGAAGGAAAGAAAAGAAAGAAGGAGAGAGTGAAAGAGAGAAGGAAAGAAAAGAAAGAAGGAGAGAGTGATAGAGAGAAGGAAAGAAAAGAAAGAAGGAGAGAGGGAAAGAGAGAAGGAAAGAAAAGAAAGAAGGAAGAATTAGACATACAAAATAGACGTCAGAAATTTGGAAACCGTCTGCTGTACTGCTTGGCATTCACGCCGGAAGTTCCAATGCGAACAATTCAGAGTGTTTGGGTGTCAATCTGGGGACATTTTAAAGGATTCCGTAAGAGTTGGGTTAGTCCAATTGTGCTTACGAAGGTGTTTGGAGTGATTATTAGTGATGGCGATATAATGCTTCTATTCATCTCCCCACAGGACATCAGACTCAACACGGTGGCCTACATCAAATGCCTAGAGGAGGGAGTGATGCACTGAGCCAAGAGGGTAGCTGCTAGAAGACCCTATATCTTGTAACAGGTCTCTGCACCATGCCGTATAAATAAGTGAAACCAGTCATGGCTATCAGACAATTTCTGCGACTCCATGATCCAATGCATCTGGCCACCTAACTCCCCAGACTGCAACTCCCTTGATCAAGGGAGTTGCAGTCCCTTGATCATGGGAGTTGATATGAGGCGCAGTTGACCGAGAAACCTACAAAACTCCTTGTAACATCAAAGATGAACTGAAGGTAAGGATTGTTGCAGCATCCACTAATTTAAACAGGGAGACCATCCAGAAGAGAAACCGAACTTTCCGAAGTCGTCCGGTGGCCGTGGGTAAAGCCAATGGTGATTTTAGTGAATAAATTTTACTCTTTAGTATTTCAAGATAATTTTTGTGTAGCTTTGGTAAATACACCTGTTAAAATGCGATGTCAACGTTATTTTTTATTTTTTGCGTAATTTAGACGACAATTTATCTATCACACCTGATATAATATATATATATATATATATATATATATATATATATATATATATATATATATAATGTGTTTTTATGGCGTTCATTTTATCGCAGAATAAAAACACGAAGATAAAATAACTGAAAAATAAGGTGTCTTTTTCGAATGGATGTCTGTTAAAGCAATGTGTTTAAAAGCGTTAACGCATACTAATAACCATTTTATTCGAGAACGGCCCGCAAGAGTCAAGAGAAAGGAATTTTGTAGGCGGTTATTGCGTGGAAATCTGTATGAAGAGAGAAAAAATACCGTCAGAAAATATGAGTGAAGAAATGATTTCTATGTAAAAGAATTAAAAAAAAAAAAAACTTGCTTAGCCAGCAACAAAAATGAAAAAGGAAATGACATATGCACAACTCTTTGCTTATCAGAATGAATGTAATAAATGTCAACCATTGTTGTGTCATTTAAGAAGAGTTTCTTTGTGCAAAAGAATCCCGAGATGATGCTTCCTTGATCCCTGCATAATTACAATCTTCTTGTATAAAGTCAATTATTATCTATCATACATATCCTCATAATAGACTTCCTCTTTTTACTTCCATACAAGAGCCTAACACCATTCGGTAACCCTCTTGGTTCTAGGGTCTTGTACTGGAGGAATACAAATGGAAAAATAATGTGCAACTCTTGTACGGGTTGAGGCAAAAGTGGGGCGCCATAAGGATAAATAATTAAAAGTCTAATTACAGATGAAAATTTTACTCGTTATTTAATTGTTATATGTGTTGTTCAAAATGTCCGTCTTTTTCAAAATACACTTCAATTTTGTGCCTGCATGATTCATATACACTTCGCAGAGTTTCCGCTGTGGTTTTACTGTATTCATATACAGTATTCGTAAAAATATTATATATTAAAATATTATATATTAAAAATATTATATAATATATATATATATATATATATATATATATATATATATATATACTATAATTATATTCAATAAACAAAGAAAAGATCAAATGATTTATCATATACTAGTTAAGTCACTTTTCTTGATTTATTGAATATTTTTAATCTAGTTATCTATAAAGCGCTTTTTGGTAGAAGTTTTGCTAGCCTGAAAAAAAAAACACGTTAAGTTCTCGTAATTTTAACCTATTTTTCAGTTGTATTATTATTATTATTATTATTATTATTATTATTATTATTGATTTCTGTTGTATACACATTTCCTCACGGGTCCTAACCAGAGACCTAAGGTCAGAAATAGTTTCATGGCATTGCCCACTCATCATTTTGTAAAAAAAAAAAAAAAAACTAAGATCACACACATTTTACAGGCTATTAGGAATCTCTTCAATGAGTCTATCAGAATCTTTTCCAAACAATCCGACAGCTCCAACTACAACTGGAATTATTGATGTCCTCATGTGCCACATTTTTGAAATTTCCATTTCAAGATCCTTGGACTTTGATAGTTTTTTGAAGGATACATTAAAATTTGCAGGGACTGACATGTCTGGGCGATTTGATTTGATCTCTTTGTGTGTATTGTCCCATAAAATTATTACAGGTCCTATCACTGTAACTCGGTCTGGGTGAGGTTCATACCAGTTTCTTGCAGTTTTCTTCGAGTAAATCTTGCATATTTCCAGTGCAGATATTGGCCCACTCTATCATGCTGAGTTTTATATTCAGTTGGTTCTAACACCGTGTAACCTGATACAACATGGTCAATTGCTTTTGGATATATTAGGTTGGTGCAAAAATAATGACGTAATAATGTCGTTTTTTGACGTATTTTTAACGTCAAAAAACGACATTATTACGTCATTATTTTTGCACCAACCTAATATATCACAAAATCTGCATTTCAGGTTAACACAATGTTTCAGTATGTATGCTTGGTAATTTCTAGTTAGCAAACATTGGTACTGCGCCTCAAGAACAAAACCTTCGGTTTCATCTTTTAACCTTAAACAAAATAACCACTGATGGGTACAGGGTTTTTCTATATCAGCTTCGATGGAAAGAGCAAAATATTGACCATGAAGTGTCTTGCCATTTTTTCGGCATTTCGTACATTGTTTTCTTTTTTAAGTTTTAACTTTTGCATTAGATGTATTATGGTTTATTTGCACTTCTTCACCCCCCCCCCTTGAAATTCCCTTTTGAATTTGTTGGTTTCCTTTATTATTGAATAAAGTTTCTTATTTCTTTCATGTTCTTTGACACAGGTCATCATCCAGTCTTCTGTAGTTATCTATCTAACGAGCTTGTGTAAATAAACGTCAGAAAAGGGACTGGTCGAGAGTAAATCGACAAATATTGCTTCGAACTAGGAAAGGGAGGAACTTGTAGAGGGCCATGATCACTGACGTTTTGAAGGTAGAACGGCATATAAAGAATATATTGCGTTCACAGCTTGTCTTGATCGGTTAACATAATCCTCTGATGATAGCAAAATAGTAAAATGAATCGGTTTGTACGTCTCGAAAAGATGATTGAACTGTTAGTTAAGCTTGATATATTTCTGAAAGGTATTAGAATAATCCGGAACTTATACCGGAAGCAAACAGCCTACGGACAGAAAATGAACTCAGTAAATATAAAAACATAGAAAGGAGGGTAAGACAAGGATGTTTCTTCTCACTAGGTTTATTCAATCTTTATAGTGAGGTGATTCTGAGAGAATTTGAATTCCTTTCATGATTCATTATTGGTAGCCACAATCTTAACAACATTAGATATGTCTATGACACAGTGCTGAAAGGACACTCCGACGAAAGGAAGTAAAGAAAAGTGAGAAGAAAGACGGAGACAGCGTTTATGGTTGCTAGCAAAAGGGGTAACCAACATGCAAATTACAAATCGGAGATATCAAAATCAAGCAAGTACAACAAACTAAATATCTGGGAAGTGTTTTAACATAAGGCAGAAAATGCGGCATCGAAAAAACTCAAATGTGCATTGGGATAGCGAAAGACGCCTTCTAAAACCTAAGTAAAGTATTAAGAAACAAGAAAATTTCGTTAAAAAAAACTAAATACTGTTACGTAATATCAGTCCTTCTATATGACAGTGAATGCTGGAAAGTCTCATCACGGATAAAGAGACTGAGTAACAGAAATGTGGTTCTACAGAAGGATGCTGAGAATACCATGCACTAAACATTGGAGCAATAAAGAAGCTTTAGAGAAAGTGGAAACAACACGGACAATTATACTTAATATTAGAAAGAAACAATTGAAATTTATAGGACACATAATGAGGAAAAATTTCACCCTCATAGGAGATATTGAAAGCAAGTCGAGCATAAGAAAACAATGGATAATCTACCAAGCTGACAAATGGACGGCAGAATAGAGTTAAAGAAAGACTTGCAAAATGTTACATTGACAAGATATATTATAGACAAAAGTAACAGAGGGAAGCAGCTTAAAACCTAATTGATGACCTTGTGCAAATGGTTGGCAAAACGGGGATTGGGAGAGATAACGAAAAAATAAAATTTACTAAGAGCTACAAAGGACAGGAAATTGGGGAGACATATGATCAACCACACCCTGAAGGGATAGGGTACATAGAAGAAGAAGAAGAGGATGAAGAAGAAAAAGAGGAAAAAGAAAAATTGGAACAAGAAGAAAAAGAGGATGAAGAAGAAAAAGAAGAAGAAAAAGATGAAGAAGAAAAAGTAGAACAAGCAGAAAAAGAAGACGCAAAATAGCATGAAGAAGAAAAAGTAAAAGAAGAAAAAGAATTAGAAGAACAAGTACAGGAAGAAGAACAAGGAGAAAAGAAGAAAAAGAAGATGAAGAAGAAAAAGAAGGAAACTTGAAACAAGAAGAAAAAGATGAAAAAGAGGATGAAGAAGAAAAAGAGGAAAAAGAGGATGAAGAAGAAAAAGAGGAAAAAGAAAAAGAAGAACAATTGGAACAAGAAGAAAAAGAAGAAGAAAAAGAAGAAGAAAAAGAGAAAGAAGAAAAAGAAGAAAAATTGGAACAAGAAGAAAAGAAGAAAATGATGAAGAAGAAGAAAAAGAAAAAAGTGGAACAAGCAGAAATAGAAGAAGCAAAATAGGATGAAGAAGAAAAAGTAGAAGAAGAAAAAGAAAAAGAAGTAGCAGAAAAAAAAAGAAAAATAGGAAGAAAAAGAAGGAAAAGTGGAAAAAGAAGAAGAAGAAGAAGAAGAAATAAAGCAACCGGAATAAATAAATTAATAACAATAACATTCATAAAGAAAAAAGAGGTAGAGAAATAGAACGAAGAGAAGGAGGAGGAGACAAAGAAGAAGAAGAAGAAGACGAAGAAGAAGAAGAAGAAGAAGAAGAAGAAGAAGAAGAAAAAGAAAAAGAAAAAGATGAAGAAAAAGATGAAGAAGAAGAAGAAAAAGAACATTTTTTATTGTTAGAGATTTTGGGCTTAAATATTTACATATTTCCAATGGAGCTTATTTTTTATATTTTCTCTGTAACACATGTTGAAAGTTTAGCCTTGCTCCCAGTACCAATGGGAAACCGGTCTCTTGCGCACTATGAACAAGTTCATTCTTTTCCATCTTGCCAAGATAAATAGAATGAGTTCAAAGAAAACACGGGGGATTTTGATGCTCCTCTCAGTCGTGTCGCTGTAAGTTGGGCGGGTGTGTACAACATTGATAAATTTGTTAACATCATTTCTCGTCTCCATTCTCGCGTTATCCTTTTCTTAATGACAAATATTTAAAGAAAAAAAAAAGGACGAAACAGAAATGTTCTTTGCAATTTATTTGGCACTCCTAATTAATTTCTGAATATAGCTTTAAAAAACGACATTCGAAAAGTACATATTCGCATAATATATACAAACATAAAAAAAATTACTTAAGGCAAAGTGATGAATCAAATTGTATAAATATATAACCAAAAATAAACCGTAAAAATAGTTATCGCTCCTCGCTCTTTCGAGATCAATTGAGGACAAAACATATAAATCAATTATTAATATAAATAAATTAATATATAATAAATTAAATTAATGAAATATTAGCTACTTCGTTTTCAAAAGCGGAGCAGTTAAACTCGATCCATTTAACGTTTTCATTTCCCTGCACATCAAAGTAAATATAAAAAAAAACTAAACAAAAGCCTAATAATCTTATGAACAATAAACTATAATAAAAACACATAAAAATAAACTAAACAAAAGCCTAATAATCTTACGAACAATAAACTATAATAAAAACACATAAAAATAAACTAAACAAAAGCCTAATAATCTAACGAACAATAAACTATAATAAAAACACATAATTATGATAGAATCAATAAAGAAAAACCAAGAAAGCATGATAATGTGATAAACAATAAAAAAAATAAAGATATCAAAAACATATAAAATAAAAACGCGTTATGTTAGACTCAATAATCAAGAATAAAAGACATAATAATGTTAGAATAAAAAATTAAAAAGCATAATAATGCCATCATTAATAAATAATAACACCAAAACATAATAATGTTAGAATCAATAAAGTATAATACAAAAACGTAATAATGTTAGAATCAGCAAAAAAAAAAAAATAATAATAATACAAAAATGTTAGAATCAATAAAAAAAATGTAACGAATGAATGAAGAAAGTGAAAACGCATACGAATCTTATGATCAATAAACAAAAGATCCTGCCATGTTATTGGCCTTGACAGGCATCTCGGCTCAAGTCGCTTTCCCACCGCTGTAACGAAACTTACCTCTACCTTTTCTAGAAATACTTTCATCGTAAATTTTTTGATGAACTTTCCTCTGTTAGACATAGATCTTATGAATTTAAACGCAGTACTAGATTGGTAACAAGGACTCATCATTTCACAGCAGAACTGGCTCGATGTAAGTTAGCAGTTTCTTTTCTCGCACTTATCGTTTGTGGACTCTCTTCCGGTTTCTTGCTTTCCAACCAACTTTGATCTTCAAATTCCTATTACACACAGTACCTTTGAACCCTAATGGGTATGTACCAATCCTCATAAATACGTTAGAAACTATTGTAAGTGGAGGGTAATATGCTGTCCAAGTAGTCCACTACTAGCAGTGGTTTACCTACTTCACGCCGCTGGCGAGTATTGTATTTTATTGATGTTATCAAGATTACCATTTCATTTCCAACCTCCGTTTTGACTATTCCTCATTCAGTAACCTTTTCCAAGTTACAACAATTCCTATTCTTTTATTGTTCCCGTTCCTTAATGTATTTTTCTTATTCTTTCAAATTCAGTAACCCCTTGTGTCTTAGTGGCTTTCTTGCCTTGCTTAGGGTGAAATTGTTTTTAAATAAAAAGTATAATAATGATGTTATAATCAATAAAAATAATTACAAAATATTATTTTTAGAAAAAACGTTTTATAAAATTGCATAATAATTTTAGAATAAGTAAATAAATTTAAAAACTTGTAATGGTAGAATCTATAAACAAAAATCGATGTTGATAAGTTTTCAATTCAACCTACACTCACGGCTGTCACAATACAATGAGAAGCGATCTTTTTGAATGAGATTAATTAAAACGAAAAGCCCCTAATGCCATATAACGTCAAATACAGAACAAACTTATCAGCCAACCGTAACATACAGAAATATTCTTTTGCTCTCCACGACTATGACAGACGTTTTATATTTCCGAAATAGAAAGTACTTATAGAACTGGCCTCTATTTCGAAATGAGATCTTTGAAAAATGAAGACGTCAATATATCTTGGTCTCTGTTTACTGAGAATCTAGGTCAAACTTTGTAGGTTGTTTTTTTTTTTTGTTTTTTTTTTCTTCGTCCCGGAGCGACAAGTACTGATTAAGTCATCAAAAGAAAGAGGATGAAAGAAAGAGGATGAAAGAAAGACGAATGAAAAATTATTTTTTTTCTCTTTGAGTGTATTTCTTTTTCTTTCTTTTTTTTTTTTTTTTTTTCTTATTTCAATAATTGTTCCCCTATTTTTCTTGATTTTGTCTTTCTTTGTTTACTTTTGTTTTTGGCTTTCATTTATTTATTTTTTTTTTTGTCTTCTTCATTTATAACAACTTTCTATGAGTTGTTACCTTGTATTCGCTCTTTTGTTGTTTCTGGTGTGCAAAGCATTATTAGCAATCAAACAGACACCACATTGTGTCTTGAAAATGACTGCGATGGCCGAAAGTACTTAAACAAATGTATAAGAAAAATGCACATTTATGCACAACTTTGAGCACAATATTCAGCACCTTATACATGCATTTTTCAATGACCAGTTGTAATATAAACAGGTAATTTTTTCTGAGGGGTTAAAATTCATACACTTTTGGTAGACCTAAATTCTCACGGTATCTTTGGCTACTATTTTAGGGTACTTTTGTACAAAAAAGAATGAAGACATTTTCTTTGTTATAAGATATGTGCAGGACGATGCACATTGCTGCAATATTTGACTACGGTGGGACAACTAGTATTGCTCAGTACTTGAGGACGCATTGTACTCGAGGTATATGAAAAAAATCAGATTTTGCACAAAAAATTCAGAGGTCGTACTTTACATTAAGTAGGCTAATGCACGAGTATATATGATATACAAATAGGGAGAATAAAATAGGATAAAAGCTTAAAATATACTCAACTGTGCTCAATGTGTCCTATACATATATATATATATATATATATATATATATATATCGGAAATGGATAACAACGCACAAAATAAATATAAATAAATACTTGTATTAATGAACAACATATAGTTCTGTACTAATTGTACTCCGGAAGATGATCTTGGAAAAATATCGAAAGTACTTGGGAAATAAAAATAAAATAAATTTAAACGGCTATAGCATATTTCTCTCATTCATTCTTTAACATCAATACACGGAAGGTTATTCGTGAGTATGAACGGATTTTGTTAAAAATTAGCAGATATAATGCCTGTAATTTATTCAGTCAGACATGCCTGAAAGAGAAGTTGCTACTTAAATACACACACACACACATACATACATACATATATATATATATATATATATATATATATATATATATATATATATAAAAGTGAACATAGAAGTCAACACTTAGAGGCGACAGTCTGTTTCATGCTATATGCAATCGTCAGGCCACATATGCTGTTATTTTTCTCGGCTATTTATATATATACGGGTTAGTGGTGCATTGTGAGTATTCTATTATGGCGGTTATTTTTGCTTGGAGGAAAAGATAGCTATCATTACTTTCCCCGACCAAAATAAATTATTAAACAAAAGATCCGAGCTCATCTCAAAATGCAGACATGAAAATAAATTTTTACTACGTAACCTAAAAAATGAAAAACGGAAAAAAAAAAAAAAAAATAAAAAAAAATAGAAATAAA
The DNA here is from genome assembly GCA_963932145.1 of Acanthosepion lycidas. Lineage (NCBI taxonomy): Eukaryota > Metazoa > Mollusca > Cephalopoda > Sepiida > Sepiidae > Acanthosepion > Acanthosepion lycidas. The sequence continues at coordinate 57,705,435 of OZ010585.1, read as the reverse complement.
ACATAAATAATTACTATGTTACTTAAAAATCGAAAACCGAAAAGAGAAAATATACAAGTAAAATAAATTGACTTAAATTCATCCAAGTAAATAAATAAACAAACCAATCCCAAATAAAGATAATCAATTAAAAACTGTTCCCGCCAAAATAATACTTAGAATGAACTACAACAATCAACACCAAAATTCAACAAATAGCTTTAATTAAATTCTCAAACCAAAACAAAACTGTTAAATAAGTGATATAAACAAATTTTTACTACGTTAATAAATAAATAAATAAATAAAATAAGAAACAAAAAAATAAAAAATAAAAACAAGCAATATAATTTGACCCAAATAAATAAACAAACGACTTACGATAAAATAACCGCCATAATAGAATACCCACAATGCGCCACTAAACCGTATATATATAAATAGCCGAGAAAAATAACAGCATATGTGGCCTGACGATTGCATATTGCATGAAACAGACTATCGGCTCTAAGTGTTGACTTCTATGTTCACTTTTATATTTACACACGCTCTATCTCTGATATTGAGCACTTTATTCCATAAATATAGCACACCTTAAGACTATATTTCTTTATATATATACATATATATTAGACCCGTATTCGAATCTCACCATGGTCGATTTGTCAGAAAGGAGACTTACTGATGTTATCGGCGGACTGGAGGAAGTAATCCCAGCGTGCAGCACCTTTGGAAAAAGCCCGAAAACAATGCCAAGGGTTGACCCAAGCCTTGTGTGTTAAATTCGGTAGACGGTGCCCTTGAGGTCCGTCGATATCTGTGCTAGCACGAAGTCACAAGTCATCGTGGCCGAGGGCTTGAGCGTGCAGACCTTGTTCCCGTTGTCGATCACGATAGATAACACGCTCATTCCTAGAAACTGTGACTAAGGTCTGCTAAGAACAGTTACAGGATAAACCAAAAAGCAGGCATCTGCAATAGGAATTGGCTAGCTACCTAGGAGACGGCTATCCTTGAATACGAGTGGACAGCTATTATATATATATATATATATATATATATATATATATATATAATAAAAAGGCTTAAACACTAATATTCCATGGCCATAATTAATTCCATTGGAATCGTAAATACGATCCAATTCATCAGACCTACAAATTCAAAAAAAAAAAGGAAAAAACAATATATTGCTAATATTAGTGGTAAATATACACATACATATGCAAAATACATAAATATATATACATAGGTGCATACACACACACACAAACACACACACACACACATATATATATATATATAGGTGCATGCACACACATATATATATATATCCATATATACATACATAGGTGCATACACATACATGTGTATGTGTATGCACCTATGTATATATATTTTGCATATGTATGTGTATATTTACCACTAATATTACCTATATATATATATATATATATATATATATATATATATATATATATATATATATATATATATATATATATATAATAAACACAGACCACTTTAAGGTTCCATGGAATAAATTATTTCACCACAGCCCTTTTAAAGGACTACGGATCATCAGACTTTACTACCAACCTAGTTTTTCATAAACTATATATATATATATATATATATATATATATAACTCTGACGTGCAGTTTAGGTAGGCAAGGTAGGCAGTACCTACCATGAATATAGATCAGCAGCTACATTTTCCTACTCTGGCACAATATACACAAAATACAACAATATTATGAAGGTTAGTCTGATTATTATCCATTAAATGCAAAATACTTGAATTTCTTGTACATTTATTAAACAAGGGTCACAATCTGTCTACCCTGAGTAATTACTTATGGCATCTGTCATATATATATATATATATATATATATATATATATATATATATATATATATATATATATATATATATATATAATGTGTGTGTGTGTGTGTGTGTGTGGATTTGTGGAGCGTGTTGTGCTCCTAGAAATGTCGGGAAAAATTCAAACGGATAAATTAATTTGTACATCTCGTTAGTCGCCCAGTGTTTCCGGTGTCTCCGCAGAAATTTCCCACGTCCTTCTCTCAAGAAATTAAAGAAATTTTGGACATTTTTCTTTCCATATGGAAGCCCACTTCCCCGATGTTTAAGTATACATCCATTTATATAAGGTTATTCACCCAAAGGATAGGGTTTTGATTTGTCTTCCTAATAGGTTCGAGTGTAAAGAAAGAAGAAAATCTAATCTAAGTTACTTGAATTTTACAAGATTTCTGAATGTACATCAGCGTACCTTTTCAAATCATTTGGTCGTGAGCATGCGCAGTCTGAAAACGACGACAATCAAATTGTCAGACGCAGATGTTGTTGATTTGTGAATTTCTATATGTTGGGTTCGGCTCTTCCTTAATTAATTTCGAAAGCTCAAATAATATTACTTGCTTTTGCAGCTTGAAATGAAACGGAAGGCATTTAATAAAATCTGAAAAAGGTCGTAAAATCTACCCCATATACACCAGCGATTGCCTACTCTGCGCACGCGCTAAAATACAAAGACAGACGTGAATAAATGAAATCCCACATCATAAAAACGTACTTGTAAGTTATATGTTCAAAATATATCAGTACGGAGAGTATGTATGCATTTAAACTATATCGGTTGTGAGGTCTTGATGTAACTTAGGAGTCAAACTAAAGGGATCTCACTGTATGTGAACAGACAGTTTGTAGTTTAAGTGAAGTAATGAACAGGTTGTTTTGTCTCATTACATACTGTCAGCACCTCCCCTACAGTCCGGATACAGATTTCCGGCGCCTCTGATTTTGCCCAAATCTAAAATTGCTTTTAAAAATGAGAGTAAGAGGAAGGTGAAGAAGCAGATGATGGCGGTATCGAAGTTGAAATATTCAGGGTATTTATTTAGTTTAGTAGAAGACGTATGGCAGTGACTGTTGGACAATTTTCATGAAGATGAAGAAAAAAATGCAGGCATCATAAATGTGGTTCTACAGAAGGATACTGAGAATTCCATGGACGGAGCGAGTAAACAACGCGGACTTGTTAAAATCAACAGAAATAAAACTTATATAGTCAAAATCAGGCCGAAACAGCGAAAATTCCTTAGATACATAATGAGGAATGAAGGTTTGGAAAACTCACTGGACATAACGAGGGCAAGAAAGATAGGGGGAAGAGAGTGAACCACTTACCAGGGTGAGCTTGTGTATATGGACGGCAGAACGGGAGGTTGCGGAAAAAAAGAAGAAGAAGAAGAATGTAATGGGAATGAATAAAATAATAACAATAACATTCATAAAGAAAGAAGAGGTAGAGAAATAGAACGAAGAGAAGGAGGAGGAGGAGACAAAGAAGAAGAAGAAGAAGAAGAAGAAGAAGAAGAGGAAGAAGAAGAAGAAATAAAGTAACCGGAATAAATAAATTAATAACAATAACATTCATTAAGAAAGACGAGGTAGATAAATAGGACGAAGAGAAGGAGGAAGAGGAGACGACAAAGAAGAAGAAGAAGAAGAAGAAGAAGAAGAAGAAGAAGAAGAAGAAGAAGAAGAAATAAAGTAACCGGAATAAATAAATTAATAACAATAACATTCATTAAGAAAGACGAGGTAGATAAATAGGACGAAGAGAAGGAGGAAGAGGAGACGACAAAGAAGAAGAAGAAGAAGAAGAAGAAGAAGAAGAAGAAATAAAGTAACCGGAATAAATAAATTAATAACAATAACATTCATTAAGAAAGACGAGGTAGATAAATAGGACGAAGAGAAGGAGGAAGAGGAGACGACAAAGAAGAAGAAGAAGAAGAAGAAGAAGAAGAAGAAGAAGAAGAAGAAGAAGAAGAAATAAAGTAACCGGAATAAATAAATTAATAACAATAACATTCATTAAGAAAGACGAGGTAGATAAATAGGACGAAGAGAAGGAGGAAGAGGAGACGACAAAGAAGAAGAAGAAGAAGAAGAAGAAGAAGAAGAAGAAGAAATAAAGTAACCGGAATAAATAAATTAATAACAATAACATTCATTAAGAAAGACGAGGTAGATAAATAGGACGAAGAGAAGGAGGAAGAGGAGACGACAAAGAAGAAGAAGAAGAAGAAGAAGAAGAAGAAGAAGAAGAAGAAGAAGAAATAAAGTAACCGGAATAAATAAATTAATAACAATAACATTCAGGAAGAAAGAAGAGGTAGAGAAATAGAACGAAGAGAAGGAGGAGGAGGAGACAAAGAAGAAGAAGAAGAAGAAGAAGAAGAAGAAGAAGAAGAAGAAGAAGAAGAAGAAGAAGAAGAAGAAATAAAGTAACCGGAATAAATAAATTAATAACAATAACATTAACGAAGAAGAATGATGAAGAGGAAGAGAAAGATGAGGAAGAGAATCAGAAGAAGGAGAATATGGAGAAAAAGAAGAAAGAGGAGGATAAAATGGAGGAGGAGAATAAAAAAGAAGAAGAGGAAGAAAAATAAGAAGGAAAAGGTGAAAAGAAAAAAGAAGAAACAAAAACGTCATTTTGATACACCGTTTTTGTGAGCACTAATGTTAAAGTTTGACATAATAATAATAATAATAATAATAATAATAATAGCCATGAACACCATTGCTGTCCCTGTGATGCAATACAGTTTAAACTTTCGTAACTGGACCATATCTGATATTAAGCAAATGGATATTAAAACGAGAAAGCTACTTACCTGTCATCATCCCAACGCACATGTTGATCGTCTGTATGTGCCAAAACCTGGAGGAGGCAGAGGATTAGTTCAACTAGAACTGTCTTGTAAAATTACAAAGCTTGGACTGGGTCAAAGAACATGAAATTAGTAAGCGACTTTATTCAATAGTAAAGGAAGCCAAAAAGTTCAAAATGGAGTTCCAAATCGGTGAAGAAATACAAGTAAAGCATAATACTCCGTCCGAAGCTGCAAAATACTTAAAAAAGAAGGCAAAGGCAAATGCAAGCCATCAGATACATAAACGATGGCAAGATAAACCGCTTAACGGTCAATGCTCTGCTCATACCAAAGAAACTGATGTAGACAAACCTAGTACTCGTCAGTGGCAACGTAGTGCAGGGTTAAAAAAATGAAACTGAAGGCTTTATCCTTGCTGCATAGGACCAGTGCTTGCTAACTAGAAATTACCAAGCACACATACTGAAAAATTGTGTTAGACCAAAATTCAGATTCTGTAACAAATATCCAGAAACAATTGACCATCTTGTATCAGGTTGCGCGGGATTGGCACCCACTGAATATAAAACCCGGCATGACAGAGTGGGACAATATCTGCGCTGGAAAATCTGCAACACTTATGAAAAGGAAACTACAAAAAATTGGTATGAACACCATATAGACGCGGTTACGGAGATAAGACCTGTAACAACTTTATGGGACTTTAAATAGCACACAGAAAGAAAGATTAATCAATGCTAATCTTCCTGACATTGTGATTAGAAACCACAAAGACAAAATGTGCCTCCTTATTGACGTTGCAGTTCCTGCAGACTGCAATGTATCTTTAAAAATGTTCAAAAACTATCAAAATTCAAGGACCATGAAATCGAATTCTCAAAAGTGTGGCACATGAGAACATTAACAATTCCAGTTGTAGTTGGAGCCCTCGGATTGATTGGAAATGATTCCAATAGAGTCATTGAAGGAATCACTGATATCCCATGCCTTATGAGAAATACAAGAAGTTGTAGTCACAAGTACAACCCACACTTTTCGAAGGACTTTATCTACGTAAAATATGTGTGATTCTTTTTTTACAAAATTGATCAGTAGAAAATGCCATGAAGTCATTTCTAAACTTAGGTCTTCGGTCGAGGCCCGAAAAGAAATGCGTAAACACCAGAAACCAAAAGAAATAAAACAACAATAATAATAATATAGGGTTTTGCAGAAGAAAAAAATGATATAATTCGTAATCTAATAACTTGATCAATTTTCGTTCAAATGATCTCAAATTTTCACAGCATGTGCCGACGCACCTCAAAATTCTATGTTGAGAGTTTATTGATTTTTTTCTTTTCGGGTATAGAAATACCATTTCTGATCTGAATGACCATCAGTATCGAAGAAGATGGTCGGGCGGGTTCGGGAAACATTTTTTCTAAGCCTCAGGTAGTCCATAAGTCTGAGTCCTCCAATGACAGTTTGGCGTGTCTCGTGGAAACATTTGCAAATGACACCTTAAAAGCTGTAGCTCGTTACGGCCATTAAAGACAAGTGGTAAGCAGAAGCTCAAGTAATGCTTTGTCGATAGGTAATAGAATCTTGAGAAAAACGAGTTTGAAGAACATCTTGTTTTTAGTGATGCGGTCGCATTTCTTACGAATAGTGAAGACAGCAAACATAATGTCGACATTTGAGACGAAGAAAATCCGTGTCACAGACAGTGTATATTGAAAACCTGTGAAATCGATCATGAAATCCACATACGTTTAATTTTCTCATTCAAATTTCAATGAATAAATCTTATTTTGCTCAACAGTAAGCGTGTTTTTGCTCAACAGTAAGCGTGTTTTTGCTCAACAGTAAGCCTGTAAGACATTTGCCTAAACTATGAAGTTATCAGCTATTTACGTACCCAATTATATCATTTTTATACAGCTTGCAATACATCTTATGATCGCAAAACATCTTATAATTGCAGAACATCTTATGATTTAAGAACATCTTATAATTGCAGAACATCTTATGATTTCAGAACATATTATGATTTCTAAACATCTTATGTTTACAGAACATTTTATAATCGCAGAACATCTTATGATCGCAGAACATCTTATGATCGCAGAACATCTTATAATTGCAGAACATTTTATGATCGCTGAACATCTTATGATTGCAGAACATCTTATGATTTCTAAACATCTTATGATTACAGAACATTTTATGATCGCAGAACATCTTATGATTGCAGAACATCTTATAATTGCAGAACATTTTATGATCGCAGAACATCTTATGATTGCAGAACATCTTATGATTTCTAAACATCCTATGATTACAGAACATTTTATGATCGCAGAACATCTTATGATTGCAGAACATCTTATAATCGCAGAACATCTTATGATTGCAGGACATCTTATGATCTAGGACGTGCTGTATCCTTCCGTGGGGACATGTTGTATGTATTATGCAAACAGCAGGATTGGTCGTGTGGACTTAATCTAATCTATTTTATTATAATTTATTCAGTTAGCGCATTTTGCGGTGCTGTAGTCACCACTCTCCCTGTTGCAATTTTGGTTCATGGTGGCACTCAAGAAAAAATAGTGTAATGGCTTGCCGGTTCCTTCTGAGCCTGGGGTGTTGAGATTACCTCGTCCCTCCTCTGAGAAGTTCCTCTGATGCGCAGTTCCTGCGCCCAGGCTGGCGCAGACATGTGGATTGGCAACATGCATCCATTCACAGGTCGGGTCGGGAAACCCTTTCTACTACTTTCATACAGTTTAGCCGGCAGGTCGATGCCGTTGACTGGAGTGTGGCTGTCGCAGTGCCCATGTGACGTCTTGGAGCCATTTGTAAGTGTTGGATATAGGCTGTGGACCAGTACAGTTCAGCATTCCAATTCACCTCATGTTCATTGGAAAATGTCACGATGACATTTCTGATTTTAGCTCTCAGACTGGGATGCGGAAGGAAAAGATTATACAACAAAAATTAAAGGAAATAATTAAAAAAAAAAATAATATTAATAATACAACACTTAGAAGAGAGCACGATTTAAGAACGGAAAAAGAAAAGACAAAGTGTTTGGAAATATTTCGACAGTCTGTTTTCTTGAAGTTATGTTTAAAGATTGCATACAAAGGCGTTTCATTCGTCTTGTTGCGTTGATTAAGAGAATAACCGTTTTCTCAAAACAAATGACGTTTGTACAAAGACTTGTATTTTTTATTTTTATACTTGAATGCATTTTTTAAACATAGCTTGAAGAGAGGCATACCGTAGAAATGTTGTGGAACACTGTGTATTTTCTTTCTTTCTCTTTTTAATCGTACTCTCCTCTAAGTGTTGAAAAATATTGGAAGAGTTACGTCAATCATTTGGTTTGTTAATAAAAGCAGTAATAATAATATCCAGATATTATCCGAGGAAGTTTACGTTGTACAGATTCCTGCTATCTTAATTTTGTAATGAGAGAACAGTCATTAATCATTCTCGGATTCTATTTTTCAGAATTTGTGGTTGATATGTAAGTGTAATTCTCTGCCAGAGTGTCCGGGATGGGGGAAGTCTCTCTTTCAGAAGTTCTCAATCCATTTGCTTTACTGTTGAATGAGAAATGCTTTAGTAAAATTTAACGACTTTTTTAAAAGATTCTCATTACGAATTTCTCTTACGCTCTTGTTTTTTCGAGTGGTTTTGTTCACTCCAAATTATCGCTTTTACTCTCCGAAGTCATCAGTCTAGAGCAATTTATTATAAATTCACTCATAGTGTGCATATGTGGTCTACAAACAGAACACATAACAACCCGATAAGAAATCACAGCTGAGTGCCGCATTTTTATTTTTATTTTTTTTTTTTTTTTTGCAATCATATCTTTGGAAAAAAGAAAACAGAAAGCCATATTTCCCTCTGAAGCAAAAGCCTTCTCACTGACATGTCACAGATGTTAACAGTGAAAGACAAGGATTCTTTCCCTGCTAAAAAAAGATTTTGACATAACTCACGATACTTAGAGAGATGATGGGAAATCCTGCATGAGTCGCTAATCCAAGATACAATAGAAATACCGGATTTGCCCACGTCAAAGGCGTTCTGACATCAAGGACGTAATCCCTAGTTTAAAGTGCAATTTTTTTTTTTAGATAAAAAGACTGTACGTGAATATAAGATCTCAGCTCTTTTTCCTACTTTACTAAGATGTTTTGTGGGGGATTCAGCAGCATCTCGATTATACCGACCCTTCATGAATTGGATTTTATTATTTTACCCTTACAATAGGGAGACGCGTATGTTTACTCCCTCTTAGACGTATAAGTTACTTAGTTGGATGTCTATCCACGGTAGAGCTGCATCAAGCACAATGGTACTCCAGTTCTATAATTCAATGTTCTCCCCATCAATGTTTTTCCATTCACTGAAATATTGGCTGAAAGTCCATTATATGTCTAGAGGGGAAAAAATTAGGTCTAACTTTGTTAAGAGTTTTACCCATAAAGTGGAATATATGAAAATTATAAATAAAATAAAGCCTTACATAAATGTAAAACAATAAAAAAAAAAAGCTTTATTTATATGTTTGCGTATTATTAGGTTGGTGCAAAAATAATGACGTAATAATGTCGTTTTTTGACCTTAAAAAATACGTCAAAAAACGACATTATTACGTCATTATTTTTGCACCCACCTAATATATTTTACTTATATAAATGCTTAAAAAAATATTTTCAAACTACAATATTCGCCGAGAGGCAGTAGTGTTATCCATATTTAAATTCCTTGATACTGCTAGTCTTCTGGTTCCCCTGCCGTACCTACCCTTCTCTACCACATGAACATTCTGTACATATACATAGTTTTTTTTTTATTTATTATACTTTGTTTATTTACCACCTTGAACGGTGTATAATTTATTTAAGAGATCACATTAATCAAGAGATCACATACAGAAATTCAGTTTACCGCCTGGCATAGATAACACCTCTGCGGTTAACATAGGCCTACGAAAATCCAAACATTTGACATCAAGGACGCACGACAAATTTTCTAGATATTTCAGAAAAACAAATTGCGTCTTTGACGCCGGCAAATACGGAATGTAAAAGGGCTCTGCTGAAGACCTTCATAATCTTCTAGATAAAAATAAGACAGTCTATTCATAGGCTCTTCCCTTAATGGTAATATGCATCTCATTATTACATGTTACATGGCACTTAGCGGTAATATTGACACTGATTAATGACATATCTTGCTCGAGGAGCCTGAAAGATACCACCAGTCTTCTATAGCAAACTAACTACTTTTAGAATATAAATCTTATCTAGTATTCTTGCTCAAGACTGACAATTTCTACACACTCTTGTCTCTTGGTTCTTGGAGAGATGAAATTGGTTAAATGCCTTCTTTTGCATCGAACACCTGTACAAATCATGGAAGCTGCTAGTTTGTTTAAACTATTTCACACGGCCGAGAAAATATATTTACCAACAATATTAAAGATTTTTTAGTAGAAATAAAAGGATTTAAATAAAAAGGATTTAAACTATGTATGGTTATGCTTCGATATTCGATTCTCAGCCACCAATTAAAGATATCATGAAAAATAGTTAGGTCATGTTTGGACGTTCGATCCCTAACCATCAATTATCTATATCAGTAAAAAAAAAAAAAAGTCTTGTCGTACCTGAAGATTCGATCTCAAACCACCAATCTTGTATATAAGAAAAACAGACTGTTGATGCCTGGAGGTTTGATCCAGTTGTACTTGGAGGTGCAGTCACCAACTACCAATTAATTATTTATATTTTGAAACAAGTCTGGTTGTGTTTGGGGGTTCGATCCCGAACCACTAATTATCTATATCAGAAAACGATTCTTGTCGTACTCGGAGGTGCAGTCTCCAACGACCAATTAATTGTTTATATTACGAAACAAATATTTCTTTTTTGTATTTGGAGGTTCTATCTCCAACTACCACTACAGAGTCTTATCACTATCATGCGACGATCGTAAACAGCGAAGAAATTGGATGAGTAAATACACATCTGTGCTCCTAAAACTACTTCCATTTGCCCAGACAGTATTAGCAAATTGGCTAATATATCTATTATCAGCATTGACAGATGGAGACCATTCAAATGTTTTAATCACCGAGTCAAGATTACTGTATCACTTGTATTGTAGCAATTTAGCTTGTTATCACATTGGTTTACGCTTCAAATGTATTTAATAGTGTGAGATGATATGGCTTCAAACAATCGTCTGGAACGCACGATACGTTTATTTATAATGAGCGTAATATGTGGTATAAAAATGTCTGGAATTGACGTAAGTCAGGGATTATGTGGTTAGGTCAGTGACGAGTAAAGAAGACGAGAAAGAAAAGCAAAATGGGCAAGAGAAAGAAAACAAAGAGGTGGGGGTAAAGTGAATAAGTGAATATTTTGGAATAGATAGAGAAAAAGAGAGACGGCAGGAATTGAATAATTGAAAAATGAATAAAGGATAAAAACAAAAAAAAATCGCAGAAAGGAAAAATAACAACAACAACAACAACAACAACAACAATAATAATAATAATAATAATAATAATAATAATAATATGAGACTTTACAATACAGACAGACAAAACAATCAAAGCTAGTGGCCTAGTTATCCCGAACAAAGACCATAAGAATAGAATGTGCTTTCTTATTGGCACGACAGTCCCGGCAGATTGTAATGTATCTTTGAAGACCTTCCAAAATCTATCAAAATACAAGGATCTTGAAGTGGAAATCTCAAAAAGACACGAGGGAATTAATAATTATAGTATATTATTAGTATAGTTAGAGTCCTCGGATTGATTGAAAAATGTTCCTACAGACTTCGTCGAAGAAGTACAAAAAATGTACACACAAGTACAGGTCACACTTTACGAAAAGCTTTCTCTATATAAAATGTATGTGACCTTAAGTTTTGTTTATTTTAAAAAAAATTTTTTAAATGTTCAGTGGAAAATGTCATTATACTATTTTTGACCTTAGGTCTCTGGTCGGGAGCCGGAAGGAAATGAGTATAATAATAATAATAATAATAATAATAATAATAATAATAATAATAATAATTGCCCTCACGTGTACAGCCCACATCTTACGGAGGGCTTTATCTATATAAAACATGTGTGATTTTTTTTTCAGTTACTCAATGGAAAATACCATGATGCCATTTGTAACCTTAGGTCTCTTGTCGGGAACCGGAAAGAAATGACCAGAAATCAAAGGATAATAATAATAATAATAATAATAATAATAATAATAATAATAATAATAATAATAATAATAATAGGTAATATTACATCTTACGAAGGGCTTTATCTTTCTAAAATATGTGTGACCTTAGAGGGTTTTTTCCTCGAAAAATGCTCAGTGGAAAATGTCATGATGCCATTTCTGATCTTGGGTCTTTGATTAGGACCCGGAAAGAAATGAGTATACAACAGAAATCAAAGGAAATAATAATAATAATAATAATAATAATAATAATAATAATAATAATAATAATAATAAGGGTTTCAGGAGCTGGAAAATGTGGATAAGAAGTTTGTAAAGTTAGGTGAGTGACTTTCTTGAGCGAAGAAAGAGAAGGAGAATAATATGACGAAAAATATTGGAAAGAAAAAAGAAAAAGAATAAAGGATGATGAAAGAATGAAATTTAGGTGTTAAGGAATTAGATGAAGAAAAGTAAAAAAATAAATAAATAAAGAAATAAAGAAAGAAAGAAAGAAAGAAAGAAAGAAAGAAAGAAAGAAGTGTAAACAGAAAAACAAGTATGGAAGAAGTATGAGAAAGAGGAAGAGGAAAAGATGAAGAAAAGAAAAGGGAAAAAGAGGAAAAAACGTAAGCTTACGGAAGGTGGGAGAAAAAAAAGAGAATTGGAATTAAAATGGTGGAAATTTCAGAAGAAAATAGAAGAGAGAGAAAAAAGAAGATTAGAAGAAGAAGAGAAAGAGGTGCGCAAAAAAGAGAAGTTTGTTTTGGTTTCGTTCTTTTACTGCTTGGATTATTTGATGCCGACAAGATTCTTAATGTCGGTCATATTTTTTTTTCACAAATGTATTGCTGGTAATATTTTCTTTCCAATAATGTATTACTGGAAAAATTTTATTTTTTCGCAAAAATGTATTGCTGGTAATTATTTCCCCCAAAAATGTATTGCTGGTAATAAAACCTATTTTTTGCACTTTCATAGTATTTTAACCCCCGTTTGGGGGTTAACTATTTGTCCATACCTGGGACCCTAACAGGTGAACAACCCAATTTCAGAGTGGACCTGGGAAAACCAGCAATTAAGAGATGGTTCCACGCCACTTAAAACCTCTTGATCATAAGCCTTGCTGCCGGATGTAGTTTATCATCATATCCAGGACGGAGAAAAAGAAAGTGGGGAGGAGTAACTAAAGAAAATTTAATGAAAAGGCAAGAGAATAACAGGAGAAAATAACAGAAAGAATATGTAAGAAAATTTGAGAGAATAAAGGAGAAATGAATTGAAAAAAAAACGAGGAAAAAGAGGTGAGAAATAGAAAACGGAAGAGGCTGAAAAATGGGTGTGGCCCAGAAGGTGTGGGAAAGAAAAGAAAATAATGTGTAAAGAGAGAATGCGATAGAAATCGTAAAGAGAAGAGTAAAGAGACGGAGAAGAAAATGAAAAGAAGGAAACAGTTTGAAAGAGAAAAAAAAACAAATCAATCAGTTTGTGCCATGTGAATACACGTGTAGGCGATCATGTATCTTTCGATACATGACTGACGAGGCATTTTTGCCCCGCAATAGGTTGCCATTTCTTTCTACGGTAGATCAATTGCTATCCAAGGCTATAGAACCCGCTCTGTCCTGCTATTCGCCAATAGCTGGTGGTTAGAAGAGGATCCATATATTTCCCAAGGGCATCAGCACAGATATGAATATAACGGATTCGACTGGAATTCGAACTCGGCTTTCCGATTCCTCAATCCGAGCCGCAATCCATTACTCTACCGTGCCTCTGAGGCATAAGTAGGAAAGTAGAAAACGTCTGCTTAAAAGTGTGAAATAATCAAAAGATTACTAAAAAGGTAGAACAGAAAAGCGAAGGAAGGAAATGATCAGAGGAAAGTGGTTGAAAATAGGGGAAGGGGAAGAGGCTGAGGAAGAAAAAAGAGAAGAAAAAAAAACAACAGAAAACGCAGGAAAAAGACAGGGACACAGAAAAGGATGCTGAGAACATTTTGCCCGACCAAAAAAGATTCCAAGAAAGGAAATAAAATAAATGATGCTTGGCAACTTGAAAAATTTTGAAAAAATCCACCCCGTGTTAAAATAATCTTGTTTATGAATTCTCAGGTCCTCTGGGTGAATTTATCGCCGACACGAACAATCAAGAAAGGACGTTAAATTATTACATTGTCCGTAAGCGCAACACACTCTCCCGTAGATTGACATGTAATTTGTCAAAATTTAGTGCAATGATCAATAACAACAACAATAAAAACTACAATAAACTAGATAAAAAAAAACCCAGACATAACCGTTTTCTTCCCCACATATACACAGAAACAGTATCTTGTTCTGTAACCTTCTACCTCGAAAGGAACAACCATTTAAAAAAAAAAGATACACCGATGACGTTTTCTTCATGTTAGACTCAGAAAAAAAAAATGAACAATCTCTCCTCATGTATGACTGCGAATGGTGGACAATCTCTTCAAAGATGAAGAGACTTGAACCAACAGAAATATGATTCTACAGAAAGATGCTGAGGATACCATGGACCGAACATATGAGATACGACGAGGTTTTAGAGAAAATAGAAACGAAAAGGTAACATCGGGAAGATGCAGTTGAAATTTCTGGGTCACGTAATAAGGAAGGAGGGTTTGGAAAACTTGATCCTGAAAGGACAGACAGAGGGAAAGAGTGACAGAGGGAAGCAGTGTGTAACGTCCTCGATGGTAGAACAGGGCGTGGGAGAAATAACAAAAAGACGAAACTTATTAAGAGCTACAACGGACAGGAAGATGTGGATACGGCACATAAAAAAAGAAGAAACAGGGAGTCAAAATCATGTAGCTTCAAAAATTGATCCGTGGCACGTGTGGTAACAGATGACGGCAATTGTGACACAGAAATCCGAAGACGTAAAAGAATATCTTTGCAAAAAAAAACAAAACAGAAATGTAATATTGCAGCTATATCTAGGTTCGAGGTACCCAATCCTCTTTTCCACCCCACAACATTCCCGTATAAAAAAAACGCTGTAAGCCTCTTGGTACCATACAGCTATTTGCATAGAAAATTCTACAACGGACTACATTCTTTTATTCCACCAGTTGAGATCTTTACAGCTAAGACCTTGCTACGTCCACATAGTTGATTCATTTCTTCGTATTTCATTGGTATGAAGATGTTCTATTCAGGCAGTTTATTTTCCAAGACATACTGCTTTTTGGAACAAAATCGCGAGTGTTTTTTTTTTTTCTAAGTGCCATTCCTTCGGTTAATTCGCCTTGAAAACGTTCCAAGGACACATGGCCTGGTGGATAAAAGCGTTGATTGAGTGATCCAAACAAGTGACTAAACCCAAAGAGTTTTGAGTTCAATCCCTGGCCTCAGAGAACAAAATCTTGGAGAGTTATCAAGGCGAATGAACTAAAACTGATATATCCAAAGGCATGGTACGTGAAATTAGAACAATCTATCCCCGTTGACTAAATAAATGGTTCAGAAATATAGAAAAATCCCAGGTAGAAGTTTATCATGCTGCTACAATCTTATCCACTTTAAGTGTAGGTTCAACCGTTATCTATCTTATCTAACCTCATGCTTTACACTTCTTACCTCCTCCTCTAACTCTCCCTTCATGACAATAAACTACATCCATCAGCAAAGCTTTTGAGGGTCGTAGAACCACCTCTTAATTGCTGTTGTTCTCAGACCCATCCTAATCCAGAGTGGTAGCCCCTGTTAGGGTCCCAATTATGGGCAAATAGTTAAACCCCGAACTAGAGTCAAAACATTATGAAAGAATAAATATACATGTAAATATTCAAAAAATTCGACATCTTCATCGAGCAGACCTTTTACTATCATGTCCGGCCGTCCTGGTGATTATGATAAACCACATCCGACTGTAACGCTTCTGATCGGAAGGTTTTGACGAGCGTTAAAGCACCTCTTAATTACTGTTGTTCCCAGGTCCACCCTGACCCGGGGTGGTAGCACCTGTTGGGGTCGCAACTATAAGCAAAAGTTAACCCCTAAACAGGAGTCAAAACATTAAAAAAATAAAAAAAATACCAGCAATACATTAAAAAAAAAAAAGTATCTCAATATATTTTTGTAAAAGAAATTGTTAAATGCCCCCCTAGAAAATTAAATTTCGGCATTAAATGACCCCTAAGAATCTCGACCCATCACCACTCGTCGTAATGTCTTTCTACAAATTGCAACGCAGTGCAGAATAATGAACTGTCTGTTTGAGAGGTTGTGAATATAGCTTTTATAAGTAAGTGTCGGAGTCATACCCCATGAAGAATTTCTCGACAAGTTTAATACCTAAAAACTAGCTGGGCATGACGATAAACTAAATCCGGCAGCAAAGACTCTAATCGGGAGATTTTGAGGATCGTAGAATCACCTCTTCATTGCTGTTGTTCCCATGTCCATCCTAATCCAGAGTGGTAGCCCCTGTTAGGGTCCCAATTATGGGCAAGTAGTTAAACCCCGAACTAGGGTCAAAACACTATGAAAGAATAAAAATACATTTTCATCGTAATACATTTTTGGAAAAAAAATTACCTACAATAAATTTTTTTTAATTAAATTACTAATGATCGTAAGAAAATTAAATTTCGGCATTAAATGATCCACAAGGAGTTGATATGTTGCTATATTAACAAACAAACCCTGTTACGTCAATAAAACAAACTCATTCAGTAATCTTCTGCTTTGTGTGGCTCTTGGGCCTTGGAATAGGTGAACAATAATATAAAAGATGAACTCCGCAAGGGACAATCCAGAAAATATAAAGCGATTGGAAAATGCTGTAAGAAACAAAGAAAATGTGTGGGACTATAATGTTATATCTAAAATTGTATCTAATAGTGAATGTTGGACAAATTGATCACAGATGAAGTAGAAACTAAAAGCTAGAGAGATGTGCTTCTATCGATGAATGCAGAGACTATCACGGAGGACATTTTTTTTTAAAGGGAATATGATTTGCAAAGAAATTGCTAACTCAATACAGCTAAAATTTTGAAGCCCATTATGAAGAATAGGAATTTAGCACTCGCAGTGCAAGAGATCCAGGTAAAAACAGTGAGTAGCCTGCTTAACAAGTCAGAGTAAATAAACAAAAGAACAAGACCCCCACAGACAGATAGAAGAGCAAAAATTAGAGTAGCAACAAACAAGAAGATATGGAGAGCCACGATCACCCTCTTCCAGGAAGGACACTATATGTGAAATAATATTCATGGTTTTTTTTTTCTAAAAACAAATTAATGGCAGTAAATGAAGTGAAAATAGTTAAAAGGAAGAGGAATAAAATGAAAGAAAATAGATGTGTAAGAATAAAGTGTAATGGAGCGTTAAAATAGAAGAATGCATAATGCAAACAAAGAGCTGAAAAAGAAATGGAAAGGACGGTAATGAAACGCTAATTCGAAAAACCAAACAACAAGAGTAATAGAAAAATGTAAACGAATGGAAAAATAAAGAAAAGTAATACAACGAAAGAAAATGAAAATATATGCCGATAAGATGGCGTATCTGAATTTGCTCAAGGCCGCAATTTCCCGCCCGGAGGGAAAGCCAAAATCTCTCTGATCGAAATCTTTTCCAGCCAAAGGTTCACATAGACAACTGACCTCCTTCTTTTGTACAAAATGCTGGACCACCCAGGCAAAATCAAAGTAGTTTTCCTGTTATTTTCATACCGTATCTCTGAACTTTTAACCCTATTTTATCTTTCCTTTGCTTTTTTATTTATTTTTTTTTTCGAAGTAGAAGGTTACTTTAAGAGGCAGTTTAAGCGAATAGGAAGATAGGAGTTAACCCTACATTTGAACAGGTTAGGATTCTAGTGAACGGGGAATCATCCTCTTGGGAGTTGGTTCCACAGAACAGTGGTTCGCGGGAAGAAGCTGTTCGAATAAAATTTACTGGCCAGTGGAACACGGGGATAATGTGAATGGTTTGCTACAATGTGAGTATCATGGTGGGTCATAGCCGTGAATGACCTTATGAGCACTTTCTATAGAAGCATCGATAGAGCAGTGAAAGTCTTGCCACATCCTCCTTGTGAGAGAGAGGTTGCAGTGTGGAAAATAATTTGTCACCCACAAGGACTAGTCGTCGCTTTTAGACTCTATCGAATGTTAAATAATTGTTTAGCAGAATATTCATTTTAAGGGGGAAGTGTATCTCAGTTCCGGTTGACCTTCGGGGTAAGATGTAAGGCATAATAAGGAAGTCGATTTTGATTAACAGATCTAGCGTAGGAATGATAGACAAAAGTTTTTTAGCGAGTCAAGTCTTAACCATCAATTAATGTAGACGTGTTCTCTTTCGTGTTTGAAACGGCTCCTCAGTAAGAGGGGTGATGACTGCATAGTTAGTACATGTCGACATTAATAAAACAAGATAAGTTAAAATTCTCCGTGTTTGATGTCATTCATTGCTAACTACGGCAACTAGCGATCGCAATCCAAGGGAAAAAGAGATGATACCACATCCAACAAGGGGCTATTCAACACGAGGTTGGTGAGTGAGGATTGGGGAGCTCCCGCCAAAATATGACAACAATACTGTAGAAGATAGCATGCGGAGACAGGTAATTACTGGAGTGGTAGAGGGAGCCGACCATTTTTTCTGTAGTTGTAAGTTTAAAACTTAATAATCTCTCAAGAGACAGAGTCTCCCCGAGGCGACATCCATTCATTGTGACTTACGGTAGTTCGGAGTTCAATCGGCGATATCTGGAATGTAACTAGTTTGGTTTTCAATGCATCGAATGTAACCATTTATTTTTCCCTCCACTGAGGACTTAGTGCTAGATCGGATGAAAGATCATTTGGGAAGTGTTTTAAAACATGCTGGAAAAATATGACACCGAAATCCGAAGGCGTACTGGAATAGCAAAATATGCTTTCCAAAAATTAAACAATGTATTAAGAAACACTATTTACATCGCTTGGACTATCGTCCTCATCATGTTGATATATTTATCACAACATTTCGGCCCTTGTACGCTCCGGGCTTCTTCGGGTGGTTGGAATGAACCCTTTATTTCGCTCGCTGGGGTAGACAGTTCTCGTTCCACGTGCCATGTCTAATGGATGTCAGTTGTCAGTTATCTCCTGTTAATTCCCCTCTCCAAGTTCTCCACCGCCTTAACCAGGTATTGAACTCACACTCTTTGGGTCCTGTCACTGGATCTAACTAACGCCTTTATCCACTGTGTCATAGTACGTTGTGATAAATATAGCAACAAAGATGAAGACGATAGTCCGAGCAATGTAAATAGCGTACATAATACATCAACTCAGATATATAGACAGATACTGGAAGCAGGGCATTTTTTTTTCTGACAAAATTTTCTTTACATAAATATATTCAATCAAAAATGAATAAGTATCCAAAATATGCGAGCGCAGGAGTTTGGGGCGTTATTCTGCATTTTTAACGGGGAAATTATCAGATAAGACGAAACATGTAAAGGTCTTTAAATAGCTTGATGTTTGGATTCAGTTAAGTGAAAAAAACGTGGAGATCAGAATTGGTCTCAAGGTTGGGACGTAGAAAACAAAATGGAAACGATATGAAAGCTGGATCTACAAAATTATCTGAAAATAACTTTCTTTCGAGCAATGATCGAAAGGGTTAGTAGTAATGACAACTGGACATTGACAACGAAGATGAGTGATAGGGTTGACGGAACATATACAGTGATGCTAATGGCTATACTTGGTCTATCATGGAAAGGACTCAGTAGAAGCAAGGAACTCTATGAAAAAACCCAAAAGATAACAGAATCACTATGTATTTGAAAGTTGTGATTCGTTGTACATGTCGTAATGAGGAAAAAAGAGTTCTTAAGTAAAGTACACATATAGGAGCCTGAACTAAAAGAAAAACAAAAAACCATGGCACAGTGGATATAACGTTGCAATAAATATGGCAAGAAAGATAAGGACGATAGTCCGAATAATGTAAATAGTATACATAATACCTCATCTCAGAAATATAGATCGGTAGTAAGAGGGATTGCTGAAGTGCGATGTAAAAAACATTCCTCTTATATGGCAACGAATACTGGATAATTTCCTCAGAAGTGAAGACAAAACTCAAGAGAACAGAGATTCCTTGTTTTATTTTTACAATAATATTCACCCTCTACAAGGCCTAAGAGCCACTTGAGGTGGATGTTATAGAGTACGTGATAAGGTGATGAATAACGATTAACCCTAGAATTGAACAGGTTAAAACTGTAGCGATCGAGGAATCCTCCTCTTGAGAGTTGGTTCCATTAATTGGAGCTTCGTGGAAAGTGGCTGTTCGAGTGAAGCTACAGAAAAACGTGAGAGAACTTCGTATGGAGAATGTAAGTATTATGGGGTCCACCCTTTTCTGATATAAATGGACTCGTCCTGCTGCCATAAAATAGCCACAGTCAGTCAGTCAGGGAGTCTGAGAGTAGAGGAACAGGGTGGAGAAACAGAGTGGAAAGTACATAGACACTGTGATTGAGTTGACGTTAGAAGTCAGTTACAAGTACGCCCGACTCTAAGGAAGTTTACTTCGAAACTGTATATAGCGATCTTTGATTAATATTAACCGGCGTTCCTGGATTTTACCAACAGCATTACCTTTTGTATTTTGTGTAAATACATTTAATTTCTTAGCTTAAATACTTGCGTTTGTCATTTATTGGAGACCAATTTTTCACGCGGAATCCACAACAACTTGGCGAACGAGGACTCGAAACTCACGCGGATAACCCACAACAACTTGACAAACGAGGATTCGAAACTCACACGGAAAGAAAAACTTTTCGTACGTCTAACAACAAACAACTTGGTGAACACACGCGGAAAAGTAATCAACAAAAGAAAAATCCTTCCCTCGTCGTCCAACAACAAATTAGCGACAAACAAATTCGAGGAGTAAAAATACATAAAATTGAGTTATCATGGAAGATTTTAAAAATATGTTGGTAGAACTGATAAGACACCAAAATGAGCAACACTTACAAATGCAGAAATACCAAAATGATCTACAGTTACAGCTACAAGAAAAATGGCAAAAGCAAATATTACAAACGCAAAAGGAAAATCAAGATAGGCAATCAGAGCTCCAGGAACTAATATTGAAAGTAGCGGGCAGCAAGCAATTAGATATTGAAAAATAAGCAACATTTTCGCATGACGATGTACAATGAAGGTGCTGTCGCAGTGTTTGGACCATCGGGACTAGGCCGTCATCATTACTTTAAAAGGGAGAGACATTAGATACTACACTTTGACCTCAGCCTGAATGCAGTGTAATATTAATCAGCCTCCCCACGATGGCAAGATATGAGGCATTCGATTGAACATTGGGTCCCCATTATATATATACATAGAGAAAGGACAAAAAAATATTTTATCCAATAACCGTAACCACTCACACACTGGCGTCGGTATCCACTAACTCTCCGTCTCTAGGGCAGCCGCAGTTTTAGAAATCTCGGGAATTGGCCTATCTCACAACTAAGTAGAGAGAACAGATACTACCTTTTGATCTCAGCCCGATGCCAGGTAATGTCGTTGTCTAATGCCGATTGCATTATCTTCATACAAATGCTCTTGGAAAAGCATGAATCAATCTTTTAGCACCATTAGCTATAGATTAAATAGTAAGGTATACAGGCCTCTCCGGCTTTGAGTAGAAACTTGTCTTAAAGAAAAGTGTAGAGAATACAAAGGGAAACCACTCCACCATCTATCCTAAGAAGTCATCAGGATTTACAGATAATAAAGGAAAGAAATGTGGAGAGTCATGATCACATAGATCTTGAAGACATGTGGTATTTAAAAAATAGAAAAAATCTTCCATCTTATGTTTTGAATTTGTTTTTGTTTTTTTTCTCGATGCTCAAAATGTAAATACGTAGTAAGTTCCAAGAGAGAATTTATTTCCCAGTTTTATTGTTTATTTTTTGCCGTTGATGGACGGTCCCAATAAATTGAGATAAAAAAAAAATATGAAAATGGAAAATTGTCAAAATCAATCTATTTGATAATACTATAATTAAATGGATGTGGATGGATAACAGGACAAAAAAGGTATGGTAAAATGTATTTAGAGAAAAAGAAAAGATATTATGGAGAGTCATGACCACCCACGTCCTGGAGGGATACGACCCATAAAAGAAGGAGATGTATTGCAATACATCTGAAAATACCTGCTATAAATCAAAACCATGACATACGAATGTGGTTCAAATCCTTGAACGTTACGTGAAACTTCGTACCTACCGTTTGAGACAAATTACTTCTTTCTACTTAAAGTTTGTCGGAGTAGCTTATTAACTTTATGTAGGTTGGCTTTTTTTAAAGCCTCTTACGATAACTCGTTACTCACATGCCGAATGTAATCGACTTGAAATGAAAATGTTTGTACTGTTGTAGACAGTCTGGCGCGAGGTATAATTTTCTTTTAACAATTCGTTCGATAATTGAAAAAGTACAGCCATAATTTATCATTCCAATCCTAATGTACACTGCTTTTTCTCAAGAAAGAGCTTTTTATTTTATATGCTCGTAATTTGCATTCACCATAATATAACAAAATGAGAATTTAACTTTCATAACAACAGACTTTAACTCTTTCATCACATACATTAATATAGAGCTGCCTCCTTCAATATAAAAATTGAGCATTTCAATAAAAAAAAAATTGTAAGCCGAAATGGTGTAAAGGAAAGAAAAAACTTCCAAAACTAATTATATGATCTCGAATTGGAATGAGAATAGTGACGTCACATGACCCGTCATGCAACTTCTAGTCGCGAACCACCCAAATTCCCTTCTTATTCCATCGGCGAGAAGTTCCCCTCAAACAGCGTTTTCCCGCGAATCAGTGCTCTGTGGAACCGACTCCCAAGAGGATGTTTCCCCGATCACTATAATCTTAACCTGTTCAAGTCTAGTCAACCGTTATCTCCCCTTTCTATCCATATAAACTACCCCTTTACGTAACCCCCGGGCCTTGTACAGGGTGAACTTCAATGTTTAAAAAAAACAAACAGTGAATTCTTCATAAAAATTCAGAATGTGGAATTAATAAATAATAATACATCAGATACTTAGGTATGATGACACGGTTTAAACATGCATCTCCAAAAGACTCTCTAGAGTCTGACAGCTGATCTCTCATCTGATCTAGCTCTCACAGCTCAATGAAGAAAAACTGCCTTGTAACATTCAGTACCTCTAATGTTACGGTTTTTTGGGTATATATGTATAACTAGTGAACCAATCCAAATGACTTAACTTCCTTTATAGTCTACCAATAGAAGGTTAACCAATCAGAAGCCGCAGAACATGGTATCCGTCGTGTATAAAGGCGGCCATTTTTGTTTACCCTATTAGAAGGACCACTCCCAATTTGTCAGGCGAAGATGACAGAAGGAAGAACTACGCTCTGCTACTTTGCCACGATATCCACTGCGAACCTGAACTACGCTTTCCTACTGTCTCCGAAATATTCACTGCTAACTTCTGGATTCTATACTCGAAGACGACCGTCATGAATTTGTAACATCTAAAACCAAGCTAGGGACGTTTCAACCTCACCGAGCAGATCTTGAATTTTTTTTTCCTCCAATCATAAAGAGAGAACTTTGCCTTAAATGCCTACTTGGATGCAGACTCACCCCAGGTATGAAACTGAATCCATATATACAATCAATAGCTGAAGGTGCTGGGAAACGTGTTCTGTCCTTTGTAGCTACCCCCTCCTCCTGATATGATCTAGCATTATAAGGGTCTCGTCAAAAATACAGTTTTTCGGCCATATCCGGGCTGGAGCTGCCCAATCCAAACTTTCCAACCTTGATAGAGTTCAGAAGCGTCTACGCGCCCTTCTAGGTGATGAACAACAGCCGAAACATCGCCATCCTCTCACGACGCTATTGCTATTTCTTGCGGGAAAAGAGTTGCAGGATAAAAAGTAATTTGCTGCTATTGCGTGAAGTGGGATATTATATGTCAGTGAAAAGATTGTTGCCTCTTACGACATGCACATATGATTTCAATTTTCAACGACTGAACATGAGGTCATCCAACGGGCCTGTTTCTGGTGTCTCGCACTGCGCCATTTGTGATGTAGTCTACGCAGAAGATGACTGTTTCCATAGCATCTCATTTCTAATGCTTGGATTCTTCGATGTGATGCTTCTGTTAATGTCCAAGGCGTGCAGAAAGATTGGAAAGACTGGTCTTTGATTCCAGGCGGATGTTCCCGTCTTTCCAGATTATTCATAGTATTGCGACAGCTGCTATTGTTTGAGCTGCACTTGAACTTAATCTATATAAATCTATATGATTCATATTATGCTTATATACATCACATCCTGATCAGTATAATACATAAGGAATTTTCGTTTCAGATATTATAATAACGGATCTAAGTATTGAGTTTCTGGGAATTTTCTTTTAAGTGGGTGGGCCTCCAAGTCATAAAAGTTCTTGGCAGAATCCCGGAAATGAAAATAACTGAAATAATATCTGATTCTACGTTCCAAAACTGATTTAAGCATTTTGTAAGTGATGACTTGTGCAATGCTATAATATCGACGGCCATCAGCTCTCACAAGAATAGACGCAAGATAAACTTTTTCCAAACAGAAACTATTCTCTGGAATGGGAATGAGAGTAATGATGTCACATGTCCTGAATCAATCATAAAACTTCAGAATGTAGAATTAATACACTATAAGCATTTCAAATACCTCGGTTTAAGGATTACTTATAACAAATGTAGAATAATGAATGACGAAATTGAACCGAGATTATATTGCGCTACGGGTAGTTTTCTCCAATATTTTAAGGTGCCACAAAACCAAAATATGATGTGTAGAATAGTTCTTTTGCATCTTTCTAATGTTTGGATTCTTCAATGTGATGTCCAAGATTCGCATGCTTACAGAAAGATTGGGCAGAAAGATTGAGCAGGCCATCGCGCGCACCGGTCTGATCTTTGATTCCGCACAAATGCTCTTGTTTCCCTAAGTGGGTTTTAGTCTTGTAACGGTTGTCGCTGTTTTTGCTGCCAATGAAATATGTTGTTCTGAAGAAACCTTCCTTAACAATCCAGTCCAGACAACTGAATTGGATCACTAACCACCGGTTTCTATCTTGGTTGAAAAACCTTTTTAACTGTTTATCAAGTGTTTGTTTTTTTGTATTCGGCATTAATCTCCACTTGGAGGGATGTTTTCAGCAAAAGAAGCAAAATATTCCACAGTGGACATTTGTATCGATATTTGTCTCTGGGTAATTTAACCTATAGTCTACTAATAGACTGGGTTTATAATTGAGTCTGGAGGTAAACACGACCAGGGTGTATACTTGAATCTATAGGTAAGCTCCTTTAAACTTGAGTCTATACAAAAGCATTGGCCATGTTTATAACTGAGCCTATAGCAATTTCTAAAGAAGTAATGGATTTTTATTTATTTATCCGACACATCGACAAATCCAATTAAAGAATCTGCGCCCCCATCACTGCGAAGAGGGAACCGATCTGACGTGTGTTAGTTTCTTCGTGGCCAAGCCGGTCTAAAGCGCGTCATGTATTTATTTGAGTCTGTAGTTAAACATCGTTCGAGTTTATACTTTTCAATAGGAAAAGAGTCATGTTTATACTTGAGTCTAT
Organism: Acanthosepion lycidas; assembly: GCA_963932145.1. Classification (NCBI taxonomy): domain Eukaryota; kingdom Metazoa; phylum Mollusca; class Cephalopoda; order Sepiida; family Sepiidae; genus Acanthosepion; species Acanthosepion lycidas. Next base: position 57,679,805 of record OZ010585.1, on the reverse strand, counting down.
AGGTAAACATTGGTCGTGTTTATATTTAAGTCCGTAAGTAAAATTTGGTTATACTTTTATTTGCGTCTATATGTATATACTGCATGGATTTATACGTATAATCTATAAGTAAACATTGCTTGTATCTAAACTTAAGCCTGAAGGTAAATATTGGTCCTAGTCACTACCATATAATGAGGAGCTGGCAATAAGAGAAAATAAATAATTTGAGCTTCTTTACTCTCCAAGTTTACCTATAGGCATTAGTATATCCGTGAAAGACAAACACCATAATACGATGGAAGGAAAGACTAAAATAATCTTAAGAAATTAATTCCCTAAATGTATTATACATTAAATTCCCTAAATGAATTAATTCCCTAAATGTACTAATTCACTAAATGTATTAATTCTCAAAATGCATTATACATTAAATTAATTCCCTAAATGTATTAATTCCTTAAATATGTTATACGTTAAATTAAATTCCTATATGTAATAATTCCCTTAATATATTATACATTAAATTAATTCCCTAAATGTATTAATTCCCTAAAGATGATGCCAATAATCGTACCTAAGATGTGGCACATGACCGAAGGTGTTGAGCACTCAGAATCAAACTTAATTGTAATAGACATGCCTATGACGTATGACTTGAGATTAATCTCTCTAGAAAAGTAGACAACTGGTGTTACTGACCCAACAATATCTATCTGTATCTGTCTGTCTGTCTCAGTCTGTTCATACTTATCTATCCAAGTCTGTTCATATGTATATATCTCTATCTATCTATCTACAAATATATTAACCAATTATGTAACTTAAAAAAAAAGAAGACAGACATGTGTGAATTCCATACCTCTTGTTCTCTCACTCCATCTGAGTTTTTTTTACTTTTTGGCTGTTTTCTCTCAAACTGTGACGAAGTTTTATTAAGAGTGAAACATATATATTGATATATCGATTTTTATTTGTTCTTTACTTTGTCATCCCGATCCATATTTTATCTTCATTTGATCTTTAACTCTCTCTCTCCCTCTCTCTCTCGCACGCACGCACATACACACGCAATATATATATATATATATATATATATGTGTGTGTGTGTGTGTGTGTGTGTGTGTGTGTGTGTGCGTGAGTAAATATTATTTGTGTTTATACTTTAGTCTGTATGTAAACACTAGTCTAGTGTATACCTGAGTCTATAGGTAATCATTTTTCGTGTTTATACTTAAGCCAACACATAAGTATTGGTCGTGTTCATGCCTGTGTCTGTAGGTTAATAATGGTCGTGTTTATACCTGAAACTTTTACTCATATATTTATTTTCATCTCTAGGTAAATATTGCGTGGGTTTATACTTGATCCTGCAAGCAACCAATTCGAAGATAATCTTACACCTCTGCAGGAATTTCAGTCTGCATATTTTAAACTTCGCTGACAGTATAAAATATAATCTTTAGTTCATGATAGTTTCTTTTTCTTTTTGATTTTGTTTAGTGGCATATAAAGCTGTACGGGTTATTTAATATTGAAATCTAAATAATTTCAACACAATTTCATGCCTTCTACTAAGTATAGTTCGAACGCATTTGTATGTCTTGAACTAAAGATAAAATGTATTGCTGGTCATTTTAATGTGTTGTTGGTCATTTATTATATAAATATGTATTGCTGGTATTTTTACTATAAAATGTATTTTTCGTAGTATCTTGGTTTCGTTTGGAGAGTTCAACTTTTTGCCCATAGCTAGTACCATAACAGGATGAACCTGGGAAGAGTACCAATTAAGGTGTGATTCCGCGTTTCTCAAAACATTCACTCTCCCGATCAGAGGCCTTTCCGCAGGATGTAGTTTATGATCGTAAATCTGTATATAGATAAATACGCACTCATACATATATGCAGAAGCTACAGAAGCCACATAAATGTGCTGAGGCAGTGGCCCTATACAAGTGGTGGTGGTGGTGGGTCTACTCCTATTATGGAAAAAGGATGCCAACCTGAACAAATGAGCAGATATTTTAACCCCTTCTTGGTCAGTGTTAGAATTTTTTACCTCATCTCGTAAGACTCCTCTAGAGAGTGATAGAAATCTCTCTCTCTCTCTTTCTATCTCTCTCTCTCTCTATATATATATATATATATATATATATATATATATAAACCGCTTCAGCAGACAGGCTAAATCACGTGAAATCACCATCAGAAGACGCTGCACTCTTTTGTGCACTGGTGCTACCGGGGAGGTATAACTCCGTGATAATAAAACCTGAGGGGTGTTGTTCATTGTGTTCATCGCAAATATTTGCACCAACTCTTTGTTATCAGCACTTCCAATAAGTGTGGTTCTACACAAGCCTTCACCACTCTAAACAAATCTTTTGTATGGATAGTCTGCAGATCAGTTCTGTGTTCCTTCTTTGTTATTCCACCTGAGCAACTGGCGAGAGAGTTTAGGCGACGGGGAGAGGTACAGAATAAAAAACTGAACTGATAGATTATCATACGCCGAAAACTACGGGAGAGTCCATCATATATATTCTTGTCTACTCTTCCGTGCGTGAAGATCATCTCTTACAGAGAAGCAGACGCACATGTGTTGAGACCTACTGAGATACAAATGAATTCCTCTGCAGGGCGCCTTGCCTTATACACGCTGCCTGTTTACATATTATTAGTCGGCATTCTTCCGCAAGAATATTTACCTCTAGCACGACACCGAAAGACATCAATTCTATTCGCCAGAAACCATTTTTTTAATGTATAATATAAACGGCACTGAGTGTAAAAATCTTCTCGACAAATCTATCTTTTAGGTAGGCATATGCGCACGAAGTAGAGGATTTGCATAAGACCTTGTCAAAACATTATAGCCTAAAGGTTGAATGTTAATTGATAAAAAACATTATTGATGGTAACATTAACATTACTATTATCTGAGTGGCGCAGGCTACACGAGTGCAAGCGAACCACTGGTGGAAATATCCAACATCATATAGTTGGGAACAGCCCCGTCAAAACATGGCACACGCAGAGCAGAAATTCGCCTACGGATCGCCACAGCCAGAGCCAGAGCAGTAATGGTCAAACTGGAAAAGATATGGAAAAGTAATATCAGCTTCTATATCAAGTTCAAGCTGTACAAATCGCTGGTCGTATTCATTCTTATTTACAGGTGTGATAATTGAGGTTCAGATAAAAAAAAATCCAGGCGTTCGAGAACAAATTCTTGAGAAATCTCCTCCTCATCTTCTACTGGGAGCACAATACGGAGCACGATCAAAAATCTCCTAGGCCAGCAGAAATCTCTTCTCGTCCCTAATAAGGTGTCAGAAGATGTCATGGTTAGGCGACGTCACACGGTATTAGAGCATCTGCAAGACCTTGAAGCAAGCGGGGACCGCAACGGAACAGCTGGTCAGAAAATGTCAAAGAGTGGACGGAAAAGACAAAGCCGGAACTCCTGAGGGCCTCTGCCAACAGATCATCCGCGAGGAGGCGGTCAGTTTCTTCTACACTTACGTCCTAAAAGACATTGAAGCAATCAAGGCACAGCTGATGCTGATGATGATGATGATTTGCATTTTCGTTCGATGAAGCATTTTTTTTTTCGCATTTTTTTCGCATTTATTTTGTTGTAACTTTTTCGTTTATTTCCGATACGCGAGGTTACCTAATGGTCAAATTATTTGTAATGAAAAGCAATTGAAGTTAACATGTTCGAAAGCTTCTACTATGCACCGTGTCTCTTCAGATCTTAGGCGATCATGAGCCTCCACTACTTCCCATCCTTTGTAGCTCTCAGTAAGGTTTTTATTTTCACCATCTCCCTCACTCCTTGTTCTGCCATCAATCAAGCTTTTTTACGTAGTTTGCTCGTTGTTACACACTGTCTCGCTTGCCTTCAAATTCGTCAGCCATTATTTCTTTGTGTGCTTCAAAAATTTAGACTCTTTCTGATTCTAAATGCAAGAATCATTTGTACATCCCTTTTCCATAAACGATCAGTCCAAGGTATTTTCAGCATCTTCCTCTAGCATCACGCCCACGTTGCTTCAGGTTTCCTTTACATCTGTGAGGAAATTGTCCAGCATTCACCGCCATAGAGGATATAAGACGCTTGCAAAGAGGGAGGAAATAAGTTGGACTTCTCCCCTCTCCAAGATTCACTATAGGCATTAGTATATCCGTGAAATACTAACACAATGAAAGGAAAACTAAGCAGACTATTGAGACGCAAACACATCGTTAGAAACAAAGGAAAGGGTACTGAAGTGTTATGTGATATATGTCCTCCTGTATGGCAGTAAATGTTGGACAATCTCCTCAAAGATGAAGAAGAGGACTTGAAGCAATAGAAATGTGTTCTACAGTAAGATGCTGAGGATACCATAGACTGAATATGTTTGTTTTGTGTTCTTTCCACAATACAGCAAGTATATGCATAAGCATACACGTATATGTTCCGTGAAGGCTATCACTTACTGTCTTTGTTGACGCCCTGCCTTTAACTCCGTAGAAAAGCCTAGTGAAATGAGCCATTGAGTTAAAAGCCCTATTTCAAGCAAACTCGAACACCATTGGCTAGTTTCTTCCATTCTTCTCTGTCTCCCATGATCCTTTTAATTCCTAAAATCAGTATCATTTCTTAGCCAATCCTTATATTTTAGTTTTGTCTTCACTTCTGAGGAAATTATCCAGTATTCGGTGCCATATAAGAGGAATGTTTTTTATATCGCACTTCAGCAATCCCTCTTACTACCGATCTATATTTCTGAGATGAGGTATTATGTATACTATTTACATTATTCGGACTATCTTCCTTATCTTTCTTGCCATATTTATTGCAACGTTATATCCACTGTGCCATGGTTTTTGTTTTTCTTTTAGTTCAGGCTCCTATATGTGTACTTTACTTAAGAACTTTTTTTTCCTCATTACGACATGTACAACGAATCACAACTTTCAAATACATAGTGATTCTGTTATCTTTTGGGTTTTTTCATAGAGTTCCTTGCATCTACTGAGTTCTTTCCATGATAGACCAAGTATAGCCATTAGCATCACTGTATATGTTCCGTCAACCCTATCACTCATCTTCGTTGTCAATGTCCAGTTGTCATTACTACTAACCCTTTCGATCATTGCTCGAAAGAAAGTTATTTTCAGATAATTTTGTAGATCCAGCTTTCATATCGTTTCCATTTTGTTTTCTACGTCCCAACCTTGAGACCAATTCTGATCTCCACGTTTTCTTCACTTAACTGAATCCAAACATCAAGCTATTTAAAGACCTTTACATGTTTCGTCTTATCTGATAATTTCCTCGTTAAAAATGCAGAATAACGCCCCAAACTCCTGCGCTCGCATATTTTGGATACTTATTCATTTTTGATTGAATTTATTTATGTAAAAAAGATTTTGTCAGAAAAAAATGCCCTGCTTCCAGTATCTGTCTATATATCTGAGATGAGGTATTATGCACACTATTTACATTGCTCAGACTATCATCCTCATCTTTGTTGCTATATTTATCACAACGTTTCGGCAGTTTACACTCCGCACTCAAAGACACATCACAGTCGATAAACGTATTAGTTAGATCCAGTGACAGGACCCAAAGAGTGTGAGTTCAATACCTGGTTTAGATGGTGGAGAACTTGCAGAGGGGAATTAACAGAAGATAACTGATAATTGCCATCCATTAGACATGGCTCGTGGAACTAGAACAGTCTACTCCAGTGAGCGAAATAAAGGGTTCAGTTCGACATTCCAACTACCTGAAGAAGACCGGAGTGTACAAAGGCCGAAACGTTTTAATAAATATGGCGACAAACATGAGGACAATAATCCGAATAATGTAAATAGTGCATAATAATAGTACATAATACATACTAATAATAGTCCGTTTAAATTCATAAAGTCTAGATATCATAGAACAAAATTCATCAAAACAATTCCTATTCTTGTTCAGTGCATATCCAATAGTTTTCGTCTGATGTCTATGGATGTTATTCTTCCGTTTTGTATTGATGACAAAACAATTTCCATATTATTTACAGTCTGTTTCCAAAACTGTTGATATGCGCTGTCTAACTCTCTGATATCAATATCAAGTTCTTCTTCGATTTTTTTTTTTTTTTTTTTTTGGAGACAACATGCATCAATATTATAACTATCAACGTCTTAAGCCAATACTTCCTGCTTTTCTTCTTCACAAATCCTCTGGTCAGCACCCGCTCGTATCCGAACATCGGGATCGACATCCTCTATCTTTATTCATTTTTCCACTCTGGGAGAGGCGGCAGCGGAGATGAATGTGAAAGCTCAGACTGCTCCTGAAGAATCGTGAGCAGGAGTCCCAGAGCAGTGTGGGTGGTGGTTGCGGCTGGGCGTGCCATGCCTTCCTGACACCACGTCGCAAATCCTCTCCATGTTGGCGGTTGGATTCGAATGCCACGCCCCCACCTCTCAGATGGTCCTACGCCAGGAATGTTTATTCACAGCAACGGTTTTCTAGGCCTCAGGGACGACGTTGGCATGTGAGAAAAATGTCTGAAACTGATCCTTGAAGCGTCGTTTTGGTCCTCCGCTGTTGTCGCTGACGGGTTCTCCAAACAAGATGATACGTAGAAATCGAATGGGCGCAATCTCAACACGTCAACAGTTTTGAGAAGGTGACTCTGAACGATGATAGCCTTGATGCTGGGGAGAGATGCCCGAAAGAGCACCTCGTTGCACAAGTCTCCTAACATGAAATGTTGTGATGGGCGTTTCGGACGTTGTACGCTCCGGCCTCCAGGACACATGGCACAATGGATAAAGGCGTTAGTTAGATCCAGTGACAGGATCTAAGGAGTGTAAGATCAATGCCTGGTTAAGGCGGTGGAGAACTTAGAGAGGGGAATTAACAGGAGATAACTGACACCCATTAGATATGGCACGTGGAACTAGAACAGTCTACCCCTAGCGAGCGAAAGGGTTCAGTTCGACCTTCCAACTACCTGAAAGAGACCGGGGTGTACAACAGCCGAAACGTTGTGATAAATATGCAACAAAGATGAGGATGATAGTTCGAACAATGTAAATAGTGTCTTGCTTCCAGTATTGTAGAGTAGTATGCTTTCAATTGCGTTTCAACGGAATCTTATTTTCAGTTGGTTTCTGGAGATATTTAAAAATCAAATTCATCCCATGCAAAGCGGAAAAGCCAGTAAGTCACAAGGGGTTACTAAGTTTCAAAGAATTAGAAAATAGAAATAGTATTAAGGATCGAGAACAATAGACAGTAGATAACGATTGGCATTGCATTTATAATTTTGAAGATCAAAGTTGGCTGAAAAATATGGAGCCGGAAGAGTGTTCGAGACGTGAAAAGAGAAACTGTTAGTATAGAACTTACGGTTGCATCTAGCTAACTCAACTGCAAACTGATGAGACTTTGTTGCTAATCTAGTATTGCGCTTAAATTAATAAAGTCTTGGCATCCTAGAGAAGAGCTCATCCGAACAATTTCCATCAAAATATTTATAGAAAAGGCACAGGGAAGCAAGGTTACGGCAGTGGGAAAGTGACTGAAGTTAAGATGCCAGGTCAGATCCAATAGAATTGCTGATTCTACTTTGGATTTTATAAACAATTACTAAATACAGTGTAACCCGGATATAAGAGACCCGGATATGAGAGAAATTCGGATATAAGAGAAACACGGATATAAGAGAGATTTTCTCTGGTCAAAATTAGAGCCTGTGTTAACGTATATATTATACCAAACCCTGATATAAGAGAAACCCGGATATAAGATACTTCTTCTCCGGTCCCGACAACTCTCTTATATCCGGGTTACACAGTATATAAGAGGATTTCCGGACTATATGTGGCAGCAATATTCAAAGCAAGGACAAATGGTAGACTTCTACACTTCGTTCTTGACAGTTATCTCTCACCAGAATCTATCTTACATATTTATGTCTACCATTTTCCTATGCTTTGAATATTGCTGCCGCATCTGGTCTGTGGCTCCTGCTATATATTTACAGATTCTTAATAAGCTCAAGAGAAGAATAGCAACGTCTGACCTGGCATCTCGGATTGCGTCCCTTTCTCGTCGCCGTAACGTCGCTTCCATGTGCATTTTCTATAAACACCGCGTGTAACAGCAAAATTGTCCGATTGTTAGATTAAAATTTGAACCGTTGTGTCTTAGAAATGATTAAAGATATCATACTAGAATTCACCAAGGTTTTTATAACACTATTGGACTATACTTTGTGCATTAAGAATATGTAATTACTCCCCAAGCTTAACAGAAGAATCGTGATGAAATACATCATAAACGAAAATGACATGTTCATCATTAATTAATGATAGATAAGGATCGGAAAATCAATAACGACTGAAATACGGTTTATATATATATATATATATATATATATATATATATCAGAATCATTTTCCAACTTATTCAAGATGATCTTCGCCCTCTCTAATCTTCTAACTTTCTTTCCTGGAGTAACAAGGTGCCTCACAGTTTTCACATACGATTTCATTTTCAACTCTTTTTTCACTGCTCTTTGGACTGTTATAACTGAACCACTCTCACATGCTAAACGTCCTATGGATTGAGTTGGATCTTTTATAATTGATCTCTTTAACACTAAGTTGAAATGATGATCTCTCTTCCTGTTCTGACCATCTGATCCAATTTTCCTCTTTACTGTTCCCTCTTTTTAAAACTTATTCTTCGTTCTCTTGATGGTCCTTGAATGGATTTGAAGATGAAAACCAGAGTATGAATGTTGGTACCATTACTGGGGCCAGAATGATGTTTTTCCTCTCAACATTGCTCATTTGGGAAGACAGTGGGGCTGACACAAAATGATTTCTCTTTCTACTCGAATAACTCAAAGGATTTTTCAGTGATTCTTACGATCAATTGTGTCAAGATGGCTAAACGTCTTATCTAAAAGCTTAAAAGAAACGCAATTAATTAGTGTTTCTTTATGTTTTTTTTTTTTTTTTTGGTTTTTTTAGATACTAAACATATTGTGGGATTGATAATATTCACATGCTGTTACACCATTTGGACAATTTTGCTGTTACACCCAGTATATATGGATGTGTTTCTGTATATTATTGCTTAAACGTTGTTTTTAGTAGAATGGACAATTTTGCTGTTACACCTGGTATATATGGATGGATATCTGTATATTATTACTTCAACGTTGTTTTCAGTAGAATGGACAAATTTGCTGCTACACGTGTTATATATTGATGTATTTGTGTATATTACTATTTAACGTTATTTTTAGTAGAATGGACAATTTTGCTGTTACACACAGTATATATGGATGTACTTGTTTATATTATTACTTAAACATTGTTTTTATTAAGGTGGACAATTTTGCGGTTACACACAGTGTATATGGGCTTATTTGGGTATATTATTACTTAAACGTTGTTTTTAGTAGAATGGATAATTTTGCTGTTACACCCGGTATATATGGATGAATTTGTCTATATTATTACTTAAACATTATTTTTAGTAGAATGGACAATTTTCCTGTTACACATGTTATATATGGATATATTTGTGTATATTATTACTTAAACGTTGTTTTTAGTAGAATGGACAATTTTGCAGTGACACCTAGTATAATACTTACACGTTGTTTTTAGTAGAATGGACAATTTTGCTGTTACTCCTGGTATATATAGATGTATTTGTGTATATTATTACTTAAACGTTGTTTTTAGTAGAATGGACAATTTTGCTGTTACACCCAGTATATATGAATGTATTTGTATATATACTTACTTAAACGTTGTTTTTAGTAGAATGGACAATTATGCTGTTATTCTATTTGGACAATATACCCAGTACGCATCTAACAGCTAAATTTCATAGTAATTATTCCGATGCACTTTCCGCTCTTATACCTAGATCTTATGAATTTAAGCGCAGTTCTATATTAGCAGCACGGTCTCTTCATTTTACAGTTGAAATGTCTATATGTAACCGTAAGTTCTATGTTAACAGTGTCTTCTATCGCACTTCTCGCATGCTCCGTTTTCTTGCTCTCCAATCAAATTTGATGTTCAAATATTTACATGCAATGTCTATCGTGTCCTTCTGTCTTTTTAATTGTTATTCTTTTATTGTCATTTCTCTTTAATAGTAGTTTTTCTCATATTATCTAACGCTTAGCAGCACTCTTGCGTCCTAGTGGTTACATTGGTTTTATTGAGGTGAATGATTAAATAAAGAAGATATTTTGGATTTCAATATTCATTAACATTTTGTTTAGCCTGCCCCCAGAATTTGCCAATTCTGACCTGCATGTTATTTTCGCTCGACTGAATTTGAAGTCGTCTATTTGCTTCAGCTTATTTCTGTCTAAAGTGATATTTTTACTCTCTGTTTTATTTTATATCTTCTTTAAATTTACATTTAATCCTGCCGCTTCTGCTGCAACCGCGAGTCAGAGAAGATGAAGTTCTGCATGTTTTCAGTATTTCGGGATTAATGCAATATCGTCTGCAAAGTCGGTCATGTGTGCAACCGTTGGCGGGAGCTGTGACTTGTTAGGGTGAAGCCAATATGTGTTTCTCTCGGAGTGCATAGACCAGAGGATATGTCGACCAAGAATAGTTTATCGTCTTGAAGAACACCTGCCAGTATTTTTAAGAATTTCGTATCTCAACTCTAAATACGCAAATAGCTATATAACGATATTTTTAATATCTACTAGAATAAAAGTGTGTGTATGTGCGTGTGTGCGTGTATGCGTGCGTGCGCGTGTGTGTGAGCGTATGCGTGTGAGAAACACGTGAGAGAGAGAACATTGATTGAATAAAATCCTAAACCTGTGAAAAACGTTCCAACTCTTAATGGAAGTTGCCTGCATATCAACGAGCTGAAATGTACGTGGAAGTTTGTTTTTATTTTTTATTTTATTTTATTTTATTTTTCACAATCAAAAAGAAAACAATTCACTTGGATTTAAGGTGATCGGACTGATTCATTGATTTTATATTTTTAATTTAGCGCATGCGCGCTGTTTGTTTTTGATTTTATTTTATTTTTAATTTAATTGGGTGCAGGGGCTGTCTAAATGTTTTTAATGTTATAAAGATGTTTTATTTTCCGAATACAGTTAACACATTGTGGCCGTGTTCATAATTAATATTATTAAGTATTGACTTTTTCTTTTTTATTATTAAGGCTTCCATTATTTTTAATCCTTTTTAACATGTGGATGAGGTTATTATATTTTTATTTTCTACTAGTATATTTCGGATGGAGTCAGGGAAGTTTGTGTGTGTGTTTAAATGGGTTCTAATAGAGCTGTGGCCAGACAGGTGTAACGTAAGGCGTCTGTAGAAGCATGTAGTCGTGTGACCGATGTAATTATTTATGAGTCCGGTTTGATCAGGAATATAATTCCTTAAGGGTCTTATGGACAGTTTCGAACACAGGAAAAATTAAATAAAAAGCTCAAATATCAGTATCTTGTCTGTCATCTTTAATGAAACACACACCGTTTCCTTCTGTATGAAATTCTAAGTCCTATGTTGGATCTGAAAAGACATCCGCAGCCACCGAAGAGCAGGGCAGGAAAGTTCAGTGAATGGAGAGCTCTGACTTTTATTTGGACTCTTCAATCTATTCTCTTTGTCTTAGGGTATTTTCGAGGGATGAATTTTTTTTTTTTTTTTTTCGAGGACTGCTCTTCTCCAATTAGTTCTTTCTGCAGCCCCGGTCCTCCAATTGGCAGGATCGATTTCTGTCCTCAGCAAGATGTTTTTGGACTTATCCTTGAATTGCCGACGTGGGGTTCCACGTTGTCTCTTGCCAGATGCAAACTCCGAGATGCCACTTAATGTTATCGCACAAAATTTCATAACGGAATCAATTAAGCTGTCAGATCCTCATACATCGAAACTGACGGGAGAGTCCATTATATATATATATATATATATATATATATATATATATATATATATATATATATATATATATATATATATATATATATATATATATATATATATATAGTTTCCTATGCAAACATAAACAAAGTAATTTTCTAATGAAGTATTGGATTTTTTATTTATAAATCCGATAGATTTTTATAAGTTTAAATGTTATTTTTAGTGGATGTCCATATTTGAGTAAACGCTCCGTTTATTTATTAAACTACATATTTATTTTTTATCGTCTACCAGCCTGATTATTCAAGAAATCTTATTAAAGCAAAACACGCGCTTCAGGCATGTGTCGCTCTGGGCAGAGGCATCTGCTCTTAGATCCGATGTGCTTTAACCGCCTCGGCCACGAAGAAGCTTTGCCAATGAAGCAACGTCCGAACTGTGTCTTTAACCGCTGTATTATTAATATTACTTCCTTGTCCACTGCATTCTTTTTCAAGGCTTCTCAATTGCAGTAAACTTATTAGTAATTTCGTTCAAAATTGTTTTCTGTTGTCATATCAGAATATGAAAACATAACTATGAAATTCAAACAAACTACTTTCAGGTATTTGAATCACCTTCAGTGGCAGAATAAAGGTATTATACAGCAAACGAAGTTAAATACAGAGTGATAAACATTAATGACAAGTCATATACTGGCTTGAATAGTCATATAGATTCCCACGGCAGAACATTCTAAGGCAAGCTGTAACCAGGGATAACACCATAACTATTTACTCCTGCCTCAGTAGCAAATCCAGTATCGCTGACAAAACTAACCTGGCCGTTGGTCTCGTAAAGGACCTTCAATCTGTTGTTAACTGGGGCAAGAAATGACTGGTAAAGTTTAATACCCCACCAAAAAACTACTCTCTTTTACCCACTACAGAGAATCCTCCCTGCCTCCCATTAGAATGACTGATACTCAACTCCATGAGAGCACCTCTTTGCGACAGATTGGTCTCACACTGTCCGTTGACCTGAGATAGAACAAATATATTCAATCAATAGCTTCATCTACCGCAAGGAAAATTGGTTCGCCAGAAAGTTTCTTTCGTCATAGTTTATTCTTCAAATCTATAAATCAACCATTCTCCCTTGCATGGAATACTGCAGCCATATATGGTCTGGAGCTCCCGCTGTTCTTCTTAAGGTCCTCGACAAAATCCAGAAACGGATATGCAATGTGATTGGTCCTGATTTAGCATCTCGTCTACAGTCGCTTTCTCACAGAGGTCCCGTCACTTCCCTCTGTCTTTTCTACAAATACTTTCATGGTAACTGCTCCGACGAGCTACATTCGCTGGTTCCCAAACTGCATTAATTTAAACGTGCTACTAGGTTGGCATCTAAGTCCCACCCTTTCAATGTCGAAACGGTTAAATATAGCCGTCTCTTCTACTTCAATAGCTTCATATCTCGCACTTCCTGTCTGTGGAACTCCCTTCCTCTTGTTTCTCTGATAGCTATAATCTCCAAATATTCAAATGCAATGTCAATCGACATCCCCAGATGCCTTGATCTATTCCTCGTCCTCCTCTTTGTCCTTTCTTCTATCACCCCTCTTTACCCTGTCTGTAAACACTTGCGTGCTAGTGGTACTCTCGCTTTGCTTGGGGTGAAATGCTTTAAAAAAAAAAGATGTTTTAAGTCTAAGGTATTTATTCATGCATATTCATACTGACGAAAAAGCTCCACGGAATACAACGAAAAAAGTTAAAGAAACCTCCGTAGAAACCTGTGCTCTACACTCGTGAATTTGACATTGATAATAGAATCTCCTTCTTCGATGATTAATTAGACTCTAACAGTTACAATTTTTGTACTTCAGTGTATATATATATATATATATATATATATATATATATATATATATATATATATATAAAACAGCTGTGTAAAATGCTGTCTTCTTAATTACAACTGTGAATGTCCTGAAAGATATAAAATAGCTGTAATAAAAAAAATGCTTAACCGAGCGAAAACGGTTTCTTCTTCAAACACATTATTTTACAAACAATTAAGCAACATGAAAAAACAAAAACATTTATCAACAATAATTTTTCCAACCACGTCGTTGACAAGCAAATAAATTTAGCTTTAATTTAAAGAAGTTGAGAAACAGTAACACAAACATCTTCATATATACAAAAATAAAAATATCATTAAGTTAGTCTATTGAGACCAGATGTGCCGTAACTAGAAAGATGAAAAGTCATAAAAATATAATTCTTCGGCACATAACACTGTAGTGATTTTATAACATATTTATGTTATAAATTTTTTTTTTAAATAAATAATTATATATATATATATATATATATATATATATATATATATATATATATATATATATATATATATTAAAAAGAAGAAAAGAGAGGTGCCGTAAACGTTTTTGGTTGTAATGTGGATTTATTTAGAAAAAAATATTATGCTTTGTTTTACATAATGTTACAACACGTGTTTCTGGTCTCGTGACCGTCTTCAGGTAAAAGGGGAGATTTCCACATATTATTAAAAATAATTGATTTTTTCTTTTGTTTTTCAATGTTAAATATTCTCGATATGAGACATTTTCTGTGTTTGTAATCTGAATTTCTTTCTTGAATTGGCAATGAAGAATTCTGCGTGAAGGGTCATAAAACAATTAAGGCTGGTCCAAGCGAAATGATGAATTACTTATCAGCATTTTATCTTTTAATGTTTTACTGACCCCAGTGTGTTCTTGGATCTGTTTCTATTTTTGTGTGTTTCTGTCAGCATGCGTGTATATATGCGTGCGTATATTCTCCCTCCATACATATACTGTTTTATTATGAGGAATTAGTAAACTCATTTGTACATATACAGGCATACACATACATACGCACATACACACACATATATATATATATATATATATATATATATATATATATATATATATATGTATATATATATATATATATATATATATACATATATATATATACACATATATATATATACATATACATATATATATATACATATATATATACATATATATATACATATGCATATATATATATATACATATACATATATATATATATATATATATATATATATATATATATATATCTATATATATATATATATTTTTTTTTTCAAACGCTATTATTGTGAATAATGTGAAGTAGCGGTCCCATTTTTATTTTAAACAATGTATAGCACGTCGATGGGCCTGAGAATTCGATAAATCTCTATAAAAATGCATATTTCAAATGAGTATCGACTATAATAACTTTTGAAGGAAGTAAGAAAAACGTCGGTTTAATATATATAGCCATCCACAGACAGAGTGTTTCGCTGTACCACAGCTCCTCAATGTGGCTAGACATCCGATTGTTTCAAACCGGGATCGACACCCGACAGATCTGGCACCAGTCAGAGATCCTACCCCTAGGCTGTCGTTGCACGACAGAAAGAAAGGGAAATTTTAACGTTTTCTATACGAAATACGCAAGTTGACAGGAGAACTCAATTGATCGATGAAAAGCAATGCGATACATATATTAAGGTTATGTGAATTGAACATTCAGCTTTCTTTCTCCGGCTTGCCTCTGTAGCTGATTCACAAGACTTGTTTATTTCATTTTATATATATATATATATATATATATATATATATATATATATATATATACCCAAGTATGGAATTGGTGTATACGGAATAAATTTCAATAATCAAAGAATAATATTCTTAAAAGACTGCTCAATACAGAGTAGAGCAAATATAATTATTTATTCGAAAATTATAACATAAATATGTTATAAAATCACTACAAAGTTAGCCATTTTGTTTCAGCACTTCTGGTGTCTTATCGATTGATGGTGTTTAAAGTAGAAGTGATTTTATAACATATTTATGTTATAATTTTCGAATAATTATATATATATATATATATATATATATATAAAAGGTATAGTTAGACAGCAAGTATTCATTCAAAGAAGTTTGCGCGAAATTCTTAACATATTCGAAGATTAGAAGAATATGATAAAAAATTAAACCTGTTTGGATACAACAGTATATATCTGGAAAACCGGAAGTCAAAATAACTACAATTGAAAGAAAAGAGAAAAAGCGAGAAAAGTAAAAAAGAAAAAAGAAAAAGGGAGAACAATAAGTAGTGTGTGTAGAGTGAAAAAAAAAAACGGCGTAAAAGGCTAATAGCCACGGTATTCTATGCACAAGCACATACGCGAAGACGGTTGCATCGGCGCAGAAGTGAATGCACACGCGCTCACAACAATATCAAAAAAACTTATCTTAAAAATAGGTATGTCCACTAGGTCACGTAAAAAAGCGGCATATCACGATAAAAAATGACTCATAAATCAACGAAAACAAAGTTTTGTTTAAATATGTTGTTATTTAATTGAAAGCTAAAGCATTAAATTTATTATTTACACTAAGTAAAATATTCTGAAGTCTTTTAGATAGAAATTATATAGATTGGAATGTCAAATATATGCTCGATTTTTGTTTAATTTTCTTAAAAGCGGACATTTTCTTAAATTTTAAGAAATTTGTAAACAAACAAAATTTTGAATTTAAACTTCTTCCTAAAATAAATTTATATATTTTTGACACGTTATTTGAGTAAAATTAGAAAAATTAAAGTTAAAATAATCTGATATGAAACAAACAGTACTTACTTATAGCTTAAAAAATTTGTATCCAAACATTTCTTAACGATGTGTCTGAAATTTTTGCATGTCTTTCATCGATTTCGCAATTGACGAGGCGATGACAGACAGCTATGGATGATCAAAATTGACAAATTTTTAAATTAGGCGAACGCCGTTTTTCGTTTGTAACTAGTACTTTTTAAATATTAACATTTTTATTCAGCAATTATGTACTATTTTTTTAATTTTTTTATTTCATACTTTCTTAATTAGACAATTTTTTAAATCATTACATAATTGTTTAAACTTTTCTTATTAATTAGATAATTGTATATAAACTTTTCTTATTCAAACTTTTTCATTAGATAATAATTTTTTAACTTTTTTTTTTTAGATAATTGTTTGAAGTTTTTATTAGATACTAATTCTTTATTGTTTTAATTATATAATTGTTTAAATTTTTTAAATGCATAATTCTTTAAACTTTTTTATTATTTAGGTAATTCTTTAAACTTTTTTTATTATTTAGGTAATTCTTTAAACTTTTTTTATTATTTAGGTAATTCTTTTAACCTTTTTTTATTATTTAGGTAATTCTTTAAACCTTTTTTTATTATTTAGGTAATTCTTTAAACTTTTTTTTTATTATTCACGTAATTCTTTAAACTTTTTTTATTATTCACGTAATTCTTTAAACTTTTTTTTATTATTCAGGTAATGTTATTGTCTTGGTTTCCGTTTCTCTTACTTTCTCAATCTTATGTTAAATTAATTAATAAGAAAAAAATTATTTCAATGAAATATTATCCAAAATAAAAGAAAATACTTTAAAGAAAAATATTTAATAAAAAGTAATTAAAAATAATTACAACTTTTAAAATTTGAAAAGAATTTCTGCAAACACGTTAACGATGTGGATCTGAACTGGACAGAGAAGAGAAATAACTGCGGTGCCAGACGACACAAATCACGTGACATTTTTATGTCGCGTATACATTTTCATACATAGAAATTATGAACGTTTTTCAATAAAAATTTATTTTTAAAATTATTTTAAAATTATTTCTGCATAAACGAGTGTTATGTGCTTTTCAAAGTTCGATTCGTAAATTTACATTTTCATTACCGTTATCATTACATTGCGGGAACGATTGAAATAAATAATTTTAAACGATTTTTGAAGTATTAAGACGTTAATGAATAAATTTTTAAAATCTGGAAAAAATTTGCAAAAAATACATTATTCATCGAAAAATTTTTATTTCTTTACAAAATAATGTCCTTAGTATAACGTATCTACAAAAACAGGTGGAAGCTTTTCTAATTAATTAAATTAGATACTTTTTACATTTTTTTCTTTTACAATTCAAATCTGATTTTCTATAAAGTAGCAAATGTTTGACAAAAAAAAATTGGTGATTTACTTTCTACAATGATTCCTGTTTATAACTAATAAAAAAAATCCCGGGAACTCTGATTTAATTTCTCGAAATTTCATGAAAATATGTAAGTGGGTGGAAACATGTTAAAAAAAAAATGTCTTTTTAACAAGATTTTCTGAAAAAAAATTTTTTTTAAATAATTTCATTCATTTCTGAATAAGTCCTGAAAGTTACATTAAAATCCAACAATTATTTGATTTTTGCAAGAATTTCCTAATTAACGTGTGTTTTCCTCGGGGAAAAGCGCAAAATAAAACAAACCTTTTTTTAGTCTTATCGCGCAGTCGTAAAAAAAAACATAATTTTTAACCAAAATTTTCTACGTGTTAGAAAGGAGTAAAAAATTTCAAAAAATATTTTAAAAATACTTTGGTCTTTCCTCTTTCATAACAACATAAACATATTGAGACAAAACTTTGTTTTCGTTGATTTATGAGTCATTTTTGATCGTGATAGGCCGCTTTTTTACGTGACCTAGTGGAGGTACCTACTTAAAAAGGACAATATGAATTAAAACAAAAGGGAAACTTATTTTAGCCGAAGAGTTTTGTCCTCAGATTGACTTGATCAAAGCAAAATAATTTACATTGGCAAATTCTATTAGAGGATGAAATGTACAGGCTAAGTTTTCCTTTTGTCTTCACATACACACACACATATATAGTCTAAAATTTGATTTGTTTATCGGGGTGCAGAAATAGGTCGTATAGACATATATAGAGACAGTGTCGTCATAGGTATCAACATTGCACGATGACAGTCAGTTTCACACCTCGGTACTAGTTCAACGTAAAAGCACGCTAACACAGTTCACCGTTACTCATTAGGATGTACCAGTATGATCGCTGTTTCTCCAAATTTACCAAATGCATTACACTATGAAAAATATGCATATTGATATTTCCCCCTCCTCCTCTCACCATATCTACTATTTTCAAATATGTTTCTTCTTAGCAAGGCTTGAAGCAGAACGATAGATGACTGCATCCCATTATTTCGCTCTTCATATTAAATAATGTATTTTGGTTCTCTGTACCATACTAATAGTGAATATTTCTTTCTGGAATAATTTACAATTATTTTATTCCGCTTTGTATTTAAAATTTCTTTTAATACCTTCCAATCAATTGTGGGAAAGACTTTATTCTTTTCGTTTTTTTTTTGTTTTTGTTTTTTTTTTTTTTTTTTTTCAGGTTCCATGCCTATTTCGAATAGGCAGCGCGGTTTTAATATCAAATATTTAATAATTAAAATTTTAATTTAATTTTTGAATAGGCAGGGATATTTTAATATTTATATGTCTACTGACATTTCATGGTTATGAAATCGCTGCTTGAAAGATCTCTCTGCTGAACCAAATATAGATCGCCTTATAAACAACATTATTTATTAAACAATCATGCAACTATCTTAAAAGCAACAAGATTAACGACCTTAGTTCTTGAAGTCACTGTTCATGTCTTGGTTATTTCATTTGAGCAAACGATGTTGAAGCTGTGTATTTTATTCAATGATTACCATTTGCACTGATGAAGCAGTTAGTTTTAATCTTGTTTGTGTTGATCGTGAAGATGATGGTACCTGACTGTTTGGCCACCTATCGCAGAGGGTTGACGACTATAATCCTGCTCGTCTCGCAGATCACTTCGCTGGAATAATAGGTTCGATAATCAACGGCTGCCCCTCCAAATGTGTTAAGAAGATCACAGTGCGTAAATTTGATGAGATATATTCCTACGCCAGATGTTTCTTCCCACTCGCGTGTCAGTCCTTTCACCTTTAAGGCCCATCAGGTATTATCTTCCTAAGGATCCCTTATTTTCACAATGCCTATTATGTCTTTTTAATTTACTGTCCAGACAACTAAATCAGTATGGTTTTCCCAGAAAGTGATTTCAGCTGTAAATACAACGCACAAACACATACACACACCCGCATCCACCACACACACACACGCACACACACACACATATATATATATATATATATATATATTGTTTTTATAGATACAAATATTTAAGTAAATGCTCTGATTATAATAAACAGTATTAACAACATTTACCGGCCTGAATGTCCGAGAAATCTCATAAAAAATACATGACCTCAGATAGGAATCGAACCTGCATCCTATACGGAACCGTCACATAGCCAGAAGTGCTATATCATTTAGCTACAGAGGAAGTAAAATAATTTTCGGGGAGTCCATTTCATAATATATGACTTCATTTGTTTACCTTAAGATACGCTTCGAGCAGATATGAGCGTTTGAGAGAAATTGTAGTTTGAAAGCAGTAATTCGACCCTGTTAACCATATGCTATCTGGCTATATGACAGTTTCGTGTAGAATACAGGTTCGATTCCTGTCGGAGGACACATAGCATTCAGGCTGGTTAATGCTGTTTATTATAAACAGAGCATTTACTTAAATATTTGCATCTATAAAAATAACATATGAACAATAATTATATTAATACAATTGTCAGACTTGGTCCACTTAATTATATATATATATACATAACGTCATCCACAGACAGGCTGTTTCGCAGCTCATCAGTGTGGCTAGACATCCGGTTGCCTCTAGCTCGGATCGAAACCTGACTGAATTGGTATTAGCCGGAGATTCTATCACTAAGCCGTCGGCGCACGGTAGAGAAGCTGGTGGATTTTTAGCGTATTTATTTTTAGAAACACGCCCAGTGACTGACAGTGACTCGTTTCCTAATGCGAAGAGTCTCGCATATATATATATATATATATATATATATATATATATATATATATATATATATATATATATATATATAGAGAGAGAGAGAGAGAGAGAGAGAGAGACGGAGACGGAGACAGAGTTAGGATCAAATATGGATCGGAATCCGACAAATTGATAAGTTAAAGGAAATACGAGAAATATGAAACGTATACCAATCTAACATGTTTCACTTTTATTAAAGCTTCGTCAGAGACTGAGAAATGGAGAAAAAGAATAAATGGTGTATTTTTTATGTGCTGTATTTACAGATTCAGTAGCCTTAAAAAACGTTTTAACAGTAATGATGGTAATTGATGATACCTGAAACTAAATGGTAAGGCATTAGCTAGATGAAGACATCACTGACACTTGCCTAAGTTCACTTCTCCCACACAGGTGACAGTTTAAAAATTGGGAGGTATTTCTGCCGCACCTAATATATGCGTCAGAGAGTGCGTGTGTGTATAATCACAGATGTATTACATATTACGTATATATGTATATATATATACATATATATGTATGTATATAAACATATATATATATATGTATATATACATATATATGTATGTATATGTACATATATAAGTGAACAGTTATACAAAGCTGTAACATATAGTACCCCTCTCTCTCTCTTTCTCTCTCTTAGTATTTTGGGCTGCTTAATTTTGTGAAATGGGTCAAACCGAGTAATTTTCAGCATCACTTGTACACATAAACGCACAGACACGAACACACACACACGCAGACATATAAATATGTGTGTGTGGGTCGTGAAAAAACTATAAAATTTTTATCGTTCTTAGTGTCGATATGCGTGACAAACAGTCTTTTTTTTTTTCAATTCGAAAAGGCCAATCGTTGTTGAAGACGACCATTTGGTTGAGTGCCTGCTATTTATACTGATGGCAATGCAGTTAATGTCTGTCGCGTTGACAGCGAAAAAGATGGCGCCGGTTAAAAGTGATGAGAGACAAAGCTCCCTCATCAAATCCCAATGATGTTGTCTTTTCTGTTGTTATCATCCTTGACGAGGGACGCTGACCCCGGTCAGGTGATGAATGATTAAGTTTACACACTTGGACAGTAGGGCGAAAAAAGCTTACCAACTTCCACAGGATCTGTAAATTTCTCTTTCATTCACTTGCCTTTATTTGCCCAGTTTTCATTGAATTCTTATTGTTTTCATCTTCACTTCCTCTTGAAGTATTAGTCTCTTTCTTTCTCTTTCTTTCTTTTTCCTTTCTTTCTTTTTTCTTTCTTTTTTTTCTTTCTTTCTTTCTTTTTCCTTTCTTTCTTTTTTTCTTTCCTTTTTTCTTTCTTTTTTCTTTCTTCTTCTTTCTTTTTCCTTTCTTTTTTCGTTCTTTTTCCTTTCTTTCTTTTTCTTTCTTTCTTTTTCTTTCTTTTTTCTTTCTTTTTTCTTTCTTCTTCTTTCTTTTTCCTTTCTTTCTTTTTTCTTTCTTTTTCCTTTCTTTCTTTTTTCTTTTTTCTTTCTTTTTCTTTCTTTCTTTTTCTTTCTTTTTTCTTTTTTCTTTTTCTTTCTTTTTCTTTCTTTTTCCTTTCTTTCTTTTTTCTTTCTTTTTTCTTTCTTTTTCCTTTCTTTCTTTTTTCTTTCTTTTTCTTTTCTTTTTCTTTCTTTTTCCTTTCTTTTTCTTTCTTTTTTCTTTCTTTTTTTCTTTCTTGTTCCTTTCTTTCTTTTTTCTTGCCTTCTTCATTTTAATTTTTCTCATATTTTTCTTTCTTAGCCCTAACTTTTTTCTTACATTCTTTTTCATCAGTTTTCTTCTTCCTTCTTTCTTTCTTAGCATTGTTCTTTCTTTCTTTCTTTCTTCTTAAATTTGTTCTTCTTTCTTCTTAATCTTGTCCTTTATTTCTCTTTTCTTTTTTTCCTTTCTTTTTCTTTTAATTTTTTCATAATTTTTCTTGTTCCTCCTTGTCTTTCTTAGTCATGACTTTCTTTTGCCTCAGGCTTCTTTTTTCCATCTTTTCTTTATTATTTTTTCTTTCTTTCTTCTTAAAGTTGTTCTTTCTTAGTTTTGTCCTTTTTTACCTTTCCCTTTTCTTCTTCGTTTTAATTTTTCTCAGATTTTTTCTTTTTCTTTTTTAGTCCTAACTTTTTCTTACTTCCTTTTTCCTCAGTTTTCTTCTTCTTTCTTTCTTTCTTTCTTTCTTTCTTTCTTTCTTTCTTTCTTTCATGTCAAACATGTTTTCTCTCTATGTTAGGTAGTTATGGTTTTTGAAGTAATCCCTACCTCCACTATGGCTCGCTAGTAACTAAAAAAATATTTTAAATATATTTGGAAATGAGACAGGGAAAAAAGAAAAACTGAATTCAGGCCTTTCTCTACAGTTGTGAAGTAAATACTGCAGCCCGAGTCAAAATTCGATCTCGGTTCGCCGTTAGCATTTGAAAATGTTACGCTGCCGAGCATCTTATACTATGGTCACTTAATTTTATGGGTATTAGGCAGAATTCATAGCTGTTCCGTTCTAAGTATTTTACAAGCCTAGCGAAAAATCTTTAGAGTTATTCATATTTTTTTGCTTTTATTTATTTATTTATTTATTTTACTATATAAAGGATCTTTGATACAAAAGAAAGAGTTCATGAAGTTACTTTTTCTTTTACTGCCCATAATACTCTTTTGAAAAAAGACTGTCATATAATTTGTGCTTTCGGGAGGAGTAAGTGCTGCAAATATTCACAGGAATTTTGTGAATGATTAAAAAAAAAAGATGTACATGATATCAGAACTGAGAGGAGCCGTGTTAGTAGAGAAAATCGGGAAACTGGCTTTAGTAATAAGCCCTACAAGGAAGGCTGCTGGAAATTGGAATAGCATCAAACAGGCTGATGATCTGATTACAGCCGACAGAATAATCGCTATTGTAAAACTCCGTGAAAGCCTTCAGATGAGCCATGATAGTACTTTTCTTATTGCAGTCTTTTGGCTGCCCAGATACACGTGAATATTGGGCCCCCAGATGGCTGACAAATTCTGTGAAGGAACAGAAAGCACGCTCAAACTTTTATCTGTTTTGGCTTATGAATCAAGCATTCAAAGGACAGCGGTATTTAAATGATGATGGTTAAGTGAAGTCACTTTCTTTCTTTCTTTCTTTCTTTCTTTCTATGCGCCGTGTCCTTTCACGGCGTAGGCGATCATGGCTTTCCACCTCCCTCTATATCTTGCAGTCTTCAACAAGTTCCTTCAATCTGCCACCTCCTCCAGATCACGTTCTGTCATCCCCTTACTTAAGCCCGCTAGATATGTCATGTGCTGTTTTCATTTGTCTCTCTTTCCCTCTATTTGATCCGTGAGTATCAGATTCTTCAAGCCCTCCTTCCTCATTAATTATTACAGGAAGTTCAGCAGCCCCTTCCTGATGTTAAGCATAAGTCACTTCTTGTTTGTGATCTCTCTAAGACCTCATCGTTGCTCCCACGCCCGGTCCATGAGATCCATAGCATTCTTCTGTAGACTCACATTTCCGTCGCCTCGAGTCTCTTCTTCATCTTTGAGAAAATCGTCCAAAATTCGCTTCCGCTAGTGTTATAATCTTGGGACTATGCATTCATTTTGGAGTATTTTGTGCGCTTCATTAAAACTGTTGTAATTACAAAAGATTTTTGGTGGCAGTTCTTATCTCATCGAACTCTAGGTTTCACACCAAGGGCAACGTAGATTGTCTAAAGAGTGTTAAAAAACCAACCTGCACTACAGATTATACCTCACAGTTAAGAATACACTGGAACCTCACACCTTACATTTTACAAAGCATTGACAGCATACAAAGTGAATTAAAGGAAAAATGTTCTCCGTGTCAATTCAAGGCTGCATTTTTTTTTTCTTTTATGTGCCCTGTCCTTTCAGGGGGTAGACGATCATGGCTCTCCACCTGATTGCATCCTTTGAAGCTCACAAGTTCCTTCACTCTGCTTCCTCCCCCTGACCACGTTCTGTTATCCACTGGCTTAACCTCACCAGGAGTGTCTCGCGTTGTTTTCTTTTGTTTCCCTTTCCCTTTATTCGACACAAGAGTATCAGATTCTCCTTCCTCATTCAGTGGCCTCTTCCTGATGTTAAGTATAAGCGTCCTCTTTGTTTGCGATCTCTCTAAGACCTCATCGTTGCTCACACGCTCGGTCCATGTTAGCATCCTTCTGTAGAACCACATCTTCGTCGCCTCGAGTCTCTTCTTCATCTTTGAGGAAATCGTCCAACATTCGCTGCCGTTAGTGCTATAATCTTGGGACTATGCATTCATTTTGGCATATTTTGTGCGCTTCATTAAAACTGTTGTAATTACAAAAGAAATGACATTACATTGTGACTGGACCTGGTATATACGCACGCATCTTATTTACAGTTTATAAAGTGGAGTAATGAAATTCATGAACAAGCAAAAATACATATTTCACCCTTTCATGCCTCCCGAGTTATATACTGGGTGTTTTCACAATTGTTGAAACAAAGCAGCGGCCTGAGAAGAGATCGGGAATCGTGAAGACCCTGATGAGGAGGAACGCTAGTTCTTGCAGGATGATGTTCCTCCTCACATTGCTAATGTTACTGTTATGGGGTCCACCCCTTTTTCTCACAAGTGGACTCTACCAGTGTGTACTTGGACTGCTGCTGTTAAATACCCAGAGTCAGTCAGAGTAGAGAGATTGAGATTGTGATTGAGTTGGAGGTAGAGTAATAGTGTGAGGTAACCGCTTGTAGAAGTCACAGTTACAAGCACGTAGACTCTAAGGAAGTCCTACTTCGAGACTGGATTTACCAGACTATATATATATATATATATATATATATATATATATATATATATATATATATATATATATATATATATATATATATATATTATTGCTATTAACCACGTTTCTGGATTTACTAACCGTATTACTAATTGTATTATTGTGTAAATACATTTATTTGTTATATTTCATTCCAGTGTTTGTTATTTATTGGAGATCTGATTTCATCTCAGAATCCACAACAGTTCCCATGCCATGTCTCTGTGAAAAGTGTGGGGAACATCTCATCGACACCAAAGATGGAGTGGAATTGGGCACCTCACTGGCCTAAACTGAACCCTCCAAATTTCATCCTCTGGGAGTTCCTCAAGGAGAACTTCTACCAGGGCAACCCTCGCAACAATGCTGCATTGAAGGCAGCCATCACTGAGAAGATTCAAGCGATCACTCAAGAGGAATGTGCGCGCGTTATCAACAACTTTGCACTCAAAAGTGCCTTCAACTGAACGGTGGATATCTGGAGCATGTACTCTTGAGCTTGACATTTTTGGTTCATGTTTGAGACTAAATGGTTGCAGATCCTGAAATGTTATCCTTTTACCTTTCAATAAATGTAATTTCCATTACTCTATCACAGGGGTGGCCAACCTTTAGATTCTATGCGCCAATATTTTGTACGATTAATTTAAATGCGCCACACAAACATTCACTTACTTTCAGTACGTGTTGTAATATGGACATATTTTAAAGTTATAATAAAATCTATTTATTTGAAAAATATATGCTTATGACCAGGGGCGTATCCTTTTAGCACTTTCGCAAAGGACGTGCAATAAATATAAAATCACTGAAATGAAAGAGTAGAAGTGGCTTAGTTTCTTTTCATCAAAAGGATGCAACGCGCCACTTGTAAGCATCCAATGTGCCACTTATGGCGCATGCGCAAAATTTGGCCACCCTTGCTCTATCATCTGTAGTCCTTCATTTGTGACCGATCATTTTGTTTCAGAAATTGTAAAACACCCTGTATATCGTGTAGATTTTTTAATAGTTTACTCACATATATTTCATGCATACAATTCTTTACCTATTGCCCGGTTCTCTTTCCTTAGTAGGAGTAGATAGATTCACCTAGTGTCCGGTTTACTATCCTCCCTAGTCTTTCGAACAGGAGTAGAGGCTTAACACGTGTTTCCTGTTTAGTAGTGGGTTTCCGGTTACTTCGAAAGTCTACTTGAACATTATATTTCTAACGTCATCATCTAAAACTGATTTTTTATTTAATATAGATATTTTTCCTCAAGAGGAGAAGATAGGTTTAACTATCTTCCGGTTCGCTCTCCACCCAGGTTTTCTGAACAGGAGTAGAGACTTATCCCTCGTTTCCTGTTTAGGATTGGATTTCCGGTTCCTTCTAAATTCTACTTCAACTCTATACTTCTAACGTTTCCGCCTAAAACTCTGGGTTTTTTTTCTTCAATAGGAGTAGATCGGTTTGCCTATGATCCGTTTCACACTCCTCTACGGTCTTTTGAAAAGGATTAGAGGTTTATATATTGTTTCCTCTTTAGGATTGAGTATGCGGTTCCTTCTGAAGTCCTCTCATTCCCTTACACTTCCAGTAGCCCCTTGCGTCTTACTGGCATTATCGACTTGTTTGGGGTGCAAGTGATTAAAAAAATAATAAATAAATGAAAAATAAATGGTTAAAAGTTATTCCACCTCCAACAGGCTATGTTTATCCAAAATGGTAAAGTATTTTATTTGATGGAATAAAAACGAACTTTGCCAGCGGGAAATGTTATTTATTTATATGTAACAATATATAACATGGCATAGGGACGAAAGGGATTCATTTTCCCAGGATATTGAGAACAGGTTGGAAAAAAAATACAAAATACTATTATTGCTTCCTGGCGAGAGACAACAAACAGGTGCAGGAGTCAGGGGCCAGAGGTTAAAATCGTCTGTTGAAAAGTGTCCGATGTCTACGCGCTGAGAAAATTGTCAGCCAAAATTTCTCTGAGAAAAAATTACAATTGTGAAAACAGAATGGGCAATTCTGAAGGCAGAAGATGACGTCAGGAAAGTCGACGTCATATAATGGCTCCTTCTGAAAGAGGAGGAGATCTTCCAAAATTGGAAGTGTGAAAAAGAAAACGAAAGAAGGAGACTGGTTGAATTTTAGGAGATTTGCATAAATCCTCCCTGTGCGACCGCACCACACAAGTTGGAAGGGACACACATAAATACAAGTGCCCATAGGGGCTAAAGTAGTTGGAGTTAGAGTTAGTTGGAGTTGAAGTTGCGGCCCGGAGTTGCGGAAGCCGTGTCGGGGAGTTAAGAGATTTTTTTATTGCCATAACGCTGTTTTGCCAACCTAATGATAATGATAATAGTAATTATCTGCTGAAGAAGAAAAACTCCGACGATATCCTTGTGCCATTCTTGAAAGTACGAACAACAGTACTCGAAGTTAAATCCAGTTGTCGCTGAAGAAAGACTCTGACGATAACCTTGTACCGTTCTTGAAAGTACGAACAACACTACTTGAAGATAAATCCAGTTGTCAAGTCTGGCCACGCTTAGAGAAGTTAGCCGAAATTTTCGTTCCGTCGCCAAATATTAGAAACGGGTTGGGAAAAGAAGAAAAAGAAAAAAAAAAAGAAAAAGAAATGTTTTTTTATTTTTTTATTTTGATATAAATATCATCTAGTTACTTATTCAGGCGTCGTCTATTTTATCTTCAATTTTGTGTGCGCGTATTCAGCTCCTTGGTTTAGCTTGGTTGAGATACCCCAGTGATAATTTAGCTTGACCCTCTTAAGATCAAAAATTACAACGTGGGTAAGAGAGGTCATAGTTGAAGAGGTCAACTTAAAGACCAGCTGCTGTGTCAAATGCGACCGACGAGTGTGGCCTGACGACTTGTTCTCCGATACTAGGATCGATCCTGACCAAAGACAGCAGCCCGCGCCCCTGGCCACGCCTCCATAATATATTTATTTATTTATATATTATTATTATTATTATTATTATTATTATTATTTATTTATTTATTTATTTATTTCTTATTAATTGAGTGAAAAATTCTCCAATACTTTTTTTTTTAAAAAATAGACTTAATATACTCCTAGAAACTATTTTTTGAAGAAAACGTTTGCACCCGCTTAACATTTTTGCTGCATTCAAAAAAATTCATGATAATCATTTTTACTAACAGACAGTTATTGTTACTGTAATGCAATGCATGCTTGTTTTAACTGCTTACAAAATATACATTGAACGTACCGCTATTTTCAGGTTTGATTTTTCAAAAACTTCACGCGATACGACATGAAATAGTGTACGCACGTTCTAACTGTCCACATATTTGTATAAAAATACGTTTACGACGAGCTGAAATGTCCGTCGGGGCCATTTGTCATTGACTGTTATTTGCCTACTTCAATGAATATTTTTTTAACATTAGCCAGGAAGGGGCTTCACGGTAAATGTGACAGACCTTATACCAGGCCACAAAAAGGACCTCGTCACGTAACACTAATCTCTGTAATCTCTGTTATCTGTTAAAACAACTTAAAATATCATCACTTGTGGTATTTACAGTTCCTTCAACAAACCTAACAAAAATCAATTAAGCTTTGTTTTTTATCTCTCACTATCTGTTTCTCTAACTCTCCCGCCCCTGTCTCTCTCTCTCTCTCTCTCTCTCTCTCTCTCTCTATATATATATATATATATATATATATATATATATATATATATATATATATCTTTCTCTCTCTTTTTCTCTTTGCCACTTTACAAATGGCGCAGACTGACCCCCCCCCCAGCCAAATTCTTTGGGTAACGAAAAGTTCATATGCAGGCCAGAATTATTTTTTAAAAATCCTGCAACCGAGATTATTCTTATTTACATACACACTACGGTCCTCATCTTTGTTATCACAACGTTTCGAGCCTTTTGTTCTTCGGCTTTCATCAGGTGAAAATAACAGCAACAAAGATAGGAACAATAGACCGTATATAAATAATCTGAATAATGATATTAGGTTGGTGCAAAAATAATGCCGTTTTTCTTCTGAAGTTGAACGTCAAAAAACGACATTATTTTTGCACCAAGCTTTTAATACCTCCTCATCCCAGAAATTCAGACAAAGACGCTCTTATTTGCATTCAGACTAATGTCCACATCTTTCTATGATCACAACATTTCGGCCGTTTCACTCTTCGACCATCTTCAGGTGTCTGTCGATCCCAGTAATATTCAGGGAAGTTCAAAATGAACAATTTATTGAATCTATGGGGTTGCATTGTTCTCGTTTCGTTGTTCATGTCTAGGTATATCTCGTCTTCAGGTTTTAGTCCCGCTCAGTTATTGCTTATCCTGTTCCCATTGAGTTCAAGTAGATTAAATTGACAATTATTATGCTACCCAAACACCCACCAAAAATCTTTAAGTATACAAATAGAAAAAAATGCCGTAAAAATTTTTGCCGTTAACAATAATTTTTTTTAAAAATCCAGACGACATGCATTTAACGGATGTCAGAATTCATTGAAAAATACATCCCTACCCCTACCAAAACGTAACTAATAACTGATACAACAAAATACAGCGATAATGAACACGCAAACACCCCTTGTCTGGATGAATGGATTTCTCTGTATCCTTGGAAACGTGAATTATGACTTTTTGCCGTGCCTTTAAAACCCCGTAATTTTAAAAATAAGTTACTCCAAAATTCGCTTGAAGATCAAATGGAAGTAATGTCTAATTTAATTAAAAAATTAAATTCGAAGCTTTTAGCTTCCATTTTTGAAACATGGTTAGAACTGTGTAGCGAAAAAACATTTTAAATCAATTAATTTATAATATTAATGCTCTGTAAATTTACATTGAGCACTATTTTGTAAAAATAAAAATATCTATAAGAACAGCGGATTATATATCTTGCTGTTCTTTATATATATATATATATATATATATATATATATATATATATATATATATATATTTTAAATCCGACATATTGTTATATTTAATTTATTTTGTTTAAAAGTTATTTTTGATAGATACCCATACTCGAGTAGAAGCTCCATTTTTTTTTTAATTAAACAATATTGTTTAATTAAACAGTATTTTTTATCCAATACCTCCACCAGCTTGAATATTCGAGAATTCTTGTCAGAAAATATGCATCCTCCGGCAGGATTCGAATCTGCATCCCTTAATGGGGAACTGCCATTAGATACGACGTGCCTGACCATTTGACCACGTAGGACTTCCGGTCAAACAATTGAACTGAACAAAGAATTGAGCCTTTTGACGACACACTTATCTGCGCTGTATTGTATCCTAATATAAACAAAAGCAGGAAATAGAGTAAATCCGACATATTGTTATTTGTAATTTAATTTGTTTACACGTTATCGTTGATAGATGCTCATATTATAGTAGAACCTTTGTTTTTTTAATTAAACAATATCATTTTAGTAAACAATATTTTTAATCTAACTATATCTTACGGTCTGAATATTCGGAAATCTTGTTAGAAAAATATGCGTCCTCTAGCAGGATTCAAACCAAATCCCTTATGAGGAGCCGTCACTGGATCTGACATGCGTGACCATTCGACAACATAGGACTTCCGGTCAAACAAAGCCTGAATAATATTTAATTGAATAATATTGTTTAATTCAAAAAAGAGTGCTTCTACTCGAATATGAGTATTCATCAAAAATAGTGTTTAAATAAAATAAATTAAAAATAACACATACACACACATACACATATACATTTTTCAAATGAACACATCAATTTTGTCTTTCGCAAAAATGAACGCTACAATGTTTATCTTATAATAAACAATACCCTGATGATGATATTGTGCAATGTCGAAAGTACTCAAAATAAATGAAATATGTATCAACACCGCGTTTTTCTCTCGTCCTTCAATAGCAATGCCAAAAAGCTTATCCGTGAATATGAAAGTAACTTTCAGATGATCACAACAATTTTGTCTTTCGCAATAATGAACACTGCAATATATATATATATATATATATATATATATATATATATATATATATATATATATATATATATATATAATAAGGCATAATGATTAAGCAATTAATTTTTTTTTTTTTTGCATTTGTACAAGTAATGTTTCTCGTCAAAATCCATCATGCACATTCTAATATTGCTGACATATCTGGTCCGGTGCTCGTACTATATATATATATATATATATATATATATATATATATATATATATATATATTGTATTTAGGCAGCAATCCTTCATCTATGCATGTTTCATTAAAAATGACAGACAAGGTGCTACAGTTAAGCTTTTTATTTTATTTTTCTTGTGTTCGAACAAGTGTTTTCTGTTTTGGACACAGAGTGTGTAGAATGTCCAAATGTTCTATAATTCCGAGGGATTTTGGCTATACTTTTAGCCATTATCAAGGATGATATTATTTTTTCAGTTTAATTGGGTGTGTGCGTTATGTGTATTATATTATAGAGATGTTTTATTTTCCGAACACGGTTAGCACATTGTGGCCTTGTTTGTAGTTAACACTGTTAAGAGTTGGCATTTTCTTTTTTTTTATTATTAGGGCATTACATTGTTTTTAATCGTTTTGTTTGTTACAGGTGGATGAATTTATTAGGTTTGTGTTTTCTACTTGTATGTTTCGAATCGAGTTGGGCAGGCTCGTGTATGTTTTGCACTCTGTGTCCAAAAAAGAAAGCTCTTGAGCTAACACACGAAAAATTAAATAAAAAGCTTAACCGTAGTACCTTGTCTGTTGTTTTTAATGAAACATGCACATACACACGCACACACACACACACATATATATATATATATATATATATATATATATATAAGCATGTTTCAAACAAGAGTTTTCTTTTCTGGACAAAGGTGTGTAAGAACTGCGCCTTAAGGAACTGTGTTCCTGATCGAACCGGATTCATAAATAATTACATCAGTTACACAACCACATGCTTATCCAGACGTCTTACGTGACACCTATCTGATCACAGCTCCATTAGAACCCATTTAAACACACACACATATTTACCCGATTCCATTAGGAACATACTAGTAGAAAACACAAATATATTAACTGCATCCACCTGCAAAAAAAAGACTAAAAATAATGGAAGCTTTAATAATAAAAAAAGAAAAGGCCAACTCTTAACAATATTAACTACGAACAAAGCTACAATGTGCTAACCGTATTCGGAAATTAAAAACATCCCTACCACTCACTAAGACATACACAGAACGCACACACTCAATTAAGCTTAAAAATCGAATCATCCTTGATAATGGCTAAAGGTATGGCCGAAAGCGCTCGGAAATATAAAACATTTGGACAGTTCTTACACACCCTTTGTCCAGAAAAGAAAGCTCTTGTTCAAGAGTCTAATGAGTGAATATTGAGTAAAACCAAGGCCCTCTAGTGAGACTCGAACTTCCTCTAGCTAGATTGTCTAACCAAGCAAGTTTTACTTTTACTCTTGTTTTACGTCAGGAACCCTTTCGCTACTTATCATTCCGCAAACGCTCCATCAACTCACTGGGAAATGAGCGTACCATTCGTTGAAAAACAATTCTACACTAATTTCTACGCCTCCGTCGACTTGGTTTGAAATGCCTTCCGACCCGTAATGCATGAAACAGAAAAATGATTATTGTTTCATTACTTTTTTGTTTCGTACTTTTATTTATTTATTCATTCATTTTTACAGACTTAATGGCCAAACAGATGTCTAACGGCGAAGGGAAGAGAAAGACAAATATAAAAGAAAAGTTAGAGGAACACTACCAAAGGACGCGTGATAAATGTCACGATATTGTTGACCTGCTTAAATGTAACCTGACCATCAAGTTTTATTTTTAAGCAAAGTAAGAGAAAGTAAAATTTTATTAAGTTTATTGGAAACGGGCCGGTAATGGTAATATTAGCTGTTTCCTTATAAGGAAACATTCGGCTTACATTGAGCAATCAGTCAGTGTTACTTTTGTTTGAAATTTATAAAATCTTTCTATTAAAACAAATTTTTCAGTAAAATAGGTTTCACATGTCCAATAGCTGTTATCCCTCTTTCCAGTATTGATAGGGGTTTCCTTCCTAAACTCTATAGTGTAAAATAACAACATCTTGATTGTATATATTATTATTATTTTCTCTTTGAGTTACATGGACTCTCCATTTTAGTTGTTTCAGACAAGGGATATCGTTTCTGCTATTTGCTACAGTTCTTTGTGATTCTGTAGCGCCAGAAGGTTGGTCCACGCTGAGATTTACAAGTTTCATTCACTCAAAGCCATTTTTAATCATTGATCTGAGAAAGCGGTTATATATAGCTGACAGTTTAGAGATTTCCGGACGTGTTTAGCGCCATGCATGAGATCCATATGAAAGTTTCGATATGACGAGCCTATTTAAGGACACGACGTTATTTTAGTTTATTTATTTTTTTACGAGTTGCAACGTTTCGGCCGTTGTACCCTCCGGCCTTCTTCGGGTGAAGAAGGTTGGAGCGTATAATGGCCGAAACGTTGTAATAAATATGGCGACAAAGATGAGGACAAAAGCCCGAATAATGTAAATAATGTACATAATACCTCATCTCAGAAATATAGACAGATTTTATAGACGAGTTGCGGATTTTTTAAATACTTATGTTCCCCTCAATATAAGGCCCTAAAGGCGCTCAAGGTAGAGGTTCCCTGTATGCTGTTGTATGAGCGTAAGATAAAGGAAGCTTTCAAGATTGTAGCAATTGAGAAAAGATCTTTCGGGAGTCTGTTCCAAAGAGCAGAAGTTCTTGGGAACAAGTTTTTGAGTGGAACTACTTACTAATTGTTTACGAATCGAATGAGGATGATTCATCCTCGTGTACGTGGCCGAACGATCTTTTCTCGATTGCTACAATCTACAACTCGTCAATAAAAATAATCGTCCAACAGCAAAGGTCAGGGCTGGTAGCTCGTCACCATGGAAACAGCGTCAGAGTAGCGAGAGTCTTGCGACGTTTCGTCTACGACGTTAGCATAATTGATTTTAGACATCAAGACAGCTTTGGCCATTTGACGACCACAGTGCTGATATCTGGTTTCATAGATACAAGGAAGTCTTTCATGTTTATTCTAGTTACAAAGTAATCATTTCAGGAGATTTCATTGGATATTAAACATCTTCGGGGATTTGTTAATCTCTTGATTGAATTAATAATTGATTACCTTTTATCTATTGTTCGATCGTTACTCTATGCTGTTCACTGACGTTGTGCCAAAACTTGGTCGGTGCGGCTCAACCATCACTTTCCAGCCATGATAGCGTTCAAAATCGGTCATGCTGTCTTGTAGGAGATGACTTATTTTCCACCCGATAGCCTCTTTCTCCAGAGACGCAATGTTGAAAGCCTATCGCTATTTCCATATGAAATTTTCACTCTTTGATTCCAAGTTCCGAACTTTACAGCTAAGACTCGCTATGCCACAGCCATGGAGTCAAATCACCCACGTTTCCTTCACATTACATTTTTAAGGAAAAACTCCCTCTCAAAAAACTTTTTCTTGTGGACTGGTACTTTTTAGAGCAGACTCATTCGCACATGCATCCCTGAACATTAGGAACTTAATCTCTTCAAGTCAAGGGTCAATCGTTATCTATTCTCTTTATTCTCATAATCATCATATCCTTCTACGTATTATAGTCATATCATCCACCTAATCAAGTTACTCTCTATCATGGGTGGCACTTGAGCCTTGCATACAGTGAACTTTAGTATAAAAAATAAATGGACGTTTGACTTTGGACTAATAATTAATAATAACCAAGGTTTACTATTTAGCATTTCCATCGACAGACAAACCAGAGCTAATTTGTCAAACTCATGCATTTGTCTATAACCAAATCTAAACTGGTTGTAGAGGAGTATACTCTACTGAATCAGAGGGCAGCTTCCGTATAACGACATTATGCTTCGAAATTGGTGATTTATTTTTTACATTTTCATTGTTAAAGCATTGGATTTAGATACTTGATTGCGAGAAAGGTCTTATCAATTCACAATTAGATTAGCTGGATTTAACCGCATGTTCTATGTTAACAGTTTCTTTTTCTGGAACTCACTTCCATGCTTTCTAGCCAAATTTCAAAAATATAAATGCAATGTCAATCGATATCTACTTTCTTCTTGATTACTCTTTTACTGTTCGCCTCCTTAACAATGTTTCTCTTTTCTGTTATTCTTTCATATTCAGTAACCCCATGTATCTTAGTGGCTTTACTGCCTTGGATGGAATGATATATATTTTTTAAAATTCTCATAAACTTACTAAAGCTCAGCAAGCCATGATGGTTATTATTGACTCTGATGTTGAGCTTGAGTCGGGTTAAACAGATAAATTTTATTCAAATAATAATAAGTTGAACACTTCCCGATCGTTCAGACCTCGATTTTTCTACGATCGCAATGAACGTCTCCACTCTCAATGAGACTATATGCTTTGAACGTCTCTTGGGGCTCAAATTCACTCCAGATCGCAAGACCGAATCTTTTGTATTCAATATATTCTCAAAAACACTGCAAAAATGGTTGCCTCATTCTATCACACCAGAAAGTCGGTGCCATATTATATCTATACAAGAGTCAGATTAAACTAAAAAATGGAGTATTGCTGCCATATATAGACTGGAGATGTTCAATACACACTTTCCAGTCTGGACAAATTTAAAAAAAAATCATTTATGTGGTCTTGTGGAGGCATAACATTATTCACTGTGTAAGATTTCTTTGGTAACGAAGAAAAGAATACTGAGCTCATACGTGACATCTGTCCATCTTTATGGCGGCGAATGTTGGACGATTTCCTCAAAGATGAAGAAGACTCGAGGCGGCAGAGATGTGGTTCTGCTGAAGGATGCTACGGATAACATGGACCGAGCAATTGAGCAACAATGACGTCTTAGAAAGGATGCAAACAAGGAGGAGACATATACTTAACATCAGGAAGAGGCAGCTGAAGTTTTTGGGACACATAATGAGGAAGGAGGGCCCGGAGAATTTGATACTCACAGGTCGAATAGAGGGAAAGAGAGACAAGTGAAAGTAACGCATGGCATACCTAGCTGGCTTAAGCAACTGAATGACAGAACGTGGTCTTGTGGGTGAGCAGAGAGAAGGAACTTGTTGAGAGCTGCAAGGGATAGACGGAGATGGAGAGCCATGTTCGCCTACGTCCTGAAAGGACATGACATATAGAAAGAAAAGTAAAGAAGGACTGTCACTTTGTGGAACAAATTCCATCGTTCGTATTTTCTTGATACTTTCAATATTGATCTCTTCAAGTCAAGAGTCAGTCGTCATTTTTTTTTCCTCCTTATTCTCATAATCTTCATTTTTTAACACTTTCGCTCATACCGCACACGCCATACAGCATAGACGTTTCGACTGAAATCCCCTAACTTGAATGGCTCTCGGGCATTGTGTTAGTTGAAATGTAAGATTTAAAAATGTTAGCGAATAAATTTAATTTTTTATCGATCTGTTACGTGGAGGCACGGTGGAATAATGGATAGCGGCTCGGATTGGGGAATCGGAGAGCCGAGTTCGAATTCCACTCGAATCCATTACATTCCCTTGCTAACACCTCTTAAAATAATACCCTTGGCAAAGGTATGAATCCTCTTCTTTTCCCCAGCTATAGGTATATAGTAGGGTTCTATAGCCTTGGATGGCAACTGCTCTACCGTAGAAAGAAATGGCAACCTACTGCGGGACAAAAATCTGCCTCGTCAGTCATGTATCGCCTAAACGTGTATCACGCATGACACATAACTGACTGGTTATGTGGCACTGATTTACCTTGGTTCAGAATTGTACTGAGGCTTGTAAACGGCGAACAGCATCAAACGCATTTCTTAGATTTCTCTAACATTGTACCAAATATGACGCAGAGAACCTTTCATCAAATAAATAAAGATGCGTTATTATTCTTTAAGTTATAGCGCTTATCTATAAACAGAGAATCGTTTCTAGTGACCTCAACCATATCCTTTGTGGTATAATGCCCAGGTGATTTTTGAAGCAACATTTTCTAGGAAAATACCTATTATTAGGATGTAAATATAGTAATAAGTCAGAAAAACAATTCATGTCGTTTTGTTTCTACCTACTAACAAAAAAATCTAGCCATTTCATTTTTCTATATATTTTCCCAATTTTCTCTTTTGTCAGCCTCAAAGGTAAAAAGCATGCGAAAAGCAACAGGCGAATGCAAAATATGAAGCGACCCGCGGGTAGACTGGTGTTTAACTACCGGTAGGGCATGAGGGCTCATCTTTACCTTTCTTTATCTCATTCTACATTTTTGTAATAGGATGTGGTTAACGAGCTGTGATTCCTGAACTGCGTTAAGCATCTATGAAGAAATATTCAGAAAATAATTTCCCCTTACGAACTGTAGACGGCAGTTCTGCTTTTAGCATAATGAAAAAATCTTTACCTTCGCATCAGCACATCTACACCTCGCTTCGTGCAATGTGATTTTAAAAAAATCCTTCTCTTTGTTGAATAAAAATGAGGGCGCGTAGGCTTTTCGATGGCTAACTTGATTAGTCATACATGTCACTAGAAAGACAGCACAATTTATCACTATCACTACAGTCTGATTTCACTTGCAACACATGCAACAAAATGTGGCGGTCAGCGTGTAGAATTACCCAACATTACAAGTCAAATTGTATACCAATGCAGCAAGCGCTAAATTTGTTTGCAAAAACTTGGCTTAGCGTGTAGGGCACTATCCGGATTAATGAGTCCCCAGAGATATGAATATTAACAAGGAAATCAGCAATAAAGTCTGTCGTATTCGGACAGGAGTTGACATTCCAATATATATATATATATATATATATATATATATATATATATATATATATTCATGAATCATTCATACAAAAAACAAATATAGAGGTTAATGTCCTCTTATTACTGAGAAGTAAAAACAAGAACAAAATCTACTTCCATACCTGATGATATCTGTAGGAACAGACGAAAGCTTGCAAAAAATTAAAAAGACCTTATGCAACTGGAATTTATAAACGGGGATCATATCATTCATATACAGGTTCGGGGTTGGTGTATCATATTTATATTGTTTGCGACGATGTATTCTGGCCATTTAAATCATTAACCTGTATATTTGTTTTTTATATGAGTGATTCATGAATTTATAAATTATATTTGCACCTTTAAATTGAAATATACGTATATATATATATATATATATATATATATATATATATATATATATATATATATATATATATATATATATATATTATACTACTAGTAATACTCGGTTGGAAAAAACCTCGGATAGCACAATTTGTAAGTCTATCAATCAAACTGGTACCCGAGGAAAAAAATTGAAAAAAAAAAAAAAAGAAAGTACTAGAAACATCTCAACAGGGCGAAATAAACCGTCCAGTGCCTTAAGTTTTTTGTCCAAAGAAGAAAACCCAAGGGAGTAATAAAGGTGTTTCATAATAATAAAGATAAAACTGTTTCATGTCATTTCCGCATTCGGCCAGCTTACCCTGAAGATCCATTTAGGTAAAACCTAGGTAGGTTGTTCCTGACTCTTTAGGATGTATTTCATTTATATATATATATATATATATATATATATATATATATATATATATATATATATATCTATTTAAACGTTATTTTAGTGGATAAATATATGTGAATAGACGTTCCAAACAAAAGACTTGTAAAAATATTTTAAAATATGTGAAGAGTGGCTCATTCTGACAAACCCAACAAATCAAAATATATAATTCAGAATCATTAACATGGTCTTGTGGGTGATGACATTTTTTACACTCGTCAAACTCTTTCATTTCTAGTCTGGGTATGACGATAAACTACATCTGACAGCAAGGCCTTTGATCGGAAAATTGGAGTTTTTGAGGAGCGCGAGAGCACTTATTAATTGCTGTTGTTCCAAGGTCCACCCTAAATCGGGGTAGTAGCACCTGTTAGGGTCCCAGATATAGGCAAATACTGAACCCTAAACAGAAATCAAAACACTATGAAAGTATAAAATTATATTTTTAATAATTTCATCCCATGCAAGGCGGGAATGCCACTGGTATGCAGGTGGTAACCCCCTGCATACCAGTGGTATTCCCTGTAACAGAGAGTGGTGAGAGAAATGACTGGGTATAGTGGGGACTGAGGAAAGAAAAGCTGAACGGGGTTCAAGAAGATAGAAGATGGCGATTGACGTTGCATTTAAATTTTTGGAGATTGTAGTTACATTGGAAATACTTTTAAGTTACTTCAATATCCTAATTACTTCATATTCAACGCGAAATAGAAATTTTCCAAAATAGAAGATTGGACCATACTGACAAACCCAACGAATCAAAATATATTGTTCTACTCCGTTACAACTACAACTGAAAAATATTTATCTAAACTTAGTTGTTACAACTATTTCTAAAACAATAAAAGACTCAATTTATACAAAACAAAATAATAATTAGCTAAAAACTTTAAGAAGGAATTTACTCAATCACCCCTAATAATTGCTACAAAGAATCCATAGGAGAAACCACAAAATTTGTTACAACTACTTGTAAAACAATGAAAGACTTAATAGAAAATAAAATAATACTAAGCTAAAACTTGAATGAAGAAGTCAATCTATCACGTGTAATAATTGCCACAAGGAGTACATAAGAGAAACCTCAAAAAATTTAAATAAAAGATTATATGAACACAAAACGAATCTCTTACAAACAACATACTCAATCCATTAATAAAGGCTGGCCATAATTTCGATTAAAAAAAACTGATTTAATTAAAATATAAGAAGGCGGAAATGTATAGAAAGTGTTTTAATTGCTATATCGTCCACAATAGATTTACGTTAAGATTCATACACTTCACCTTCTTGGCAGCTCTTCGATTACCACAAGTCCAGAAGTAAGTAAAGAACAGTTTTACGTATGAAAGATTTAGTTATGTATTCTTAAGGTCTTTTCAACGATCACATAACAATCTCATAAGAATATTATCACTTGCTTCATACACCTAGCCATATATCAGGTGTCAATTTGAATTAATGTAGGTCAAATTATGTACTATTCAATTAAGTGGTGCTTCTGCTATGTATTTATAAATTCTTGCTAAAATCTTCAAACATTTTTAGCACAATGCCTATTGTTATCTTTAGTCTTTATAATTCCTGTTCTAATAATAATAATGACTTTCTTTTCTTCATATTCTTCCAATTTCAGTAAACTTTTGCGTCTCAGAGGCACTGTTGTCTTCCTTGGGGTGAAATGATTTAAAAAGCATCCTTTTTTTTCCCATTTCTCTTAAAGCTTCTACCTTGTTTAAGCCCTATGTCAAGCTTAGTAAATGTATGGAAGTCCACATGTATAATATTCTCTTGGCAGACTGAGTGCAATCTTGGAGTATTGGCGCAATATAATCTATGTTTCTTCCCTCGAATCCCAAAATAAACTAAACTTTGATAGGTTGTAAAACAACCACGGCGTTATCCGGTATTGATAACGAAAGGACCCGAGAGATTGTTTGCTGAAATACTATCAAAAATATATCCGCAGTTTTATGGCATCATTTAGTTTGTTTGTTTTTTTACTCTCAGTAACCTCTTGCATCCTAGTGGCTTTATTGCCTTGCTTCTACTGAAATGATTATGAAAGAAAAAAATTACCTAAGTTCTTATTAGTAGGTCAATGTTCTACTTGTGAATGTACGAACTGAACAATTTTTTTCTAAGTGAGTAGAGTTTGTTAGTTAACTACAGTAACCGAACTTTGAAGAGTGAACCTTTGCTGACTCATTCTCAATGTTTTAACCACGGAGCTATTACCAAATCTCTTTCAGCCTTGTTAATTTTAGCGCAATATAACGTTGTTTTTGTTTGATTACATCTGAATATGAAAGAAATGCAGGCGTTAAATACTTGATAAAAGGCAAATGGCGAAATAATAACAAAGAAAAACAATCCCAACATTCTTTGCGCTACTCTCGATGAAACAAGAGAACGCCAAAGCCGATAAGAATATATATAAGAACAATCTAAGATATTCACCAGAATTACAGTTGCTTCTATAACAGACAACCCTAAACTGAAACTGTTATCACGGAGTTTTCGTGGGAACGATGTCGCTAACACTAGCTCGACATAAAATAACTTGATTATATAATATCAGTCCCAAAAAACTGCAGACAATCTGTAACATAGAAAATAATATTGCTGATTTCAAAGACGTCGATGAAGTTTTGATAGGAGACATAGACGGGAAACTACAAAAGCTCCTACAGAGGCTAACGAAGGCAAGCGAGAAGAAAGGACTATGTATGAACTACAAGAAGACAGAATGCATGGTTGTCATCAAAAGGATGAGCCCAAAATGCAAATTACAAATCGGGGAAGCTAAAATCAAATAAGAACAAAAAAATTAAAACTCTCGGAAGTGTTCTAACAGAGGACTGAATGTGAGACAATGAGATCCGATAATGCCTTCCAAAAGCTAAGCAAAGTATTAAGAGAGAGAAAAAAGTTCGTTAGAAACAAATATAAGACGACTGAACTGTTACGTGATATCTGTCCTCCTATATAACAACGAATGCTGCACAATCGCCTCAAAGAGGAAGAAGAGACTTGAGACAACAAAATTGTGGTTCTACAGAAAAATGCTGAGCATGAGGTGGGCCGAACATGTGGGCAACAAAGGGTTGTTTTTTTTAGAGAAAATGGAAACGAAGAGGAAACTTATACTTAACATCAGGAAGAGGAGGTTGAAATTTCTGGTGAACGTAATGAGGAAGTAGGGCTCGGAAAATCTGATACTCACAGGACAGATTAAAGGAAAGAGGAACAGAGGAAAGCTGCGCGTAACATACGTGATGGGGTTGAGTAAATGGATGGTAGAAAAGGGTTTGGGAGAAATAAAAAAAAAAGACAAAACTTATTAAGAGCTACAAGGGACAGGAAGATGTGAAGGACCATAATCGCCTACGTTCTGAAGGAACAGAGACCATAAAATAAGAAGATGACAAATATCGGAAAATTATAGAAAAGAATAAAACGTCCGTTATTTACAGTGTTTTCGCCAGATAATTTCGTTGGCCGTAGCTCAACGTATAACTATTAGGTTGGTGCAAAAATAATGTTGTTTTTTGGCGTTTAACTTTATGTGAGAAAACGACATTATTTTTGCACCAACCTAATATCTAAATATATAAGTCTGTATACAAATTGGAAAACTGTGGTATGTATTAGGTTGGTGCAAAAATAATGACGTAATAATGTCGTTTTTTGACGTATTTTTTAACGTCAAAAAACGACATTATTACGTCATTATTTTTGCACCAACCTAATAATAGTTATGTGTGGTATCAGATGAAAACTATCAGAACAATAAGATGTCTATTATCACGGTGTTTTCGTCGGCAGATTTTGCCTACATTCACCCAATAACAGGTGAATCTATATATAAAATCGTGACTTCTGTTAGTTCGTCTGTCCATCACACCCTCTAAAATAACCATACATTCATTCAGTTTTTTGAAATAATTAAAACATTATTTAACATTCCAAATAATCCCACTATTTTAATTTAATGATTAAAATAACAAATACTTATTTAATAAAAATGCAATGTTGTTTTTGCATATCTTTTCTTTAAGTTTTTATATATTCAAGAATCCAGTCCCCGCTTCGCCTTGCGTTTGCGAGGACTATTAACAAATCCCAAGGCGAAACGCTTCAAAAAGTTGAAATTTGGACCCAGAAAGAAATGTTTACGTTTGTTGCATGCTCAAGAGTAAGAAGTCATCAAAATTTATCATTCACTGTTAGAAATATAAATTTTCTTAAAAATATTGTTTGCCATGAAGTTCTATAAAATTAAATTAAATTAAAGAAATTATTGAATCACGAAATAATGTTTTGTATAAAGTATTTTTCCAAATAAATCAAATTTCATTGATTGGTTTGTAAAATTGAACGATCTCAGAATTTGTAAATGTCTACAAAATATTTTAGTGATAACTTCACGAATGATAAATAGTGAGGATTTGCCAAACATTCTAATATATATATATATATATATATATGTTTTTAAATCTTTCTTTTAGTTTTTATATCATAGTCTTTAAAAGCGTAGTCAAACTGCGAAATGTAAAAAAAAGAATTCCATCGATAATTATTCTAGAAAGGCAGAGAACAAGTATTAGAAAAATATAA
The DNA here is from genome assembly GCA_963932145.1 of Acanthosepion lycidas. Taxonomy (NCBI): domain Eukaryota; kingdom Metazoa; phylum Mollusca; class Cephalopoda; order Sepiida; family Sepiidae; genus Acanthosepion; species Acanthosepion lycidas. Next base: position 57,635,896 of record OZ010585.1, on the reverse strand, counting down.
AAAAATCAGTTATCCCTTGTGTTTTGGGGGGGGTAAATTTTGTTAGAATCACCCCAACATTGAATGATCTGGACATAACAGATTTTCCTCAAGAACATGCGATAATGCGCGACTTTTCCAGCGCTCAATTCTTGGACCGACCCTGTTTTTTATTTTTAGCAACGCCCTTCCTGGTTATCAGATCCCGATTCGATATCTATGGTAATGACAAAACTATTCCCTCTTGTCTTAAGTACGATAGAGTCGATAAAATCAATTGTGCAACTGATCCTGAAAATAAAATGTTAATCTATTGTTAACTGAATTAAGAAGCGTCTTATTTATTTTAACGCCTGTAAAACGAAACTGTTCTCTATCAATCATCATAAAGAACCTCTTTTTGCGTTCCATCAGCATGGCTGATGCTAACCTCCAGTAGAACAATGCACGTTTTCTACTGACATGATGTATAATGATTATATTGCTTCAACTGATCAGTCTGCTGATAGGAAAATTGGTACATTTTTCGGGTTAGTCATTTTTTTCTCTTTAAGAATCTGTCTTGCACATTTATGAGTCTACCATTCATCCATACATTGAATGCTGTTGCCAGATCTGGGCTGCTGCTTCTGCTATATATTTAAGGATTCTTCATAAAATACAAAGAAGAATCGGCAACGTTATAGGCCCTGACCTGGCATCTCGGCTTCAGTCACTTTCCCACCGCCATAGCGGGGGTTCCCGTTGCCTCTTCTGTAAATATTTTCAGAGTAATTGCTCTTACGTGATTTCCTCGATGGTACATCACCTTCATGAATTTTATGCACACTAGTATTAGGTTGGTTCAAAAATAATGACGTACTAATGTCGTTTTTTGACGTTAAAGAATACGCCAAAAAACGACATTATTACGTCATTATTTTTGCACCAACCAAGATTGGCGGCTAGGTCTCATAATTTAAAATTGATAATTGAAACCATAAGTTCGATGTTAATTGATTCTTACCTCACTTTTCTCATTTGTGGAACCCTCTTCCTGCTTCCTCGATCGCTGATAAGTTCTGTGTGCAGTGTTCCTTCAAGAAGTTGGCTATCATGGCTTTCTGCAACTTCTTTTGTACCGCTTAATAAATTTTGATTTTTGCCATCTCTCCCAAATCCTGCTCCGCCAGCTGTTCACTCAAGATCGCCAGGTATTTTATGCGTTGTTTTCGTCTGTCTCTCTCGTCTTCGCTCTGTCCTGTATCGAATTTTTCAAGCCCTCTTTCCTCATTATGTGCTCTACAAATTTCAACTGTTTTTTCCTGGTTTTAATTATAAGTGTCCTTTTGGTTTTCATGATAATTAGGATTTGTACTATAACCGTGGAGAAAACTCTCCACGACCACAACGCTTCAATCTCTATTAGGGGTAAATCTCTCTGCAACCTGCGTTTCGTAGATGATAGTCACATTATGGCGGTCAGAAACGTTGAGCTGAAAGGCCTGACTAAAAAAACCGTTGAAAGAACCGGCGCATATGAAATATTAGGTTGGTGCAAAAATAATGTCGGTTTTTGACGTATTTTTTAACGTGAAAAACCGACATTATAACCTAATAGAACTCAACACCAAAGTGACGGTGAGGTGCCCAATCAGGACTAGTGCAAGGGTCACCATGGACGACGAACAACAGAAGGAAGTGTCCAGCTTCAAATACTTGGGAGCAACCCTGTCAAAAGATGGCAACAGCAACGCAGAAACCCGAACGCACGTCACCATAGCAAAAACAGCAATGGTCAGACTGGAAAGGATATGGAAGAGCGCCATAAGCTTCAATACCAACTTCAAGCTCTACAAATTGCTAGTCGTAGCCATCCTCTTTTACGAGTGTGAGACAGAAAAAAAGGCTCCAGGTGTTTGAGAACAAATGCTTGAGAAAGCTCCTCCGCATTTCCTACTGAGAACACAAGAACAATTCCAGTGTACTGAGCAAGGTTAAAAGTCTCGTAAGCCGACAGAAATCTTTTCTTACTACCATTAAGCGTCGGGAGTTGTCATGGTTCGATCATCATGCAAGGCATTGTTGAAGACTGAGCAGAAAACATCAAGGAGCGGACAGACATGACAATGCCGGAAACTCCTGAGAGCCTCGGCTAACAGATCATTCTGAAGAAGGTTGTTTGTACATTCTGCCCTTTGGTCCCCGCAAACATTGAGGCAGTCAAGGGACTGATCATGATAAACATCATTCTCGCCGGATGAAACATTTTTCAAACATTTGTTGATTTTTTGTTTTCGCATTTTTTTTGTTGTAATTTTTTCATTTATTTCCGATACACAATGTTGCCTAATGGCCGTAGAATGACGGTCTAATTAGTTGCGATAAAAATCAGTTGAACTTAAGATATACGAAAGCTTCTGTTGAAGGTGGGTGCAAGCGGAGACGGCAACGTAAGAGGTGGTCAGACAACATCAAAAAGTGAACGGACGTGACAATGCCGGAAACTCCTGATAGTCACAGACGACAGATCATCTTAAAGGAGATTGTATGTTTCTTCAGCCTTTAGGTTCCCCCACCACCAAAGATTGAAGCAGTCAACAGACTGGTGATGATGCTGATGATCGCCATAACTGTTTTGAACATATCGCGTCAATTAATACGTTTACAGCAAAAATAAAATAAAGAAAAATAAACATGGAAAAACAAAAATCAACTCGTTCTAATTTAAATTTTTTGGTGAGGCGGGAAAAATCTTTCTAGGCCAACTGGAAATAATGACTCTAATTAGGATTTTTTTTTTAAATTTATTTATTACAGGAGTAGATATCAGCCAAACTCCACTTCCGTTCAGCCCTACGGTTTAACACATTTAGGGAGAAGAAATACGGTCGGTGAGTGTTTATGTAGGGAAGGAAATGAGAAAATTGTGTTAATTAATTGATGAAAATAATTTTCTTCTTAACACTAATTTGGGACTGAGGTGGGTGGTACACCCTGGAATCATAATATTATCGGACCGGAAGCAAAAAGCTCAGACTTCAAAATTAAGCTGAGTTATCCTCATACCTTGTTTACTTACTGCTATTTACAAAACGAAGCACAAAAAAAAATCTTATTAAAGACAAAAGATGCAGAGGGCACATCTTTTTTTCTTTAGTAAGATTTTTCGGATCTTTTTCTTTAATAAGAATATTCAAACCGGTAGGCGAAAATACACTGTTTAAAATAAACAGAGCGTCTACTCAA
>OZ010585.1:57597689-57630189 GCA_963932145.1 Acanthosepion lycidas | reverse complement strand
GTGGCAACTGTTCTAGAAGAATGATAACTGAATTCAAAACCTCCGGAGGCCGTTTGGGGACCTTGTGGCACGTAGTCCACCGGGTCTCTGTATTCGACCTATCAAAAAGTTTGGTCGATTCTGCACAAAGCCTTCACCAATATAATCAAATCATGTGTACTGGTGTCTGGGCTGTCGATTCCTAGGAACTGAGCTGCTTAACTCTCATACGTCAAATACGACGGGAGAGTCCATTACATACATATGTGTATGCGTGTGTGTATATATATATATACATATATATACTCGACTTTCCCATCGACTCGACGTATGAGGGTCAAGCAAATCAGTTTCCAGGAAACCAACAGCCCGACAACAGCACTTGAGAATTGATTATAGTGGTGAAAGTTTCGTGCAGGACCAGCCACACTTTCTGAAGGGCCGAATACAGAGACCTGGGCCGAATACAGAGACAAGGTCCCCAAACGACCCTCCGGAGGTTTTGAATTCAGAGTTGTCCTTCTCCTAGACCAGTCGCCATCCAAGGCTATAGAACCCAGTCTGTCCTGCTATTTACCCATAGCTGGAGGGAGAAGAAGAGGATTCACTACTTTCCCAAGGGTATTAGCACGTAAGTAAATGTAATGGATTCGACAGGAATTCGATCTCGCATCTCCGATTCCTCAGTCAAAGCCGATATCCATTACTCCACCGTGCATCCTATATATATATATACAAAAGCTTGCCATGGATTTTAAAATCTAGTCCTATTTTTCATTACTATGAACATTATAATTAATATCTACATTACGTTAGATTCCTGTCAGGGGTCAAATTTTCTTTATTAATACTTTCGATCGCTAGGCCAATAGTCATTTTAATTAAAGACGACTGACAAGGTACTGCCATTAATTTTTTTATTCAGTTTTTCTTGTGTTCGTATTTTGTATTCTTATTTGAACATAAAGTGTAAAAAACTGTCCAAATGTACCATATATTCGAGCGCTTTCGCCTGTTCTGTTAGACATTATCAGGGATTTTTTTTAAAAATTTTAACTGAATATGTAGATTTATATATGTGTGTATCTATAATGATGGGAATATTTTTCTTATTTTCCTGGATATAACGATAAACTATATGCGGCAGTAAGGTCTCTAATCAGGAGGTTTTGAGGAGTATGTTAGGGGTGGTAGTACCTGTTATGGTCCCAACTGTGGGCAAATAGTGAACCTCCAAACAAAAACTTTAAGAGTATAAAATACACTTTTATAGTAAATGTTATGGTACGTACCTTTATGGACTAAATAGACTCGTCCTATTACTATATACGGGGAGATTATGCCTCTCAAGAGAGCTGTCTACAGTTGACCTGTAACAGCTAAACAGTCGAACTCTCTGCCTTCGGGCAGAGAGGAACCCGGACGAGGCTCCGCCGAAGGGTAGAGTCTGGTTCGGGGAGGTTGACTGCCCCTGAAACCGTTTAGGCGGGTTCAAAGAGGGATTATTTTTGGCCGAGATCCCAAATGAGATCCCACATTAAACTGGCCTTGTGCCACATGTAATTCTCGTGGGTGAGGGGTAACTAAATATCGCTGACGAGTTGACTACTGTACTTTGCCGTCAGTCGAACGTGCAACACCTTCGTATTCGTTCTTTTTGTTAATAATCTGTTTCCACTAAATTGCTGAGTTCGAGTTTTCTTTCGGGCCTATTCTGGGTCCACAACAGTAAAAAAGCCAGCAATACATTTTTATATAAAAAGTACCAACAATATATAATTTTAGTAAAATGACGAACAATACATTTTTAAATCCAAATAACCAGCAATACAGTTTACCTGTAATTCAAAGTATACAATTGCAGTAAAAACATATTTACTTGACAACAAAAAATTGTGTTCATATTATTTAGATTTCGAAATTAAATAACCCATGGAGGTCTTGATATGCCGCTAAAGAAAACCAACCAAGCAACCAACCAAATTTTTTGTGCTTTGGCTTTTATTTCTTTTATTATTAATGTTGCCATTATTATTAGCATTTTTTTTACATGTGAATGAGGCTATTATATTTGTATTTTCTACAGGTATGTTGTGGCCGGAGTTTGGTAGGTTTCTGTGTTTGTTTAAATGAGTCCTAATTGAGCTATGGTCAGAGAAATGCAACGTGAGTCTTCTTGATAGCCACGTAGTGATATAGTGCAAAAATTGACGGTTCAGGTGGGAGGAGTAAGGTACTTACCGGGGTTGTTCTTCTGGTTGACTAAAAGCTGTTACCTTCTTTTTACCATTTTTTAAAATACTTACAAGTTCTCGTGACTTGTTATCACGTGATCACTAAAGTAGTTATATAAAGAAATTTTTTTTCTCCTCTTTTTTTACCCTTGTCATCTGACGTAGAAGCCACGTCGCGGAAGTGAATTTTTTTTTCGCAACTTATGGTAAGTAGATAGGTTTACCTATCGTCCGGTTCACAGGTCTTTTGAACAGAAGAGGCTTATTCTTTGTTTAAAATTGGGTTCCTGGTACCTTCCAAGGTCTACTTCAACTCTATATCTCTAACATCTCCGCTTGAAACTCTGAAATTTTGTTTATTATTTATATGGGCTACCTTGAGTTGTTCTTCGGCCTTTTACAAAGTGAGCATCATTGGAAAAATGCTGGAATAGAATTCATAAGAGTAATAAAAAAAATTCGTTCGTACCGGAATCTTAGCAACCTCAGTAAATAACTGTAGACGTCAGTTCTGTTTTTAGTATAATGAAAAAAATCTTTACATTTGTATCAGCACATCTACACCTCGCTTCGTGCAATGTGTTAGGTGATTAAAAATACCGTTCCCTTTGTTGAATAAAAATGAATGCGCGTAGGCCTTTCGATGGCTGACTTGATTAGTCACACATGTCACTAGAAAGACAGCACAATTTATCACTATAACTACAGCCTGATTTTACTTGCAACAAAATGTGGCGGTCAGCGAGTAGAATTAGCTAACATAACAAGTCACAGTGTATACGAATGCAGCAAGCGCTAAGCTTGTTTGCAAAACCTGGGCTTAGCGTGTAGGCCACTCTCTGGAATAATGAGACCCCAGAACATCAACAAGGAAGTCAGCAATAAAGCCATGCCAATCGTCGTATTCGGACAGGAGTTGACATTCCAATATATGTATATATTGATATTAAATTGACCAAGACTCATGAATCAAAATGACCAAGACTCATGAATCTCCCCAGCCTCTATCTTAAAAACAACTTTAAAGAGGCCGTGCATATAAGACGCTAGAAGCGAAAATCGCACCGCATCTCATGACGTCACAAATGACCACACGAGAGTGAATTGGAGAAGTATTAAGTATGGAATGCCGTTGGTATAAACCAATGGCTTCTGTTACCAATTATAGACATTTAAGAATATTTGTAGAGATGCCATAATTGATTTTGTTTAGGTTGGGTTTCAACTGTTTGATGTATAATGCTTCAAGGATTTTTAGTTTTTGTCTATTGTTTTCATGTCGAAGTATAATTGTGTTTTCAACAAGTATTTTACGGAGTTGTGTATGCGGGCAGGCATGTTGTTTTAAATGCCTAAAAATGTTAGAGTTTTCATTCAAATGTAGTGTCAAGCGTCGTAAAGCGAGTTTGTGATGTGACCAACATAAATATTATTTAATTCGTTGGAGATACACTCTCCCAAAGGGCACTTGAATTTATAAACTATGTTGGTTTTTGGCAAATCGCTAACCGGGAAAGAAGAATCATTGCGAAGAATTAAGTTGGATATACTAGATTTAGTGTAGTATATGATTAATTTAATTTTTTTGCTAGGATCTGTAGTTGATATATTAGAATTTACTAAAATTTTAGTATATTTTCATCTTGTTTATAATTAATATGCATTTGATTACGATATAGGAGATTAATATGTTTGAGATCAGTAGAAGCAGTATTATGTAGAATTTTCTTAGTATTGAGATTTCTAAGAAAGCATCTTATTTGTTCAACTATATAGTTTGGAAAGCTATTATTAATAAGTGTTTGTTTTATATTCTTTAGTTCACTGTAAAAAATCTGTTTTGTGGATGAATTAGTTTCTGCACGATGTATTAGATTCTTTATAATTGCTATTTTGTAGTAATATGGGCATTGGCTCTTGTAGTTAAGCGTACATGAATTGATGCTTGTAGGTTTTTTGTATGACGAAATAGTAAATTTGTTATTATTTGTGTTTATCAATATGTCAAGGAAGGGGATTTTATTATTAGTATTGAGTTCATATGTGAATTTAAGGACAGAATTATTTTGGAAACGTTTTTGAAGTTGAATTATTCCATCTGTATTTTTAACTATATATATATATATATATATATATATATATATATATATGTATCATTTTTTTTATATCTTTTTTCTTTAACTTGAAATCATTTTTTTTTAATCAAATTTGTATCAGTAGCTTCAGTCAAGTTCCTATTCATTTTGTATAAATTTGGAATTATTTATTTGTTAAGGTAGAACTGATAGCAAATTCTTTGTTATTGTCGATCTTAATAATGACATCAAGCGAAGTTAAGACCTGCTGAAGAATGCATTCACCGTCTATGATAGTGGACAACACAAGTTACTAGCAAGAAAACATCGTGACGTACAGTCTTCCAGGATAACTCCCTAAAAACGGATGAAAAAATAAAAACCGTTGAACCCGTAACGAAGAGAATAAACAGAACAATGCCGGTAAATTATTGTTCTCGAACATTCCACAACATAGCAGAGTATGCCCGTCGCCTATTGATCTCGTCAACCATCAGAGTGCCTGCACTTGAAATGGAACGCTACCTTAGGTATTCGTTCGCGAAGTTTAAAGCTAACAACAACAAGGCTACATATCAACATTGCCCAATACCAAATAACTCTTTGTCGCTATCATCTGCTGCTAACCGACGTGTCGACCGCATATGTTGGAAGCCGATACGCTGCAAATGCGCTTGTTTGATGGACGAGACAAACAATTTAGTCACTGTTTGCATTACCCCAGCCAGCCAGTTACAGTTATAGGCGCGGTCGGAACGGTCGGTGTGTAGTGGTAAGGAGACTTCAACTATCGGGCAAATTTTCATACCCAACCTTAGCCTCACCAATCGTGTCAACACATCTTTTTTTTTCTTTTTTTTCTTCCTTATCAGCCTGAGAATCCATTTATCTTGATTTTGTTTCCAGTTATATATCTTACCTTCAACTCAGCTTCACTTGTTTTGTTTTTTTTAATTTTATTTTACCCCGCTTTCAGTTCTTCTTTTGTCTTACTTCAGTATGTAGGCGGCCATGGCTCTCTACAGCTTCCTGTTTTTCGTTGCTCTAAATTACCGGCAATTACGTTAGCCTTCATCAATCGTTAAATGGCGGGGAAATGTTTCACGATTGCCAGACGTATAGCTTTTCTGCTGATTTTAGCGTTTAATCATATACCAAATCTATAACGAGAATTTTTTTAGCTCTTAGATTTTAAAAATAATGAGAAAAAAGTAAATAAAACATATTTTGTGCTCATAAATTTAATATATTTTTTAAAAATGTACGTCATTTCCCGAAGCATTCTTGCACAATGGAGTTTTTTCATTCGTTGCACCAAAGATGTTGCAGTTGTTCACTTTCTTACTATTTTTTATACCTTTTTCTCTTCGAGAACTATCCATGCAGACGTTCGGCACTTCGACATTGTGTAATGGTTAACGGTTAACAAGCTGGTCTCGTTAGATCAAACGCGGTGTGTCGCAGTTAGAGCTCAATTATCGTGGTAGGCAGGCACCAGGAAACTAACCAATTTTGGAAATCCGAGGTAACTGACGCAAGGTTGTGCTTTAATTACCGTATATACACCTGTATCGTGCGACCCCAAAATTTTCACTTATAAAAAATGATTTTATCCTTTATTTCGTGTATCATACGAGTTCCTATTTTGAGGGATCAAATTCCAATAGATTAACCTCTTTTCCCCCTATCTCTTTACACTATCTTCTAGTTAAATAAGTTAAAAAAAGAAGTAAAAGGGAACGATAAAAGTATCGTTAGTAACGGTAAGCTCATTGTATAAACGCGTACAGCCATAAACAACCAAATGAGAAACAGCTATGCATAAACGTAAACAATGGAAAAAGTGCAGATTCGTTGTGCTTGTATCTTATAATACGTTACTTATATGTGAATATTACACGCGCTGTCATTGGCGGCACGGTGGCGTAATGGATAGCGACTCGGATTGAGAAATCGGTGAACCGAGTTCGAATTCAAGTCGTAATTCTTACTTTTATTTGGGAAAGGTATGAATCATCTTCTCCCTACTGGGTTCTATAGTCTTAGATGGCAACTAGTCTACCGGAGAAAGAAATGGCAACCTCCTGAAAAAATCTGCCTCGTCAGTTATGTATTGAAAGATACATGATCGCATAGCATATAACTAACTTATTGATCAATGGATACAGTTAAGGAAAACAACAGATTTATAAATATCATGTTTACTTGACAACATAAAATTGTGTTCATATTATTTAGATTTCGAAATTAAATAACCCATAAAGGTGTTGATATGCCGCTAAAGAAAACCAACCAAGCAAGCAACCAATTTTTTTGTGCTTTGGCTTTTAATTCTTTTATTATTAATGGTGCCATTATTATTAGCATTTTTTTTACATGTGAATGAGGCTATTATATTTGTATTTTCTACAGGTATGTTGTGGCCGGAGTTTGGTAGGTTTCTGTGTTTGTTTATATGAGTCCTAATTGAGCTATGGTCAGAGAAATGCAACGTGAGACTTCTTGATATACAGCTGTACTTTTTGGCTACAGTAAATGAATATATAGTTTGGTCAACGGCATAGCCAGGGCCAGCAGTTCATATGCTAATTTTATATCTTGTGTTAAAAATTAAAATTAAAAATTAGCTCTTAAAATTAGCTTCAAAATTAGGCCTTTAAAAGTCGGATGATATGCGAGTATATGCGATATATACAAAATGCTATGAAAATTACATTTTAACTCTTTTAGATTAAAAAAATAAAAATAAAATTGGGAAATAAAGCAAATGTTAGATTTCCTAAATTTAATATATTTTTAAAGTACACTATTCGGACTAGTGTCCTCATCTTTGTTGCCATATTTATCACCGTTCTACGCTCCAGCCTTCTTCAGGTGGTTGGAATGTCTAACTGAATCCTTTATTTCGCTATATTGATCATGTCCCCTCTTCTCCTATGAGATATCAATTGATTATCTCCCCTCATCTCCTATGAGACATCAATTGAGTATGTCCTCTCTTCTCCCATGAGCCATCAATTGATCATGTCCCCCCTTCTCCTATGAGACATCATTTGATCACGTCCCCTCTTCTCCTATGAGCCATCAATTGATCATGTCCCCTCTTCTCCTATGAGCCATCAATTGATCATGTCCCCTCTTCTCCTATGAGACATCAATTGATCATGTCTCCTCTTCTCCTATGAGACATCAATTGACCATGTCTCCTCTTCTCCTATGAGCCATCAATTGATTATGTCCCTTCTTCTCCCAAGCGACATCAATTGATTATAGCCTCACTTTCTATGTGAGACATCAATTAATAATATTCCCTCTTCTCAAATAAATTGATTATGACCCCACTTCTCCTATGAGACAGCAATTATTTGCCGGCAAATACTCTAGGAAATGACGCAACCTAAAGAATTCGAGTAAATATTAATATCACGATTTCTGGTAATTCGTCATTTCGACTCGAATAATGAATGAATGAAGCATGTATCGTAAGAAAATTTTAAAATCATCAGTTGATTATATCCCCTCTTCTCTTATGAGACATCAATTGATTATGTCGCTGCTTTTCTTATGAAACATCAATTGATAATATCCTCTCTTTTCTTATGAGAAACCAATTAAGTACCGTCTATTCTTGAGACATCAATTGATTATATCCGTTCTTCTATGTGAAATCAATTGATTATTACTGCGCTTCTCATATGAGACATCAATTAATTATGTCACCTCTTCTCCTATGTGACCAGTTGATCATGAGCACCTTTTAAGAGCTAAAGCGTATTTAATTACTTATGGTCACACTGATCGCTGGTGCAACGCAATGAAAGTATATTAAATATCATGTGCGAAATCGATATAAATGGTGTGATGATTAGCAAGCTTGCCTTGTTGGATTGATTTCGACTGAATAGCAAGTTCGATCCTCACTGGGTTCCCCTACATTTTAGACCTTGTGCCGCACTAAGCTACACTTAGTAAATCACTATATTTCCTTTTAAGTTTTACTTTCTTTCTTCAGGCGTTCGCTTCAATAATCATGGCCGCTAATTCAGTAATTTTTATTGTCTGCTGTGCTTTTTTATTGCCACAATCAGTCTTTAAACATTTTGCCTTTATCTCTTTATCATTATAGTTAAAATAGATTCACTGGTGATTTTTGTACTTAAACATTCAAACAAAATCTTCTTTGTATTTTATGAGACAAGTTGGTTAAATCACTGTTGTAGATTTTATATACACTCACATTCCAATCTGAAACAATGATATGGCTGCTAAAAGGCACTTACACACCAAGAACGTTGTTTTAGCAGAAAAGCAATACGTGGCTTCGCACAATCGTTCTCAACCTAAGAAGCTCGTCCATTTCACAAAAATAATCTGATCCTTAGTCATTTGATCAGATTTTGGTAATTACGCCATGCCTATGATTTTCAGTATCTCTATTTAATCAAAGATTGGTGCTTTCGTTATAAATATACCATCATGCAAATACACACTAATCGGTTTCGCCATAAACACAATTAGCATGAAGGTGCGACTGTCTAAAACATTCGTTTGCTTAACGGCATATCAACATTTTATGGGTCACTTAATGCCGAAATTTAATTTTCTTGGGAGCTTCAGTAATTTTTCCTTTTTATAAAATTATGTTGCTGGTAATTTATTTTTTTATACTTTAAATACATTCATTTTTTACTTTTATACTATAAGTATATACTTATATATATATATATATATATATATATATATATATATATATATATATATATATATATATATATATATATATATATATGTGAAAATATTGTAGAAAATAGGAAAGAAACTGGTTTGGTAAATAATCCAAAGTTCCTTAGTATTTTTGTAATTATTTTTAAAAAATAGTGCTCGATACGAAAGTAGGGCATAAATATAATTATTTATTTAAAAATATGATTCCAACACGCTACATAAGAGACCTCTTATGTAGCGTGTTGGAATCATATTTTTAAATAAATAATTATATATATATATATATATATATATATATATATATATATATACACACACTTTTATATACTTTATATACTGTTATAAATATATATTTATATACATACTTTATAATTTATACTATAAATACATACTAGTTTATATATATATATATATATATATATATATATATATATATATATATATATATATATATATATACACTTTCATTTTTGTATACATTCATTTTTTTTTTTTTTTTTTTTTTTTTGCACTGGTTTGGGGATTCACTATTTGCCCAGAGCTGAGACCCTAACAGGTGCTACCATCCTAGGTCAGGGTGGATCTGGAAACAACAGCAATTTCCACGCTCCTCAAAACCTTCCGATCAGAGGAAATGCTGCTGGGTGCATTTTATCGCCATACCCAGCACGAACTAAAACACTTTAATTAGAAACCAATGCCACTATTTGTTCCGTATGCCAAAGTACACAATAATCATCAGGATTATTTCTCTCCCACCTTCACGTTTACCCATAACACCTGCTAGTTCATTGCCTTGGCATCCGGTGTCTTCTCATATCTACTGAAGGTATGTTTTGAGCGAACGACCAATGCTATCGTATCCATGTTCAGGATAGGTGAACATGCACGGGAAATGATGGGACGATGTCTGACTTGTTCAGTTAGCCCACCTGGATGACATCAACAGTCGCAAGAGGTATAGAAATAATGTATTACAGAATGATATTTGTCGTTTGTGCGATCGTAAGTATGTAACAAAACCGGTTTCTCTTAACGCCCAGGCTGTCCTGGGTATGACGATAAACTGCATCCGCGCCTTAGGTAGGACGATAAACTGCATGCGCATCCTGGGTATGGCAATAAACTGCATCCTCGTCCTGGGTAGGACGATAAACTGCATCCGCGTCTTGGGTATGGCAATAAACTGCATCCTCGTCCTGGGTAGGACGATAAACTGCATCCGCGTTCTGGGTAGGACGATAAACTACGTCCAGCAGCAAAACCTCTGATGAGGAGGCTTTGAGGAGCGTGGAACCACCTCTTAATTGCTGTTTCCAGGTCCACCCTGACCCGGGGCGGTAGCACCTGTTAGGGTCCATGCTATGGGCAAATAATTAACATCCAAACTTGTGTAAAAATAGGTTTTAATACCAGAAATACTTTGTAATAAAAAAAAAAAATTATTACCAAAAATAATTTTTAAGGAAAAATTATTATCAGCAATACTTTAAAAGAAAATACTAGCAATATAAACAGCTATACATTCGTTAAAAAAATATGACCAAATATAGATTTCCTCAAGGAATAATATTCCCAGAAATAGATTTTTGAAGAAAAGCATATTAACAGCAATAAAAACTTTGTCAGCATTAAATAAACCATTGAGGTTGATATGCCGTAAAACAAAACAAACCAATCTTAACGCCCAGGGCGGATATACAGCTTATTAGCATCGCGTATTGGTTTCCCGATTCGCCGTCCCGCTCGTTGCTTACCATCTTCTCGGCATTGGGACATTCGGCCAACAATGAACGGTCCATTTGAACTGGTAAGATTCCGATTAATTTACGGCCACAATGTGATCCTACTCATCTTTATATGTTATCATTTTCTGCATAATCCGTTTATATTAAATCCGTTTTTATTTACCGACAGTTTACCCAATAGAAGGACCAAGAGCCACTCAAGGTAGAGGGTTACTAAATGAGGTTGTAAGGGAGATGGAAGTAATGGAATATAATGAAGACTAGTAGGTTAGACATCGTTTAACCCTGAGACGAGGGGTGTAGATGTCATGGAAGTATTCTCTCTGGAGTTTGTTCCGCAATGTAAGAGTTCTGGAGAACAAGCCGTCTAAGTGCGACTTGTTTTTTTTTTGTTTTTTTTTGTCATATAAGGGAACATGAAGGGGATGATGGTTTCCCCTCCGTGAACGCTGCATGGCGGATACTAGCTGTAATAGTCCGAACCTGGTGTCACTAAGGTGTATAACTCGTCCGAACATCCGCCATGATAATACCGATATGGTAACGAAAGACTGGTGACGTATTGTCTGTGTGATAATTGTTGCAGGGTGAGTTTCTTTATAGGAGAGACGGGCTGATAAACCGATTCAGAATTAAATGCAGGTATAAAATATAAATGATTCCTTGTTAGGGGAGTCTCGACTTTTTTGCCATTTTCTTCAGATATTAAATATTAGAATTATTGCGACGATGTCTGCCTTGTTCAGTTTTTTGCGCATTTATCTTCGAATTAATGTCTACATCTCTATTATCACGTTTCAGCCTTCGTCAGATTTCTGTCGATTCGAGAAACTCTGAATATATTTCGAAATTTACCGTTTATTTAACGGAATAGATTGTTCTACTTCCGCTGTCCACGTCTACTCTCGTAGATTAAATAAATGGTTCACTTTGAAAGTCCCTAAAGGTTACACGGATCGACAGACACCTGAAGGTGGCCGGAGAGTACGACGACTGAAACGTTGTGATATCAACAAAGACGAGGAAAAACCGGATGTAAATATTGTAAATAATGATGACTCCTCAGCGCAGAAATGAAAGTCACCTAGTGCTTACAGTTTATTAAGGGTGAGCATCACAGCACTAAAAATGACCTTGTCTCATATTTTGAGCCACGGGAACATTCAAAAATTAACTGTATTACGGTAAGAGGCGTGTTTGGAATAATTGGATGTATTTTTGTGTGTATTTGTTTTCGGGTCAGGAGAAAATCTAGCTACGGTTGGGAACGTTAGGAACAACAAATACAATAAAATATATAGACAACTGCTTAAAGTCTTACGTCAGGCAAAGATAGAAGAGGTTTTTGTAGTTTGGGTCTTTTTTTCGTTTTGTTTTGTTTTTTGTTTTTTTGTTTTGTTTTGTTTTGTTTTTTGTTTTGTTTTGTTTTTTTGTTTTGTTTTGTTTTTTAGTGTTTGGATTCTGAGTGTGTTTTCAGTTTATAGGAAGTAAAAAAAAGTTAAGTTGGTTCATATTACATTTCCACTTGGTATTTGTTGCGTAGAGAAAAGGAACAATTACGTAAGTTTGGATTATCGTTAATACGTCTTCCGTTAAAAAAAAAATAAAAAATAAAAAATAAACGAAAGGCTCGCGCATCAAAGACGTTCCGTTCAGGGTCGGTGTGTGCTGATAAAGTTGTCTGGGTTGCGTTCTTTGGGTGTGGTAGCAGGGATAGAGAGTGTAATAGAGATTTAAGAGGATTATTTTTTAATATTGATGATGATGATGATGATGATGATGATGATGATGATGATGATGATGATGATGGTGATGGGGGGGTATCGTAAGTAATGTTGATTGATCGGTGCGAGGAGAATTACCCGGATCTGAAACGCGAAAACAAAGAAAGAAATAACAAAGAGATACAAGTGCCCACATAGATAAAAGGATGGCTGTGAATTAATCCTAGAGGTTCAACATACACCTTGTTCACCTTTTCAATCAGATGAAAACTCGGTACCATTGATAGAGTTGAATATCAACAAAATACTCAGATCTACAAGGATATACATCCTTAAATATAATAAGCTACACACACTCAGACACAGACACACACAGACACAGACACAGAAACACACACACACACACACACATATATATATATACATATATATATATATATATATATATATATATATATATATATATATATATGCTTAATTTTGCGTGTGTGTCTAACACTTGAGGAGCAGTGTGAAAAATTTTGACATGAGACGCACAGAAGTCAAGACCCCCAGACCCGTCCACACGCAAAAAGCTACCGCGCTGAAAACTACAAAGGGACCGCACCGAACAACAATGACACAGTTTACAGTAAGAACTAAATTCTAACTATGTCTTGTATCCCCCGTTACAACTAACAAGCACGCACACACGTATTGACACCTTTACACAAACAAATCATCCACCCACCCAAATTCAACATATATTTGTTTTTGAAAAGTTAAGAAAAAAGACATAACATTTCACTGTTTTTCAAATACGTACATAAACGATATTTATTTCTTCCAAATTGGCCCTAAAAAGGAAATAAAATACAGTTAAATTCGTAAAACAAATATTCAACACGACTAATGTTGCCTGTAACTTATGTCTGTCTCTCATAATTTTTATTTAACTAAAGTTCTTTTTGTCTTTTCAAAAATAAATATAACTTGAATTTCGGTGGCTGGGTCATCGTTAATTTGCACACTTCCTCTCAATTGTTACACAGAAAAAATTGTACTTGGATCAAACTAAACGAATACATTCCTTCTTGCCGCCAATTTTGACGGCACGGGTACACTAGTATATAATAATGTCGTTTTTTCACATATTAACATATGTGAGAAAATGACATTATTTTGCACCAACCTAATATATATATATATATATATATATATATATATATATATATATATATATATATATGAAGCAACCATTCTTTGGAATATGTTTTGTTAAATATGACAGACAAGGAAAATTTGAATTATTTTTTTTATTGTTTTCTAGTATTTTTCAGTTTTTCCGTTTGGTGGGGGTAAGGGGCTGTAAAAGTTGTCCGTATTTTCCTTTGTTCCCAAGCGTCTTCCGCCATTTCTTTCGTCATTTTCAAGGGGTTTGTTGTTAAATGATTTTAATTTCAATTCACATTTGTCTTTTATGATGTGATTGTGTGATGCATATTTTATGACAGTAGTGTTTATTCCGAGCCACAAAAAAAGGAACGTGGCTGGAATTAAATTTTGTTAAAGGTTTTTCTTTTTTTTTTTTTTTTTTTTTCTTATTTTAATAGAAGGATAACAATTTGAATTCCAGCCACGTATCGCCGAAACGTGGCAAAACGTTTGCACAGAGAAACGAAATTAATAATAATACATTGTTTTATTACATTTACAAGCAAAAACTTTCATTTATAAAACGAATATAGGACATACAAAGATATACTCGATTAACACATTACACATTATACAGTATATATCTATTTTGAGGAACACCCATTGGAGGTAATAATTAGAACAGTTTATACTTGTTTTAGTTTAATTAATTCTCAAGTTTCTAAGTTAGAAATCTGAAACTGTTAGTGCATGATGATCAATCTTTTAGAGATGGATTGCTTAAAATTTATCATCCACCAGCCCTAAGATTACCATAAACCAGATTGGTACATGAGGCAAAAGAACTAAAATGATATCTACAAATTCGAGTTGATATACCGTCCACACTGGCGCACAAGTGTTCTTATGAAAATATGATCACTTGTCTCCTTGCACTTTATTCTATTAACAGAGATGAAAGGGCTTGGAAAATTTGATACTCACAAAACAGATTGAAATCAAGTGGAAAAGAGGTAAACAAACTATAACATACCTAATGAGCTTGAGCAAATGGATGACAGAACAAGGCATGTGTTTGGGGAATAACAAAAAGACAACCATTAATTTTGACACGTGTTTAACATTACTTTTTATTGCTTCCAAAAAATCTTATTTGCTTGAATATTGCTTTCCGTTTTCATAGACTTCTTTAATGAATGCTTACTTCCTTGCTACTGGACTAATATCTAGTGGGGGCGTTCTATTAATTTGGTGCTTTGGAAACCCCTTTTTTTCTAGATGGACAAACGTCAGCTTTGCAGAATAGGAATGTGCACGGTCTTGCATGAATATTCTCTTTAGCTTAAAGATTCTTGGTTGTAACTTGTTTCATTCGAAAATCATTTTTTATCATTTCACCCCAAGCAAAGCAATAAAGCCACTATGATGCAATGGGTTCTTGAGTATGGAAGAATGTGAAAAAAATATTAAGGAAGAAGGACAATAAAAGAATGGGTATTAAGGAGTCAGAAAATAATGATCGACAGTGCATTTAAAGATCAAAGTTGACTGGAAAGCAAGGAGGTGGAAGAGAGTCTTACAAGCAAGAAGTGCGTGGAATGAAGCTGTTGACATATGACCTACCGTTACATCTGGCAATTTCAACTGTAAAATGATGAGACCTTGCCGCCAATCTAGTACTGTGCTTAAATTTATAAAGCCTTGTTACCAAAGAGGAAAGCTTATCAGAACAATTACCGTGAAAATATTTATAGAAAAGGCACATGGAAGCTCCGTTACGTCGGTGGGTAAATTACTGAAGCCGAAATGCCAGGTCACGAACAATAACATTACAAATTCTTGTTTGTATTTTGTCAAGAATCTCTAAGTACATATCAGAAGCACCAGGCAAGATGTGACAGCAATATTCAATGTACGAAAAATATAAAATATAAATATATAAAATAGATCGAGAAAAAGATGTCCAGTTGAACCATCTTCTCCAGCGGCAGTCTTTCAATATAATCTTTTCTACCTCATGTCAGCGGAAAAAGTTAACTTGAAAATTCTCAAGGAGTCACTCTTCTATTAACATCAGTTAGGTGGAAGCTAAAAGGGTTTCTCTCAGACGATTCTAAGAACTTTAATATTCTGCATTTATCTTCATACTATCATAGAGTTTTCATGTACGTCTTCGGTGTGATGTTTACTTAAAGATGATAGTTGCTTTCATGCCTTTAGCTGATGTTCTTAACCATTAATATCATTTGTTTATATTCGCAACAACAGCATCGCCGATTTTCTTGCTAGTCAATCGACTTTTACTGCTTATTGCTCTTTTAATTTTTCCTGGGTTTCTTTTTGTCTCATTCTAAAACGTATTTTGCTTTATTTTTTCATACGAGGTCTGATCAGAAAGTACCGGGATTGAGGCTATGGTAACAGAGCTAAAGGATAAAGCGGCTTGGAACATACTGACCTTGAACTGTCGTCCATACACAATAAGTTATAACGTTCTCGTTGATTCCCGCTTTTTGTAACCTTGGAAGGAAAGTGTGTAGCGTGTGGTCGTCTCACTACACCACAGAGATTCCATCAGTGACCTTAGTTTATGCGGTAATTTGAGGCCAAGCAGTCCCATCTACGACATTCTCCAAATCTCAACCCTTACAATTTTTTCCTCTTTCCAAAATCAAATCCTATTTAAAAGGAACCAGATTTCGAGACGTTGAGGCGATCCGAAAAGGACTTCCAGAGATGTTTCCATCAACAGAAACGATGCTGGATATAATGTGTGAGAGGACTACTTCGAAAAAAAAAATTACAAATTAATATGCATTGGAGTTTTCTTTTTTATAGCACCAGTCCCAATAATTTTTTATCAGACTTCGTATATTAACGTTTTCAATTTTCTTTTTGCTTTATGTTCAATCTTCACGTAATTTCAAAAAATATTTGCCCATCACTCGATAAATTATAATATACTGTTTCTCTTTTAAAACGCTATCTCTTTTTTACGACGCATAGCAATATTTATATATCTGAAATTAAAAATGAAACATTAATAGCTATACTATTAATTACATTTATTTACATTATGAAAAAACCTTGTTTTCGTCCAGTTTACACCCCTCCCAGGTCTTTTGAACAGGAGTAGACGTGTATCCTTTGTTTCCTGTTTATGATTGGGTTTCCGGTTCCTTCTAAAGTCAGACCTATATTCCTAATGCTTGTTCTTACGCTAATACGACTCCACATAGTAACTCTCTATTGTGAGTGGCTCTTGGATATTCTATGGATGGAAATTAGAAAAAAGATCGAATAAAATTAAATTTCACACTACCGACACCGAGGTTCGAGCGTGACACTCTGGACTTATGAATATATGTTTTTCGCCAGATGCATAAATAGCGATGTGAGGCTACTGCATGCAGTGATTATTGAGTGGAATGAGTGTGAATTATTGTGCGTCGATGATTTGAGTTTTGATTTAGGATTTACCAGACGTTAAGCCGAGCCACGCTACTAACAACGTATTCAATGAAATGGTTAATTATCTTTGGTTGAATTTTACTTTTTTTATTTTAACATTGAATTCATGAGTCATACTTAATCATTAACAGCCACTGTACGTCACAAAAATGACTAAAACAAACAAAAAACAATAAGAGGATGTAAATAGGCTCCTATTGAGTATAACATTTGAAACAAAATACACACGAAGAAAGTTCTCCTTTGCCTGCACAAAATGGCTCGAGGAACCTTGATATGAACAGTTTCTAAAATGCGTAAATGTTTAACTGACGAAGCTTTATGCAGTACGCTAAACGCTTTATCAGAATATTTCAAAGCGCAACCCGGGTTGTTCACAAAGTGTAGTCCAATCGCTGACTCACAAACCGACTGAATCAAGCGAATAAGGTCGCTGACACCACCCTGTCTTATATGAGTAGGTACGTGCTCTCCAATCCGGGTCTCCAACCGTAAGTTGGTTCGCCCCACATAATCAGCCTCACACTGACATTTTGTATTGGCAACAAAATTGCGTTGCAGGTAGCCGAAACTATCCTTGGCGAAAGATGGGAACAGCGGAATAGTATCAAAGACAATACGCAACTTGACAGTAAAAGAGCTTGAAGTCGACACCCCAATGGCAAGTATCTGATTTCTACTACCTAACCATGGTAAATATACTGATATATCTAGATATGAGATAATAATATATATTTTTATGTATCAGGGACAATATTGGGGAAAAATGTATGACAAAGTGTAAAAAATTTCGCGTTTCGTCTTTTAGAACTTCATCGGACAATTTTTTTTACGTTGGTGCGACTACAAATGCGCACAAACGGGAGATACTGGGATTTTAATTTTTTTTATCTAGCCGATTTCATTTACGGTATTTATGCTAACAAATATCCCAGACTGTGATAAGAGAGGTTTTGCCAGGATTGGTGAAATGTTGTAAGATCCCGGGTGCAAATTTACTGTAGATGGCTTTGCGGTCAAGGCACTCTCCAGACATTTTCGTCATAACGAATTGTTTTTTCCTTTAATAAGAGTAGGCATTTTTTTAAGTAAAGATTGTGGTCCGTCTCGATACGATGGGCAAGCAACGCATTTGATGTAGTTTTTTGTAATATGTCCCTTTTGTGTTCATATAATCTTTTATTGGGTTGGTGCAAAAATAATGACGTAGTAATGTCGTTTTTTGACGTTAAAAAATACGTCAAAAAACGACATTATTACGTCATTATTTTGCACCAACCTAATATTTAGATTCCTTGATCTTTCTTCTATGAACTTTTTGTAAGAATTATATATATGTATATATATATATATATATATATATATATATATATATATATACGCATGCACATATGTGTGTATATATATATATATATATATATATATACGCATGCACATATGTGTGTAATGGACTCTCTCGTCGTATTCGACGTATGAGAGTCAAGTAGCTCAGTTCCTAGGAACCGATAGCCAAACACCAGCACATATGATTTGATTATATTGGTGAAGGCTTTGTGTAGAACCAAGCACACTTTTTGAAGGGTCGAATACAGAGACCTGTATGTATATTATAATTATTTTTTTTTTAAAATGATTACAAAAAAAATATAATAATAATTATAATTTAAGCTCTACTTCAATATGGAGCACTGTTTGTTTTTGTTTTTGTTTTTTTAAATAAAAACAAAAATACTAAATAACTCCGGATTATTTACCTAACATGTTCTTTCCTATTTTTCCACACACACACACACACACACACATATATATATATATATATATATATATATATAGAGAGAGAGAGAGAGTAATTGTGTGTGTGTGTTAACCCTTTGGCGATCACAACGTGATTTACTTATTTTTACTCGAACCGAATTCCTGTCAGTGCAAATACGCCGTTGCTGCTACAAGTGATGAAGTCTTATCTTGATAAATCAGATAAAATGAGCTGGATATAGAAGAAGAATTAAAGAAAAAGAGAACAGCGTGGATTTCTGTCAACATTACTTATTGTTTAGGTATAGGTCTAAATAGAGTAGAATGAGAGGTAGACATAGAAGCGTCTCAGAGAATAGGAGACAGCAAAAAGTCAGACATACAGAGGAACACTCGCCTCTACTCACAGCCGCATGCGTTTATACATGGATACTTGCATCAGTATATCTTTGGGGTTTCATTTCAGAAAACATTTGACTAATATAAATATATATGAGAACACTGAAATGTTCTCCCTTCGAGCCACTTTCCTAAAATCTAAGCAAATGATCACACAGCATATTTTTGTGCATAAAAGATACATCTACAGGGAGATCGTTTTTCAACAACAACTTTTGTACCAGGTTGGAACGAATGTTTAGTCCGATTTTATCATGAATATTGCAGAATGAAGATATTAATGTTTATAGGAATATTAATTATCAATACAATCTACATTACTCCCTAGAATTTCGTTTCTTATGCCAACAAGTTTATAGATGCCACGTTTGCAAGATTTTTTTAGGTCTCTTTATACGAGACCAACTCTCAGTCAACCTCTTTTTATGTCAACCTTCAGTCAGTTTTGTGCCATGCGTGATACATGACTGACGAGGCAGATTTTTTCCCGCAATAGACCAGTTGCCATCCAAAGATGTAGAACCCGTTCTGTCCTGCTTTTTGCCCATAGCTGGGGAGAGAAGAAGAGGATTCATACCTTTCCCAATGGAATTCGAACTCGGCTCTCCGATTCCTCAATACGCTATCCATTACTCCACCGTGCCTCCAATTATCTGTTGAATAAACCGTTCAGTTCCGACCGTGAGGAAGGGCAGAGGGCATAACGGTAGAAATGTTATGAAAACAACAACAAAGACAATGATAAGAGTCCGAATATCTGTCAATCAGTTATGTGTCTTGCGTGATACCCGCTTAGGCGATCATGTATCTTTCGATACATGAACGACGAGGCAGATTTTCCCCCGCAGTAGACCAGATGCCATCCAAAGCTGTAATGAACGTAGGCTAACAGTAAAACTCTTAATTCATTAAGATATTCGTCTTCGTTCAGTGATGAATAAAGAAAGAAGAAAAGTCTCAATTCGTACAATGAACCATAAGGGGTGAAATGTTTAAACTATTAATTAACTTAACCCTTCAGTCAGTTATATGGCATGCGTGATACACGATTAGGCGCTCATGTATCTTTCGATACATGAATGATGAGGCAGATTTTTTTCCCGCAGTAGACCAGTTGCCATCCAAGGATATAGCTCCCAGTCCGTGTTGCTATTTACCCAAGAAGAGGATCCATACCTTTCCCAAGTGTATTAGCACGTTTGCTTAGAATTCGAACTCGACTCTCCGATTCCTTAATCCGCTATCCATTACTCCACCGTCCCTCCAATGATTTGTTAAATAAACCATTCAGTTCCGACCGTGAGGAAGGGCAGAGGGCATAACGGCAGAAATGTTATATAAACAACAACAAAGACAATAAGAGTCCGAATATCTGTCAGTCATTTATATGCGTGATACACACTTAAGAGATCATGTATCTTTCGATACATGGCCGACAAAGCAGATTTTTCCCCGCAGTAGTAAGCCATTTCTTTCTGCGGTAGACAATTTGCCATCCAAGCTATTGAACACGGTTTGTCCGGCTATTTACTCATAGCCAGGTGGAAAAGAAGAGGATCCACACCTTTCCCAAAGGTATTAGCACGTAAAAAAAAAGAATGCAATGGATTCGACTGGAATTCGACTCTCCGATTTCTTAATCCGGACCGGTATCCATTACTCCACCGTTAGGCGATCCAATTAGTTCTACAAACCCCTAAAGAAGTGATTAACAGAAGTATTAGGTTGGTTCAAAAATAATGTCGGTTTTTGACGTTAAAAAATACGTCAAAAACCGATATTATTTTTGAACCAACCTAATACTAAGGTCGGGAGAGTATGAAGGATGATACATTTTTCCCGGACCGAGCTCTTCTCAGAGATCATTAGCCAATCGCGCAATGTGAGGACGGGCCATGTGATGGGGGTTTACTCGCTTTTGGTTGATAAAGGATGGACGTTTTCTGCCCAAACCTGCTTTCAAACGGCCAAGTTGTTGGCGGTAGAGATCAGCACTGATTGATTGATTATTTTCTAACAGTTTATAATTAGACGTCTCCTAGAATATCTGAGCAAACTTTCAGCATGATCTTTGGATTAAGTTCTCTTCTTGTTGCTCCACTGATCCAACGACGACGAAGATTATGTCAAAAGCTCCTACTGAAAAAACATTGGTTGAGTAACCCAAAAAGTGACTTAACCCAAAGATTTGTGAGTTCAAAACCTGGTCACAGCAGAAGTGAACAAAAACTTGAGAGTTGAGTTACTAAAGGGAATTAACAAGTAGTGAGATATCCAAAATAGTATGGAACGTGGGATAATCTACACTCATAGATTAAATAAAGCGTTCAGTTCGAAATTCTAACGCATATCACCTGAAGAAGGTCGAAGCGTACAACGACCGAAATGCCCTAGAAAAGGCAATAAAGATGAGGAGAAGAGTCGGAACAATATAAATAGTGTAAATAGTTATAATTCCTCAGCTCAGGAACATAGACAGTCACTATATCCGTTAATATTAAAACATCTCAAATTAATGTTTTACACAACTCGCAATGTCAGTGGTGAATTTATTAAACAAATCTGTCAACACTTTCATTCATTCTAATCAATCCTGTCCTGGGTACGGCGATAAACTACATCCGCGTCCTGGGTATGACGATAAACTACATCCAACAGAAAGGCGTCTGATCAGGAGGTTTTGAGGAGCGTAGAACCACCTCGTAATTGCTGATGTTCCCAGGTCCACCCTGACCAGGGGTGGTAGCACCTGTTAGGGTCCCAGCTATGGGCAAATAGTTAACCCCCAACTCGGGTCAAAACACTATGCAAGTGTAAAAATAGGTTTTAATGCCAGAAATACTTTGTAAAAAAATATCATCACCAATGCATTTTTGAAAAGCAAATATTACCAGCAATACATTTTTGAAAAGTAAATATTACCGGCAATACATTTTTGAAAAGCAAATATTGCCAGCAATTCATTTTTTGAAAAAAAGATATTACCAGCGAAGAAAAATCATTACCAAAAATAGATTTTTGGAAAAAAAATATCACCAACAATGAAAATTTTGTCGGCATTAAATAACCCATTGAGGTATTGATGTGCCGTAAAACAAAACAAAACAATCTAATCTAATCAGTCTGGTCATTCAATTTACAGAGGGAGTGGAAGGTGAATTTTCAAACAATTACACTGTGTAACATGATTTTTGTCCTTAAGTAGCAATTGCTATTTCCTGTTAGCGTACGCCTAGAAAATATGAAAAATGACTAATATTTTGTTCAAACTTAGCCTTTGTGACGAGGGTAATGATATTTCGTAAATTTACCTAATTTCATTTGGAAAACTGGCGAATGTGAACATTCTCGTTCACACACACACAAAAAAAAAAGGAACAAAACAACATACTATTCAAAAGTAGCATTTAATTTCAGGGTGACACAAGAGAGATCCCCCAAAAAATTAGAAATGAGTAGTTTTTCACTATTTACGCTTATTCTGTAAATTATATGTATTATATATATTATATGTAAATTTATATATAAATTACTTTTACGAATCAGCCCCCAAATATAGTCGCCCATCATGTTTAAAGTATACGATCCTTGGTAGACAGAACGTTCTAGAAATTCTTGAAAACTTTTAGAAACTACCTACTAACTTTATTTTTCTACCCGAAAAATAAACAGTATTTTTTTAAAATTGAATTTTTTAATATTCAACACTATTTCTCATTACATTTTTTGATGGGGATATCACTTCAAACATCCACTAAAAATAATGTTTAGAGTAAGAAAAAATCTGGTATATGTATGGGTTGCTGAAAGGTTCTCAGCCCGACTTTCTTTCCAAAATCTGACCAAATGACTAAACCTTATCTTAAATATTTTAAAAATCATTTTTTCGCGCCGAGAAGACAGGAATTGCGTGTGATTCGAAATTAAGACTTGTAACTTATGATAAAAAAATAGACAGATGATCTTTCTTGAATGCATAATGAGAAAAGAGGGCTTGGCTAATTTGACACTCACAAGACATATCGAAGACAAGAAGTATAAAGGAAAACAGCAAGTAATCAACGAGTTTGGAGTAATGGTGTAAAGAATAGCCTTACTAGGAGCTACAAATGATAGGAAGTTGTGGAGAGCCATGATTGCCAACTTTCTGAAGAGACACATCATATTGAAGAAGAAGAAGATTACAAATAAAATAAGGCTACCAAATATATAATGTAAAAGTATTGTTAATTATTTTGCTATAGAAATGCATTGTACATCAGCAGGATAGTCCTGGGTATGACGATAAACTAAATCCGACAGCAAGGTCACTGATCGGGAGATTGAAGGTTTTGAGGAACCTGGAATCACCTCTTAATTGCTGCTGTTTCCAGGTCAAACCTGACCCGGGGTGGTGTTAGGGTCCCAGTTATGGGTAAATAGTGAAAACTAAACAAAAATATAACATTATGAAAGTATAAAAATCCATACGTATAGTACAATACCAACAATATATATATATATACATATATATATATATATATATATATATATATATATATATATATATATATATATGTGTGTGTGTGTGTGTGTGTGTGTGGGTGTGTGTGTATGTGTGTGTGTGTGTGTGTGTGTGTGTGTGTGTGTGTGTCTGAAAAGTGTGTGTATATAAATATAAATAAATATATATATATGTGTATAATTATTTATATATTATATGCGCGGTACTTATTAGAAAGCGCTCAATATCAGAGATAGAGCTAACATATATGGTTGGATGGATGTAAGCTTGTGACCCTGGGTTTCACGCTTTAGCGATCGTCAGACAAACTCTGGCGATCGCTAAAGCGTGAAACCCAGGGTCACAAGCTCACATCTATCCAACCATATATATATATATATATATATATATATATATATATATATATATATATATATAAAATTACCAACAACACATTTTATCTGTAGTTGAATGCATACAATTGCGTTCAAAATATATTGAAGCCATAAAATCTTTCCGAAATATTTAGATTTCGGCATTAAATAACTCATAGAGGTTGATATACCGCTAAACAAAATCAACTAACCAACAGCATCAGAAGGAATGGTTTGTCGTCAGTAATTAAGGTAAGAATTATTAAATGAAGAAAGGTTTTTATAAGCAGGATTGGGCTTTATATAAGGACTAAAAATGTAATGTTTGTCATTCTGGTATACAAACTAATAGTTAACACATCAACCAGTTACCCGTGTGGAAAGTACTATTAATTTTGAGGCTTGTCTGTTTAGTTAATGTTTGTACCTTTAAATTCAATGTATGAAAATACTTATTTGCATAAGTGTTGCGAAACGTATGGAATGTCAACACGGCAAGAATTCCTTCTTTCTTTTATGATCGCGTAGATATCTTGGTGGTGTGACGTTTATTAATAGTTGCTGAAGCAATAAAACAGCTGTGTATTATTTTACATTGGTGCTGTCAAGTTACATTCAGGTCTTGCTTTCTCTCTGTCCTTTCAGCCTGTCTTCTTTTTTGTTTAATCACTTCACTTCAAGCAAGGCAATAATGCCACTAAGACGCAAGGGATTACTGGGAGTGAAAAAGAATGAGAAGACCTTGGTGAGGAGAAAAAGCAATAAAGTAACAGGTTACAAGAAGACAGAAGATGACGATTGGCGTTGTATTTAATTTGTTTGAAGATTGGCGGTGGCAGGGAAGCAAGAAACCGTAAGAGAGTTTCCACAGACAAGAAGTGCGAGAAAAGAAACTATTACAATAGAACTTGCGGTTACATCAAGCTAGGTGGATTGTAAGACTGTTTGGATCAGTTGCTAATTTAGTAGTACGTTTAAATTTATGCAGTCGAATCAACAAGAATGAGATCACATCAGAACAGTTGACATGTAAATATTTCTTGAGAAACGGAGGAGGGCTACGTCCCGGCGTTAGGAAAGTGAGTGAAGCCGCGATGTTATGTCAGGTTCGATTACATTACAGACCCTTCTTTAGAGCATCTATCTATCTATCTATCTATCTATCTATCTATCTATCTATCTATCTATCTATCTATCTATCTATCTGTATATATATATATATATATATATATATATATATATATATATATATATATAGTTTATGAAAAACTAGGTAATCCGTATGGGTAAACCCAAGGAGGATAAAATCCAGAGAGCTCAATGTAAATCCAGAATAAATAAATGGAGCCTTAAAGTGGTCTGTTTTTATTTAAAAAATATATATATATATATATATATATATATATGTCAGTCTGTTCATATCTATCTAGCTATCTCAGACTGTTCATTAATATTAAAATTATTTATCACCCAACAACCACTTTCACACATTTCTTGCGTTATTTCCTTCAATCCCCCACTGAGTCAGGGTGTGACACAGGGTCGGTTTTTAACGTGTTTCTACTCGGGCTGCTGGTCTTAGCTTGTCTAAGCTCGTCAAAACTTGTCTAAGCTGGTCATAGCTTGTCTAAGCTAGTCATAGCCGGTCATACCTCCACTATGGAACAGATGTGGGTGGAGAGAAGTCCTCCGACATGGAACAGATACTACGACCGCAACATCTATTCAGACAGGAAAAAAACAAACCTTTTCTTCCCCTGCCAACCCCGCCAAAAAATCCGGAGTTTGATGAGAGGCCCTTGCGTTACGAAGCCCATAGTGAATAGAACAGTGTCATGCTTAATCCTTTGCCTTTCCAGGGCATTCTCTTGTGTATTATCCAAACGTTCATGCTTGTTTTCAGATTTATAACTATTGCAATGCAACTCAGTTTATTTGCCAAGTACAATGTGATGATATATAATGTTTCACATAATAAAAAGCTGTGCATCACATGTGATGCACGGAACCGTACAAATCATAAGTCATTTACACAACGTTCTGTGCGTCACATGTGATGCAAAGGTTATATTCACATTTCAATAAATTGGAAAAAATAGATGTCTTTCATTTGAGAACTTACATTATCAGTCAATCGTCCCGTGGTAATATGATGCACAAAATATTAGCTTAGGCCTTTCCTCAAACGTCCTGATAAATAGTAGACTCTTTTCTTAAACATCCTTAGTTTTACCACTCTTTTAAAATCATGGCTAGTGCTCAACACATGTGATAAACGGACGGGGAAATCACATGCCCTGTGTATGATATATAATGCGTAGGACAGGCAAAGGGTTATGTATGTATGACCTCACTCTCGAGCTATGCCTTAGACACTGTGTTTAGTACCTCAATGTAATTGGATAAGGATCTGTTCTATCCAAATTGACACAGATTTTGTTATCCTCCCGCCCACCTATGATAACAAATGAATCGATTTTGAGTTCATCGCTGTGGTAATGTTATGATGTCGATCTCTCATTCTCTAGTTACCCTGGCATTTTGCAAAATGTCAGCTATCTCCGAATTGCTATGGTATGCGGTCAATGACACGGACATGAACTCTTTTTGCATTTGTTGTGTCAGACTCGAAGCTACCATGTTGATACTCTCGATACTTCTAAAAGTGAAATATGCTAATACCCTTGGGAAAGGTATGAATCCTCTTATTCTCAAGTTATGGGTAAATCAACTATTCGCCCTTGCATGGAGTATTGCTGCCATATATAGTCTGGAGCCCCTTCTGATTGCCTCGGGGTTCTTGATTAGATCCAGAGACGGATATGTAATATAATTGGCCCTGATTTGGCATCTCGTCTGCAGTCGCTCTCTCACAGACGTGCCGTCGCCTCTCTCTGTCTTTTTTACAAATACTTTCATGGTAATTGCTCCGATGAGCTGCTTTCACTGGTTCCAGGAATACGCGAATTCAAGCGTCCCACGAGGCTGGCATCCCGCTCTCACCTTTCACTGTTGAAACTGTTAAATGTAGCCGCCTCTTCTACTTCAATAGCTTCATGTCTCGCACATCTCACCTGTGAAACTTCCTTCCCTACTCCTGTTTCCCTAATAGCTTTAATCTCCAACTATTCAAATGTAATGTCAAACGACATCTCCAGTAATCTCCTCTTCATCTTCTATCATTCCTATCTGCTCTCGCTCTAAATCCTCTGTAAACCCTTGCGTGTTAGGGGCTTCCCGCCTTGCTAGGAGTGACATGCTTAAAAAAAAATAGCAGGACAGACCAGGTTCTATAGCGTCTATAACTGGTCTACCGCAGAAAGAAATGACAACCTACTGCGGGAAAAAATCTGCCTAGTCAATCATATATCGAAAGATACATGATCGCCTAAGCGTGTATCACGCAAGGCACATAACTGACTGAAGTATCTAGATGAGTGACTGCTTCGATATACTAATATGTAAGCTTGGATGTGTGGATGGCGCAATGGATAACTGCTTAATGTGGCCGAGTTCCAATTCCCGTTCGGTTAGTTATATTCATATATATATATATATATATATATATATATATATATATATATATATATATATGATACTTGATTAAACTCTCCCTCTCTCTCTCTCTACATATATGTATATATATATATATATATATATATATATATATAAATATATATATAAATGACACTTGATTGCGCACTCTCTCTCTCTCTCTCTCTCTCTCTCTATATATATATATATATATATATATATATGTGCATATATGTATGTGTGTTTGTGTGTCTCTGAGTGTGTATGTATAAAGAAAAAAGGACGATAGGTAAACTATATGTAGTATCATCTTTTTTCCTTTTAGACATGTTTTTTTTTCTATAGATTACTCCTGATAATTTTTTACACACACACACACACATATGTATAAGTGGTGCTGGATATATATAAATGTTGATTACTATCTAATTCTCTATCTATTTATCGCTCTTTTTCTCTCTGTCCCCCCTCTCTCTCACTATATATATATATATGTAAGCAATGTTATCTTAATCGTACAATTTTGCCCGTGTCGAAAAAGTACTTACTCTGTTATTCTAATTCGACATGGCACAAAATCTTAGCTCAATGAATATAAAGCAGAGTGTAAGAAAAACAATTAGACAAGACAAGGCGGCCTTTATTTACTGTCAAGTTCGTCTGTTGATGAGAACACTAACCATCTAATCTGTCGCTTCTCTTACTAAAGGCATATTTTTTTCAAAAAATATAGATTGACATAAATATATACGAGTTGTTCTACATGCTCCTAGCAGAAGCAACAAATTAATTATTTTTGCGAATTTTTACGATGATTAATTATCATTATTATAAGCCTCGTTATTCGGGTTAGCATGCTTACCTTGGTCGTTATACGTTCCAGAGACACATCGTCCAGCAGAATAAAGTGTCGGTTAAAACATACTGCGCGCCCTGGTTATGACGATAAACTTCATCCGGCAGCAAGGTTTCAATCGGGAGGTTTTGAGGAGCGTGGAAACATCTCATAATTGCTGTTGTTCCCAGGTCCACACTGACCCGGGCTGGTGGCAGCTGTTAGTGTCCCAGCTATGGGTAAATAGTTAGCCCCTCAAATAGGATCAAAACACTGTGAAAGTATAAAATACATTTTTCTATTAAAAAAATTACCAGCAATACAAAAAGTATAAAAATAACATTTTCATATTAAAAGAATATAAAAAATACATTTTTATATTAAAAAACTTACCAGCAATAAATTTTTGTAAAGGGAATTACTAATACTCCCAAGAAAATTAAATTCGGCATTAAATGATCCATAAGAAGTTGCTATGCGATTAAACAATCTAAGAAACTAAACATATTAGGTCGGCTAAAAATTTCGTTCGGTTATTAAGTGAATATTCTACTTAATAAACCGAACTATTTCTTTTGGCCAACCCAATATATGGTTCCTTGTTAGTGCTGAAACGTCATATACACTGTTTCAGTGAAATAGAAGGACAAACGACACAAACAGCAAATAAGACTAGTGAGTACTGACCTGATAGAAAATATTCCCGTGATTTACTTAAACCCCCACTGAACCAAGTTGTGAGACAAGGTCAGTTTTTAACGTGGGGACCCGAGTGTTTCCAATCGGGCTGCTGGTCTAAGCTTGTCTAAGCTGGTGTCAGATAGTCATATTTTGTCTAAACTGGTCAGAGCTTGTCGAAGCTAGTCTTAGCCGGTCATACCACCGCTACGTAACAGATGTCACGCAACTTTGATGGCGGGAGAACTCAAAAGAGGAGAAAAGGCCAACGGCACGGAACAGATATAACAACCGCAGCATCTACTCCGAAAGGAAATAAAAAACCCAGCAGAAGGGGGCAGTACGTTCGTGGGCCCGACAGAAGACGCCTCCGCCCCGACGTGCGAACGTGAAAGGTGGAGTTTAGAGTGCGCCTTCCTCTCAATCTCGCCGATAGAATCCGGAACGAAAATATTCCATCAGAACAGTCTACTCCCAGAGACTGGATAGACAGTTCGTTTCAAATTAGGCTACCCAGTACGACAACAGAGACCCGAAGAAGGTCGGAACGTACTACGGGCGAAACGTTGGGTGTATAATAACCACGATGAGCGTGCTGGCCCATATAAAAATAAATGTTGTATTTTCCTGGCTTACCAAATGTAGCACATTCTGACTTGTCCATAAAAACTGCCTCTTTCTATAAAATCAGTATATCGACTGAGTGATGCCAAATGTTCCTACAATTTCAGGAATGGATTTTCCAATCTCTCTAGCACCGGAGTGATATAGGTCTTGGCATTTCTATGGTGTCAAGCTAAGGTGTCGCCTACATCTACTGGTAATTACTGCCAACGTATTGCTTGGAAAGTGGTCGGCTCACTGTAGCGATTCAGAAAGTTCTTGATTCTTGCTATGTTTGATTTTTACAAAGTTCGGATTAGACCAAAAAAATAGACTACTACTGTTATATCTGGACAGGAAGTGACGAATCCTCACATTCCAGCCTTGAGTCCAAAGTCGCTTACGCGACCTTGTGGGTGATGACATATCCTGCTGACCTTTTATCACAGACTCGAGGTTTCAACACTGTCGCTACTCCATCTCTATTTCCGTGGTCAAATGTTCGCCCGAGCTCCATTCATTAGTCCCACCAGTTCAGATATTTACAGCTCAGAACCGCCTGCTACACCCATCCCGTATCTTCCCTCGCACTCTTCGTATTCCATTTGTGAGGAAGAAGTTATAGCATGACAGCTTTTCCACAGGAGCCACTGCTTTACAGAGCAGACTTCCCCGAACGCTATAATCTACGTCAAGAGTCAAACGTTACCTGTCCACTATGTCCACATAAGATTCACGTTCTACTTTCTCCTCTTACATTCACATCACACCTCTTATTAAGTAACCTCTATCTTGAGTGGCACTTCAGCGTCTACTAATTGAATAACTTTTGGCACGTCAGTGCATATATAGATATATATTTCCTGTAAGTACTAAGCATACTTAATATTGTAACGAATTAAATTATGTTTAGCAATATTTTTTATGAATTTCTGATATACCCTATATTCTCGCGTATCATGCGACCTATGAAGACCTAGCTTTGAAGCCAATTTGACTACAGTAAATGAATATATAGATTAGTCAATGGTGTAGCCAGGGACAGTAGTATTAGGTTGGTGCAAAAATAATGACGTAATAATGTAGTTTTTTGACGTTAAAAAATACGTCAAAAAACGACATTATTACGTCATTATTTTTGCACCAACCTAATATATAGGTTAATGTTATATATCGTCTATGATGCGACCCACTTAAAATTAGCTTCATAATTAGCTCTTCAAAGATCACATGATACGCGAGTCTATATATATTTATCTTTTTATGGTATATATATATATATATATATATATATATATATATATATATATATATATATGTTTGTGTGAGTGTGTGTGTGTTGTATACCGTACCAATGAACACTAATGGGTATGTCCCAATCCTCATAAATACGTTGGACACTATTGTAAGTGGGGGTTATATGCTGTCTTAAGTAGTTCACCATTCAGTAGTGGTTTACCTACTTCACGCCGCTGGCGAGTATTGTATTTTGTTGATGTTATAAAGATTACCATTCCATTTCCAACCCCCTTTTTAGTTATTCGTCATTCAATAAGCCTTTCTTAGTTACTACAATACACACACACACATATATATATATATATATAATAGCTGGCCACTGGTATTGGAGGACACCCGTCTACTAGGGCGGCTATAGAATCCCTATTGCAGACGCTCGCTTAGACGTATTTGTGTTTATTCAACATCTACAGAGCCCACCTGTGGTTTATACTGCAACTATGCTGAACAGACCTTAGTTACAGTTTCTGAGATAGAACGTGTTATCTAGTGTGATCAACAATCTGAACAAAGACAGCATACTCAATATATATATATATATATATATATATATATATATATATATATATATATAAGATTCTCAACTTTTCTGGCCTTATGTCTGCTTGAATTTCTGAGTAGATCTCTTTTTACTATTATGCATTGATTCCTTCAAATCAGTTTCCTCGTTTTTGCTGACTTTATCATATTTCTTTATTTGCGAGGTGTGGCTGCAATTAAACATTGATTCGTTCCGGCAGTCTTTATCGTTTCAGGAGTTCTCTATCTAAGAACTGACGACATAGCGACACTTGCAACGATAGACATCAATAGGAAATTAGGAAAATATGAAAAGTGATGATTTTTTAGAAATCGGTCGCTGGAAGTGTAGAAAGTGAGGAATGTTGGTATTCAGTCATTTGACCACTAATTTTCCTGAGAAAACTCGTCAGTGAGTAAAGATCAAAATATGATTTGGAAATTTGCCGTTCCTGAAAATATTTTATCTGAAAACAAAAGAATGAAACTGAAATGGCAGACGACATGGTGGAAAAGAGTAAAAAATCATGAGAACCTGAGGACAGAAGAATTTACTTACACACACACACACACACACACACGCACACGTATATATATATATATATATACAGTAAGATATATAATCCGGTGTTCTTATAGATATTTTTTATTTTTACAAAATAGTGCTCAATGTAAATTTACAGAGCATTAAATTTTAAATCAATTAATTTATTATATATATATATATATATATATATATATATATATATATATATATATATATATATATATATATATATATATATATATATATATTAAAAAGAAGAGAGGTACCGCAAACATTTTTGGTTGTAATGTGGAGTTTTTTTAAAAACTCTTCTTTTTAATATACACACTTTTCTCTCGTTGGAACTACTATAACCTTTTTCTTTATATATATATATATATATAT